>CM031244.1:711877315-712377315 GCA_018340775.1 Taxus wallichiana var. yunnanensis
AGCTTGTATAGTTGATGAATAATATACATGGATTCTGGAATTTGGATTTACATTGTTCAATTTAGTTTCAAACATGTATGCACTCAATATTTAAAACTTGGATGTGCATATTGTTGTCGATTCTTAATAGTTGATTCATCATATAAAGATTATCTCCAATAATCATGATGGGACATAGATCGCTATATTTTTATTAATCCTAATAATCATGATGGGATATATGGATTATAATATATTTGTGAACATGTGTGCATGTGGAATTGATAGTGAGAAATCAAATATTGAACATACTTTACTAGTAATGAAATTTAATTTTATTACATCATCTAATTTTTATATTGCACAACTATCTACCATATGTTATTTCCAAACATTATAAAAATATAGAAGGGATTTAAAACATTTCCAAACATTATATGCACAATATATGTAAATGAAAAAAATGGAGTCAAGTCAATATATATTTCATAAAATGAATTAATTTCTTGTGTGGTAGTTAAAACAACTATATCCTTAATGTTCCTTCATCACTTATTTTATCTCATGCATGCGATTTCTCGGTCCAATAGAGAGTCTAAGTCAATTTCACCATAATTAGAAAATCCATTATTTGATGTCGATTAACTGTACTCTGTGATTTGCAAGAGATGTCCATGTAGCTAGTTCTCTTTCATATGGAAATGTGTCCACTCCATATCTTGAAACATAGAGTCTCAAACAAGTTTCCAAATTCTTGTCCAATCTGTTGCGAAGTTTTGATTTCAAAATGTAAGTGCACTAAATACCCTTTCATCTTCAAAAACCCAAGAATCATTGTTTGTATGAGTTCATATAGTTTGAAGTATTCACTTATATTTTCTCTCAGAATGCTACTCTGATACATCTTTCTCCACAATAGTGTGATATCTCCCATTTTTGTTGGTTCAACAATAATTGAATATTGATAAGTCATTGTAAATGTGAAATGTTGTGGATCGTGTGATATGTGAATATCCATAATGAAACCAACCATGCAAGAACCAATTATACTCATAATTAACACTCTGATTCAACCAATACACTCCATTATATTAAACATGATAAATACATAGAAGCTCATTACAATAGATAATACCATCGCTTATGCATGCACATTAATTTGGCAACATAACTTCACAGTAATTCAGTTCTCACACACCCACTATACTACGTAGATCATTACATATTTATAAGGGTGGGGACTTTCCCTTCACCACTTGCATAATTCCAAAAATAGGTCACATGCTTAAAAATAGCCATGCACCTTTACAATCACAACCACACATGCAAGTGTGCTAACAATAGACCTCTTCTAGTTAACTTTCGAAGTAGAAAATCTATTCTTAGCCGCACCCATGCAAAGTGCTTTAGTAGCCGCTCCTCCAAAATAGCCAATGTGTGTAATGCAAGTCTTTACCCGATTTGTGTGCTCTGAACACGCTATCTCCAAAAATAGCCCATACATGTGAAAATGGCTAAGTCCCAAATCCCCTTATATTTCACGTGCGTGTTCTCCCCTATCCTTTCACGCCTTTGACTACCCTTATTCTCTCACGTGAACCTTCTGTGTGCCTTCTACTAAGTATTCCACTTTCATCCACTCAACATTACCCCACACTAAACTACATTGCCACCTCAGCAATGGCTACTCCTCGAACAATAAAGAATAAATTAATGGAAAGAATGTGAATAATTCTATACAAAGAATAAGGATTTACTCTGCATCACCCTCTACTTCAACTGGAAGAATGAGTTTTGATATTCTTCTTTTATTTCTGCCTCTAATGTCTGCCACTCACTCAATGTGACATCTTCCTTTTCCTTTTCGGGATATTCACTACAATAGACTCTAGCTCATCTGTGAATTTCCCTTTTCATTTTGTAATACTAACATAATGTTAGCCATTGTAGACATTCTCCCCTTCCAAAGAGATCCATTTTCTACGTTATAAGTTTTCCTAGTTCATCCAACCTATTCTTATGGGGCTCTTAAGCTGCTACAAGGGCCTCACACTTTTTCTTCACCACTTCCAGTCTCTCTACGCACCCCAATGTTTCATCCTTCATAGATTTTAGGAATTCATTTTCCTCTACCATTGTCCTTATTCGATGAATGCCTCTGAGTTGTACATATATTCAATGCTTGATCCGCTTTCTTCAGCTCCTCCCAAGGGTTTGAAGCAGTGCCTCGTATGATGAAATTTTCTAATTACTATAACCTTTTCCCTCTCTTCCTCCTATTCAGGGTCTTTTGGCACTGGCATCCTAACTGTCCCTCTTCAAGCACCATATCAACCAAAGTACACACATAGTGCATAGTTGAAGGGAATTTTTTGGGTACCTTGGGCTCTAAGTGTGGTCTTGTTGAGAGACATGATCCCCGATCTCCTCTTGCCATGCCAATAAGAACCCCATTATTTTTTTTGCTCCAGGTCCTTTTCTTGTTTCAAGCATGTGATCTCAACATCCTTGGCCTTAATCTCTTCTCTTAACACTTTGATAGTGGTAGATTTGTCTATGTTCCTCCGTGCCACCTCTGTAGATACCTTCACCAAGGCATTGCTTACCTGCTCATCAAACATAACAATGGGTTTTCACGGTTATATGTTTGGCCTGAGGTTCCTTCTTCAACCTTCTTGATACACAAGGATTCTTTACATATACGTCAAGTCTGGCTCATCCATGTGTGTGTGTGCATATACCAGATAGTTTCTTCTTGTGCACATGTAGTGGCCATGTCCTCATCCATCATATCCCATCCATATAACTCCTTAGGGCTCACCATGCTCTAAAAATGGGTGTAATTTTTTTCTTGTGTCCTCAACATAGCCCAAAGATGGAACAATAAATTCTCCACTTGTCCTTTTACTTCTTGGCCCTTAGGAACTAGTGTGCCAAGATTTGGAGCTAGATCTTCAATGTCTTGAGAAGTATCTTGCTTTTCCCTCCTTCCTTTACTTACTTATTTCATTCTTTACATCTTCATCTTTCATTTCTCATCTTTTGGCTCTTCCATGTCCTCTTGGTGGTGTAGGAGATCCGGCATGCTCTCTCTCAGACTCTTCTGCCTCCTCATCCAACTTCAATTTTCTCCTTCTCTTCTCAGTTGTCTCCTTCTATGGGGAGAGAGTCGTGGTGATCTCTATACTGATTGGGAGTAGCACCTTGAGTCCTTGTTCTCCTGAAGACCCTCTTAAAGTGGATTCTCCTCAATGGTCTTGACTACATCCAAGTCCTCATCACCTTATTCTTGTACTTGGGGTGGAGTATTCACACGCTTAGATTCTACCTTATCTAGGGGTACCTTTGTCCTCTATGCACAAGCCACCACCACTATCTTCTCGCTCTTCCTCCTCTTCCATCATCTACTTTTTAGTTTTAGGGGCTTAAGTTGGTACATTCTCCATATTTATGCTTTCCCTTTGGTGGCCCCGGGAGCACAAATTCATTTTCTACATATTTATTTCCTTCCAACTTAGGCTTAAGTTGAAGGTATATAAGCATGGCCCCACTATCTCCAATCACCAAACTTACGGGCTTCATGCTTATCATATCTGAAATTAGCCTCTCTACATAGGCGGTTTACCTAGATAGATATATAATTTTTCCTCAAGGTGTGGTAGTCACAGTCTACTTGTCTCTGCAACAAAGTTCAAATGATGCACATTTTTGAACCGATAGACTGATTCCTTGAAGTAACGTGTTGTGAAGGCATATGGAAGCTTACACCAAGGGCTCCAAGTACCATCCTTCATTATAAACCATTATGTAAAGTGTTGATATACACTCGAAACTATACTTGCCTTTCCCACCACCAAAGGAAAATCCTTGGGGATGCACCACTCTTCTTCAAAAGCCACGCGGAGCCTTTCATACCACATCTCTACCCTTTGCTTGAACAACCCACTCATTGACCCTTCACATAAGTATTTCTCAAATCTTTCCACTAGGGACTTATTTTGCATGGGGTACTCCCAAATCTTGTCACTTTGGCCCATCGGGCACTCCAATCTTCAAAAATACTAAGGACAATATAGACAACTGAAACTAATCCTCTCATCAGGTGCATGCTTCCTTCCTCAACTATGGTCTCCACTATGTGTAGCCTCGCATGTTGTAGATTACCCCCTGTGACATTTTCTTTGTGAATGTGTAGCCACATTGTGTTCACTTATGACCACCTCTCTTGATCATTCAATTTAGTGACCATGTGCAATCACTGCTTATGTACAACACTGGTACTTCTTCAGCTTATCTATATCCATTCCACATGGACCTTGGTATATCCTAACTCCTTCCTTGTCTCCAAGATTATTGTTTTATCTATCAAGTCACTATTCAAATCCACTCAGGCCTTTAATCCTATCATATTTGAAATTAGGGTGGTTGTAATCCTTACCCTCTGTCCAATGAAATAGAAGAAATCTTCATGTACCTACTCATCAGCACACAGTACAAAGGTTCATACTTTCTGAAGTATGGGAGCTCATACAACTGGTAAAATCCAATCTTCTTTAGCAAATTTCTCTCCCACATCATCATACACTGGCATATCTTCTTTGTGTGCTTGTTTGTCTTTGTATTCAATAACACATCTAATTCCTTTTGTTCTTTGATGTGTGGTGGTTGTAGTCACTTGATCTTGCATTTTATAAGTGAGAGTCCCATTCTTGTCCTACTATCATGCCTTCTGGGTACTAAATCTCTAAAAATTCTCTCGGGAGAAATTTTGACTTCTGCTTCTATCTTCTTCTTCCCTTTTTCTCCTACGGTAGGTGCTTTCTTTGGTGCCATCTGTAAATCACAATGTTCTATCCTCAAATGCTCATTTTCTAGCTTCGCACACATGAAACTCAAACCCTAGCTCAAATCCACATGCCCTAGTTGAAAAACATTGCCCTAGCTCTTTCGAACTCTACTTTTTCTCAAACCCTTCACCAATGGGGACGTAAGCTTCTCCTGCACAAAATCTACTTCTCACGTCTGGTTTCACACTCTTCACACCTCAATACTCTTCTCTCAGCTCAGTTTCACACTTAGCTCTTTCAAATTCTTGTGATTTACAATGGTAAGAATGAACTCATATCCCTCCCTTATATAGATTTTCAAAAATTTGGTGCATTTATTGCTCCTTCACCTACCAACATTCCTCATTAATTGACCCTTTTCACAATTTTCCACGTGGTACATCTTCATGCCTCAGTCATAACCTTTTAGCATGCCTTCCTACCTTTTAGCTACAAGCTTCTCTTCAACGTGCTTCTATGTGCTTGAGTACCTCATCACTGCGCCTTCTCTGGTAGTCTCCATGGCCGCCGCTTACCTCACGTTATATTGTTCCTTCATTTATCTCCATCCATGGTCCTCATTTGGAAGCAATCTTATTTTCACCAACTCTTCAAACTTTGAATAACACCTGTAGTAGTTTGTTCCTTTATGTGTACCTATTTCTCAACAACCACCCCACACAAATAGTATGTGCAGTCCTCTGCACATAAAAATACTGTAAATGGTAATTAGCTTCTGGCACGCAAATGTGCTTATTGCACAAAACAACAACTAAATTGACAAAGCATAATGATGAAGAAGGAAATACATTAAGGGAATACATAATTGAAAACCTAATCTAAATGGAAATACTACCTTATTACAAACACCAAGAAGACTTATTTATAGTAGGGCTTCAGCCTACTCCCATTGAAGTAACCGGGTAACCATATTCCATCAAGCATTTCTAATTGACAAGCTCTTGTTTCAAGTATGTGAGTGATAACATATGGTCCTAACCAATGTACTTTGAGTTTTCTGGATGGCACAAAAACTTAGAATCATAGAGAAGCACCATCTGTCCTATCTCAAGCTTTTTGTCCCTAATGTGCCTATCATGCCATGCTTTCTGCCTTGATTTTTCTTACTTCTGACTCCAACGTGCTATTTCTCATCACTCATCCAACTTAATTAACTTTTCAATCCATTCTTCTAATGCTTTCTCATCAACTAGACCTCCAATGCATGTGCAATACACAAAGAAGGTAACATAAATTCCATAGAAGAACTACTTCATGCCAAACACCAATTGAAAAGGTGTGGCCTTGTTTAACCACTTGTATGTTGTTCTATACGCCCAAAGTACTACAGAAAATTTATCATCCCAATCCTTTCTTCCAACATCACAAATTTTTGTCAACGTCTGGCTCAAAATCTTGTTGAAAGCCTCAATAATCCATTTTCCTGAGGATGATATGGTGTAGTCTTATGGTGTGCAATCATGAATTCATCCAATAAAATTTTGATTGTCTCATTCAAAAATGTGTGCCCTATCACTGGTCAAACTCAAAGGACATCCATACCTTGTAATAATATTTTCCCATAGAAACTGGCTGTTGTAGCCATCCTTGTACAATCCTTTTCAGTAGGTGCTTCTTCCCACCTTGTCGAGATAGTTCTGTAAGTGATGATATAGTGTGATCTAGTCCTACGTGTGGTTGGTGAAATAGACCCACAAAATCAATAGCCCATTTCTCAAATGGTTTCTACACTAGTAATAGGTCTTAGAGGCATTTCATCTCATTGACCTAGTTTCCCAAGGCACTGATAATGATCACAAGCCTTACAATATGCTTTACAATCTTTATATAGGGTCTCCCACCATAATCCAATGAGTAGAATCTTGTGCGCAATGGCATCACCTACATAGTGGCCACCTGCAATACCACCATGAGCTTCCTCCATGATATCTATGCACTCATGTTCCAATACACAACAACACAATACTTCATCCCAGCTCCTAACTTGTACAAGTCACCACTAATCAACATATAGGGTGTCACGCGTATAACAAGTTATTTCTTCTCTAAGGATTTCATTCCTTCTGGTGCCATACATGTTCAGTAGAAAGACAACAATGTCCTCTAATTCTATGGCGTGTGTTGTAACCTATATAACTATGTGCATCGAGACATGGTATCTTCAATTTCATGCTTCTTCTCCCGATTGTATTCTGATAAATGGTCTAGTCTAGAATTACTTTTCCTTGGTTTTACCACAACTATGAAATCAAATTCTTGAAATAAGAGTACCCATCTACATATGTGCCCCTATAAAATGGGCTTGTTTACCAAATACTTCAATGCCATGTGATCTGTATAAAATAAAAATGGTGTAGCTAACAGGTACTATCTAAATTTATGTAGTGCATAGATCATTGACAAAGCTTCATGCTCTGTAGTTGTGTAATTATTCTTTATGCAGAGTCAAATTTATACTAGCAAAACATATAGATGATCTATAATACCTTCTCTAGGTTGAGCCAACACCACGCCAATGGCCATGCCATAGGTGTCCACATGTACATGAAATGGTTGGTCCCACAAAGGAAAGCACAGAATAGGCGTGGTAGTAAGTTTCTCCTTCAATGTCTCGAATGCACGCTACTACGGTTCTCCCCAATAGAATGTACCTTTTCCTTTCAATAACTCCTCCAAAGGTGTGGCAACCTTAGCATACCCATTTATGAATTTCCTATAATACCTCTGTGTGACCCAAGAATCCACACACCTCACTTTGACTGGTAGGCTCTTTTAGGCCGATAATGACTGCAACCTTAGCTGATCAACCAACAAACCTTCCTTATAGATTATGTGTCCTAATAGTATTCCAAATGGTGTAGAAAATATGCATTTCTTGATGTTCAAAGAGATACTCAACTATCTACATCTTTCAAACATTAAGTGTAGATTGTCACAATGATCCTTAACAAGTCCATACACCATCCAATCATCTAAATAAACCTATAAGAAGTTGTGAATAAAATCTTTAAATGCTTGAACAACTATGCACAAAAACAAAGAGTGCATTTTTCAGACCAAAAGGCATCACAATATAGGAAAATCTGCCCCATTCAGTAGTAAAAGTAGTCTTTTCCTGATCCTCCTGGGCAATCCTAACCTGATGATACCCAGAGAATCCATCTGTAAATGAATATATTTCACGCCTACAACCTTCTAGTATTTCCTCGGTGAATGGCGTAGAAAGGGATCACCACACATGCAACATTCAAATCTCCCTCGTAGTCCACACATCCTAATCCAACCATCCTTCTTGATACTAATCACCATTGACTAACCCATTCTGACTCATCCAGGGGCTTGATGATTCCAGACTTCAACATTTTTCAATCTCTTCTTTGACCTTTTCACGCAAGTTGGGGTTCATCCTATAGGTCTCTTTTCTAACCGGTCACACACCCTCTTTAAGATTTATCTTCATCTCTCCTAATGATTTATGCACACCTTTAAGTTCATGGTATCCCCAGGAATAAGTCCTGATAATCCCATAGTAACTCAATGATTTTTTCCACTTTAGAGTCAGACCAATAGTCTCCAATTATGGCCTCCTTAGGCTCAACATCTGATCCAATATTCACTTTCTTTTTCTTCATAGGTTCATGATAGGCATGTGTGTGTGGTCTTATCTGCACTGTCCAACACCTCACGCCTACCTATTGAATGGTCTACATCCAAATTTTCTACTTCTTCATCATCCACTAAGTAGACCATTTTTCTTTTTCTTTCTCAAGGCAAGCACATTTAAGTAGTGTGGCATTTGTCTCTGTTTCTTCAACAAAATGCACTCCTGAGTCTCCTTCATCAAATAACTCTTGAATGAGTTCTTCCACCTTGGCACTATCCCCCATAGTTAAGCACTTTATAACCTTTAATGCTTCTTCTACACTAGAGGTTTAGTAGAGAAGAATTCAAATGTCTTGGGTCATTCCTATAATTAAATCCTACCAATTTCCAAGTCTCTCTATGGAGTTCTACATATACATACCAAGCACGCACAACCTTGTAAAGTGGAATAAAACTTTTGCACCTAGAGAGAAGGTGGTAAAGCTTCCTACCCTCTCTTCCAGAGTCTCTCACACTACTGAACGTGGTGTTGAATAGGTTGATTACCATGATAAGTGCAGATTTGAGTAGGTGCATTACTCCTAAGAACCTAACCTAGTAGTAAGAGAAATCCTAATTTCATTCCATCCTACAAGATTATCCTTATGAACCACCCACCAATGCATTGTCCCACGTAGGGTATATGCTAGCATATTCCTTCTCTCCAACTAGTTTATCCACTATTCCTCCATGGCACACAGAACACCATAGGGTCTCCTTCTCTCGGTGTAATGAGGTACCGAGTTGTTACCTATTCTCCTGATACAATGTGGTCTGCTGTCCCTAGAAAATATACTCTTTACTTTGTGCCCTACCAACTCATAAGTACTATGAGCCCAATTATCACAAGAAACACTTGTAGTATCACTAATAGACTATGCATCCTCCCACTGAATGATTCCTTCTTTAGATGGCTCAAGTACCTCTGGGTCCTGACAACGTGTACATAAATCCTATTCAGGTCTTCCTCACTCAAGGGCTCAACATAGGGCACATATTTTCCATCTGTTAAAGGGATAATAACTCTTTCCTCCTTGTTTTCAAAGCTGATATAACCCTTGTTGAACCAAAGATCAACATTATTTTCATAACACCAAGGATGCCCCAATAGAGTTGGGAAGCTATCTACCTCTGCAATGCTAAGACCTCAAAATCTCCAAAGGAACTTGGCTCCCTGTATGGTAATGGATGCATCTTTTAAAACTCGATGGGAGTGGCCTTAGTCCAGTTAGCCATGAACAATACATTCGAAGATGGATGCAATGGAGGTCTCCCCATTTGTACCCATGCATCTAAAGTAAGAACATTGACTTCCATGCTTGTATCAATCAATATATTACTCAAAATCCACCCATCCACAACAACATTCAGAGTGATTTCCTTGTCATAATCTAGGCTATGAGGGGAAGATTTACATGCAAGATCTTCCGTCCAGTCTCAATACTTGCACGCAGAGTGTTTCCTTTAACCAATTCCCTAACAATGGAATGATATTCTCCTGGTGTAACATCTTGCACACTTCTTTCAAGTCATCCATATCAGATTGGACCATCTCTGATGCTTTCTTTTGCTCCATCTTCCATGATTTCTCCTTTAAATATTGTATTTCACCCTGAAGATTTTTGAGTACCTCCATGGTTTCTGATAAACCTCCTTCTGATGGGCAGGATCTAGGGTACCGTGCATGTAGAACCTCCTCCTTAGTGATGGTAGGCTTCTATGTAATGCTTCTTTAGCACGCACCGCTTCAATGCGGGTAGTGATCTTTACTTGCAATGCCTTGATTCTGTTCCAACTTGGGCATCCACTAATTTTCCACAACGCATTGTATCCTAACCATCCCTATGCCTTTTTTTCTTATTTATGTTGCTTGCTAAGATGCTCATACAAGTCCGGGCATTCCTCATAACTATGATTCTTTCCATAGAAAGAACATGTAATATTCTGAGGACATTCACACCTGTAGTGGTCAGGAGATCCGCATGTATAACATGTTCCACAAGGGAACTCACCTCGTCCACCACCACGGCCATCATCCTCCAAATCCACCATGGTATCCTCGACCTCTACCATGACCTCCTTCAAAATTCCCTTCATTCCATCATAACGCTTGATTGTGATCCTCGATCCTAATGCTCATTCTTGCCTTTAGAGTTATCTGAAAACTCATGTCTATCGTATACACCAATATCTATAACATCATGGATCTGACCAATCAGCCGATAAGTCTTCCATGTCATGAGTTATGGACTTACAAATTTTACAATAATAAGAGACATTCTTCCTTATTGCGTGCATTGTAATAATGGGCAAGTGGCTAACATCATGGTTTAAATGACATATCTCACAGTCCAACAACAATGAGCATACTAATCTGTAGGGACAACTATCCTTTGTGTGACCTTCCACTTCACAATTTGTGCACCAAATCCTCGTGCGTGTCTCATGTGCTAAATTTGTCGATAGCTTCTCCAACTGTTTCACCATAGCTGTGATCTATGCTTCTAAAAATGGGCTCACCCTAGTGTCTATACTTCCAACTACCTCAGCGCGTAAAGTTCTTCAAGTGCTTCACATGGATCAGTGTATGTCTTATGTGATAGCACCCTTCTAAAAGGTGTAATCAGACCCCCAACAAACCATTATGCATGTTGGCTTGCATGAATATCATAAGAAAGTTTAGATAACAATGTTTTGAAATGAGCATCATACTCTCTGACACTCTCAATAGTGCCTTGCTTAATATCCTTGAGCACGCACTTATACTCTTCTGCTCAAACTCAGGGATATGAAATTCTTTAAGGAAAACATCTTTTAAAGCTACATAGTCTACGTAAGTCTGATCAGGGTCAAAATTTTGTACCAACTATGTGCACACCTTGTAACATAGTGGAAAATTGACTTGCCCTACGCTCAGAAGCCATGATTCCTTTTTTGCCCACAATATTTCACACATGTGCACATGTTCAACAACATCTTCTATGCCCCTATACTTTAAGATGAAGAGACATCTCCATGTAAATATTCTAGGGTTGGTGCAGACCTTTCCCACCTGATCTAGAACCTCATGTGTTTCCTCTACCTCCAAAACCACCAGATCCACTAGAACTAGAACCACCTATACCTCCTGATCCTGAACTCTATAGCCAGAGTCGGACCAGAAGATGTACTCCCATGTGTCCCAATAGTAGTACTAAACTACACCCCTACGGTCTGTGAAGTGTTACTACTCCCTAAGAGAGTCCAAAATTCTACATGCCTAATTTTATGTGGAAGATACACCTAAAAAGGTACCTCCAAACAATAATGAAGACATTTGTGCTGCCATCAATGTGTTTGTTATATGACTTACTCCTACTCTCCCTACTACCTAAATTAGCTTGCTGACTATTTTTCGTACTAGATACTGGAAGACCAAGCAAGGGAAAGGTTTCTAGTAGACTCATGCATGCGCCCCACCCTAGTCATCTCTATGGTGTTTTCCATGTGAGGCCGAGGGGGTTCCTTATCATGCTTTCCCAAATGGGGGAGTTCCTGATGCTCTAGCTCCATGCCTTCTACGTGAGCTCCAAATCCTTCATGAGCCATCTCTCTCCTCAATGCCATTCACTCTGCAACATCCACGCTACTTCTCTATCTCCCTCTCACGTGCCTCATTGTACTTAAGCCACCTTTCTTCTCTCTCCTCTCCTCTACCGCTAGGTCTTCCATCTTTCACCAAACCTGCTCCCGTCCCCCATGTGTGGTGGGGTTTAGTTAGCCATCGGTTTTCTCTCCAAGTTTAGGGTTACCATCAAAATTTTGATCACTAGTGGAATGCCTTACAGGTAAGTTCCCCTGGGATATCATAAAAATTGGAATTCTGCTACCTCTGGGAAAGAATAAGTGGAAATTGAGTACTCCAAATATAGTTGTTCAAAACACCACAAAACCAAGTATCCATAACGTGTGTCCAAATCATATCAACATCATAGAGGGCCTAAAATTCTTCCTGTGTCCAAACAAGTGCGCGATACCTCCAATTCCTTTTAGACACATAAGCAATCAGCCACTCATACAACTCTACCAAAAATAAAAAGAATCTCTCATACAAACTATCATATAGATTTTGTTCCACCCATGCACGTGTGTTAAACTTAAATCCGGTGTTGAACCTCCATGTGTATTCTTCTTCTAGGTCATGTATCCACTCCTCAACACTTTCTAGGGTCAACCGGTATGTCTTCATCATGAACCATCCTAAAAACAACTGAAAAAGAGTCCCAAAATGAAACCAATGATGTAGCCTAGAATTTACCAGTAAAATCCCAGGCGCGCTGGCACATCACTCAACCTAGACTGAGCACTCACCCAAAGCACGCAAAGGTACCAGGCCCCTCTTTAGGGTTGTTGTTGTAGGATGTTAGCATGATGAAGACTTAATGCATTCAGATCCATAATTAATACATCATTCTACAGTGCATGTTCAGATCTAGATCTAAAGAATAATAGATTTAAATGATATCCATAACAAAAACCAACCATGCAAGAACCAATTATACTCAGAATTAACACTCTGATTCAACCAATACACTCCATTATATTAAACATGATAAATACATAAAAGCTCATTACAATAGATAATACCATCACTTATGCGCATCAGATTTGGTAACATAACTTCACAGTAATTCAGTTCACACACCCATTCTATACTACGCAGATCATTACATATTTATAAGGGTGGGGACTTTCCCTTCACCACTTGCATAATTCCAAAAATAGGTCACATGCTGAAAATAGCCATGTGCCTTTACAATCATAACCACACATGCAAGTGCGCTAACAATAGACCTCTTCTAGTTAACTGATAGTAAAATATATTCTTAGCCTGCACCATGCAAAGTGCTTTGTAGCCGACTCCTCCAAAAATAGCCAATGCGTGTCATGCAAGTCTTTACCCAGTTTATGTGCTCAGCACACTATCTCCAAAAATAGGCCTTACACAGTGAAAATGGTTAAGTCCCAAATCCACCCTTATATTTTGCGCGCGTGTTCTCCCCTATCCTTTTACACCTTTGATTGCACCCTATTCTCTCGTGTGAACCTTCTGTGTGCCTTCTGCTAAGTATTCCACTTTCAACTCCCATTGCCTTAAACAGATCACTATTTTTAAAACGTTATCTAATCTCGGAAGACAATGTTTTAGATATCTTCATCAAATTTTAACGTGTATAAGAAATTGCAACATAAAAAAAGGCTTGTGATTGGTGTAGACATTTAAAATGTTGATATGGTTAATTACGATTAACATGTCCCGCAAATATCCCAACATCATCCATATATAAATTAATCGTAAGATTAATTATTATTATTTAATCCATTTTAACATATTTACCCTTTATCATTTTATCATCATTTATCATTTATCCCAAATCTTTTTATTTCATTATTATATCCCATCTCAAACCTTTAATTCATTAATAATATCATATTATCCTATTTCTAATCCCTATTAACATTTTATAGGAATTTAATATTCCTACATCTCACCTACCACCTACCCTACACATCCCTACACCTAGCTTCTCCATGTAATCACATCATTAAATCCTAATTAAACCTAAACTAATTTAATCCCACCTTCCTCCATTTCTAGAAGTTTCCAATTCTAGAAGCTTCTATAACTTTCTACTCTTCTCCATTGAATTTTAAATTCAATGGATATTTCTCCATAATTCTAGAATTTTCTAATTCTAGAATTAATCCCACCTCTTCTATTTCTAGAAGCTTCCAATTCTAGAAGCTTCTATAACTTTCTACTCTTCTCCATTGAATTTTAAATTCAATGGATATTTCTCCATAATTCTAGAATTAATCCCACCTCTTCTATTTCTAGAAGCTTCCATAACTTTCTACTCTTCTCCATTGAATTTTAAATTCAATGGATATTTCTCCATAATTATAGAATTTTCTAATTCTAGAATTAATCCCACCTCTTCTATTTCTAGAAGCTTCCAATTCTAGAATCTCATATAACTTTCTACTCTTCTCCATTGAATTTTAAATTCAATGAATATGTCTCCATAACACTAGAATTTTCTAATTCTAGAATTATCTATCTTCTCATTCAATACTAACCATTGATCTTCCATCTACTTGGAAAGATCCTAGCCCTCCAATTCCTCTTCCAAAAACTATAAATTGGCATGCCACCCTCCATGGAAGCCAATCCATAGATCTCAAGAATCCATAACCAAACTTTGCCATTTTTATCTAATCAATCCATCCACTCCAATCAATTCATCCTTCATCAAGCATCAATCAATCCAAGAAAATCAAAAGGGAGGTGTTGCCCAAGTGTCTCCAAAATATGAAGCAAGAACATCCAATCCACCATCAAGAGCACATCCAAAGCATCAAGGGAGTTCTTCATTGGTAAGTGAAGGTATTGCACTTCTTTCTCCCTTCCATCTAGCTCAATCTAAAGTATTGTTGAATAGATTAGATTTAGGAATCAATTGCTTTGTTTTTGGTTTCTAACTTTTATCTAATCTTTTAACATATACAAGTGGTACTTCCTTAATTTCATAACCTTTTACATAAGGATCTCTATAGAAAGTGTGCATTGGAATATTTTTCCCATCAATTGAAATACAAATATGTCCAAAGTGATATTGAATTTAATAATAGCTATTAGTATCTTTTGTATGTGTCCACAAAACCTTCCAAATTTCGAAATTGACTTCAAACTAATCTTGGGTGGAATATAAGGTATCCAAAATCATATATACTTGTTTCCTTAATTTTATAAAATCAACAATGTATGAATCTTTCCCGAGCTTGTTTCACTAAGTTGTTTATTTCCTTCAACATAGGTAAAATACCACATAAATTTAATAATGTCTTAAATCTATTAAGCGATACAATAGATCTTTATCTTTGTCAAATTCTCTATGATCCTTGAACATATACCATGTTAAGGACTTGTATTTCTCAAAAATCCTGCAATCTAGTTCATACAATGATATCCATCTTGTGTCAACATCTTTTAGCATTTTTTTACCATTTGTTATTCCAACAAAAATATCTCAAACTCCAAAAATATTGTAGGACTACTTGACATATATGAATGCAAGTCCCATATAAGCTCCTCTACTTTAGAGATGTTTTCAAACTTACTTACAATCTTGTAAGCCAGATTCATTCTCGTGAGCCAAGTGAATATGTATCATGTAAGGGGCTACAGTTATTTGAAGGTGAATACAAAGCCTAGTTTTATGACCTTGCATGACAACTGCACTATCAAATCCTACATAAATTAGTTTTACAGAGATTGAATGATCATCCATACCAGCTATTTCCTTCAATTTTTTAATAACAAGTTTGCAGATGTTCTCAAAATTATAGTTCTCCATCATTTTGTGCATAACTAGTAGATGATTTTCCCTGAAATGGTTATTGAAACTGAAAGTGTAGACATGCATGCATACCCGGATGTATTTTCTATTGTTGTGACCTCATCAATCGACAATGCGATAAAATTTTCATTTTTTACCTTCTCTCTCAAATCAGTGATTTCAATTTCTCCCATAAACTTTGTCATTTCCCATGCACTGGTATTCGAGCAACATGTTGTTGAAACATTTGGAAACATATTATATTAAAACAATATCTTATAATCAATGAGATCTGAAATTAGTCTTCCCTTTTTTAAAATGTGAAATATTGTTTTGAATTGTATAAGTTTTTCCTAAAGACTTGTATCAGTAGCTTTTTCAAATTTAGCCTTTATTGTTCCACATTTCTCAACTAGGTCTTGAAGATGTTTATGATGATTTTCATATCTTGCGCATATCTCAATTGTAAACAATCTTCCTCAGTTTTCCATCTAGTTTTTTTATTATTGTTCCATCATCTTTCTTTTTAGACTCATATACCTTCCCACAATGCTTCTCTATTGTGTCCAACTTCAATTGCATTTTGTGGTCTCTACCTAGTTTCCAACTACATAATACATCTACATTCTCGTAGGAGTGTCAATTTTGTTTTCTAGCTCAATAGGTTCAATGAATGGATATTTAGTTGACCATTCAAATTTATTATTCCTTTCTATAGTCCACTTCCCACTCTTACATTTCGATGCGTGTTTCGGAATGTTTATCAATTTTGAGTTGGATGGCAAATGGGATTATCAGGTACCATCAATTTATATTGAATTACTCTACCGATTGGGGATTTCATCTATAAGTAAGGTCATTGCTAGGGTTTTCTATATTTGAATGAAATTGGTTTTCTTACACCAACCCTTTTCAGAAATCAAAAATAAAGTAACATTAACATAATAAGAGTCAAAATTACCTCTTGCCACTAGGGTTACTGTTGGTGACTGAAATATTTTGAAATGTCCATGTCACGTTTTCTTTTTCCTTGATTTCTTTTCTCATTTGTAACAAGGGCCATCGTATGGGTGATTTTGAAGTCTGCACATGCGACAAAAATATAGAAGTTTCAAATATGATCTATAAAAATAAATGCAAGACTACAAAAATAAAGATCATGCTACGAAATGACAACACAACTTAATGCTATTGTATAATAACACAAACTTAACACTGTTGTAACAAAGACACAAATGAATATTGGTGAATGTAAAATAAACACCGTTGAACGACAACATAAAAAATGTTACCGAATAATAACACAAATAACTGTTACCGTCCAAAGTATGATATTCTTGTTACCGTTCACATTACGCTGTCACCAAGTGCCTTACGAAACATATTTTTTTATTATTGGTAAATAGTTTTAAAGGGACTATACCCTGTTACAAAAAGGGCTCAACAACCAGATATAACTATGAAGATGCGACAAAAAAGGATCAAAATCCAGATAGAACACTATGTCCATAAGTAACCAAGAGATAGTTACAAACAAGAAACAAAAAGGACATAGACTGCAACAGAACAACAAAAAAGTAGCAAAGTCACAACAAAAAGACCACAAAATATCAGCATCTAAAATGACTCCCACCAGCCCAAGTGAGTTTACTTCTTGGATGCTCTTTCAATTATGGACTGGATCATTTGCAGTGAGGTGAACAACGCCAATGTGGTGATGTGTGTTGGGTCCGAAGCATTCAACTGCAAGATGGTCAGAATCCTCTCTTTATCATTCCCCCAAATAGTGGCAGGGATCCCACTGAGCATGGAAATGCTCAAATTGCTGCTCTAAAAAGTCACTTATGGCTTTGAAGATAGCCATGTTGTGATCATGTCTATCTTTAGCTCTCCCCAATCTACTGTCCAGAGAGTTCAACTTCTTATAAATATCAACAATCTGATCCTTTCCAATGTCATTATCTTCATCAATTTTTCTTTTTCCTTTCTGCTTTTCCATACGTTGAAGGTCCTTCTTCAGTTGCTTCATCTCTTTCTCCAGAGACTCCAATCTATGAGGCACATGATTCCCCTCCTGATGCAGGGCCATATCAATACCAACATTGCTGATATGTAGCAAGTTTTGAGCAACCTCCAACTCTTTGGTGCTTCTGAGAATCCGGGTAGTGTGAGGGGTGTCAGTTTTTGAAAGCTTGGGGTTCTTGGTTTTGGATTTGGAAGGGGTGTCTAGAATGGGAGTAGGAGCATAGGGAGGTGTGGTAGCGTGCGAGATCACCGGGAATAGTCGAAAGCCAAGGAACTTGGAGACACAAAGCTTATGTAACAAGAAGATAAGGCCCTGGTGCGAGAGGAATAGCACGGAGTGCTTTTAAAAGTCCAAAACAAAGCGCTGAAGGGAATTAAGTAGGTAGTGCGGGAAGTAGACCGCAAAATGCCTTCTAAAATGGTTTAAAAAGACAAGGTGTTTAACAGGGACCGTTTTGTAACGCCCTTCCAAAGAAATATATCTAACCATCATATTCATCACTTCATCATACGACTTGGGAATATAACTTACCCTTATGCCCAGAAACAAAGTCAAGCTCCTCGCCCTCATCGGAGAATTTCTTGGCCTCGGTGACCCTGTCAATCCTTTTACTAAAAATCGATAGCCCTCCAGTTCTAGGCCTGTAGCCTCAACAATCAACTCTTCGTTGATAGTAACACAATTCCCACCATATTTGAATCTTCTATCCTTCCAATCCATAGCAAAATGAACCGAAATGTTTTGTTCATGACCCTGAATGCGCTCAATGAAATTGGAGATGCCTCCCTTGTGCAAGAGGTTCCAAAGTTCCTCATTATTCTTCCAGCCGGATCACAACATGGCTCCAATTGACACGATGTGCCCCTCCCATTTTCTTCTTCTTCCTGCTAATCCTACAAATTTTCTGCTCAAAACCCTCATTTGAATCTGTTTCTTCCTTATGTCTGTCCCATTTTTTTGAAATTCCTTCCACCTGTGTGAGGTTCAATGGCATTAATGTGGCTGTAATAAGGAGGATAATTCACACATGTGTGATCTTTCACCTCTGCTAAGGCCCGCTCCATGTCATTATTATTATTACTCCACGTATGTATTCCCATAATTATCCACATTAATGCTAGTTTGAACCTCCTTAGGGATGTAATTTTCATTATCCCATATGGTAAGATTATTATTGATGCCCATATTAGCCAATGTGTCTGCAACCTTATTCCCCTCCCTATAGGTATGTCTAATGATGATATTCTTGAAATTTTGACAAATATTTCTAGCTTCCAAAATAAAGTCCTTGATAGTCCAGCTAGGAGGAGAAGTTTGATTTAGATGGTTGATGATGTTAAGAGAATCCCCTTCCAAAATTAAGTTCTGTATATCATAATCTTTGGCAATCCTTAGCCCCCATAGAGTAGCTAGGGCTTCAACATAATGATTCATCTGAATCCCCATTTTACTAGCATAAGCAACAACTAAACAACCTTTATGATCCCTAATAACACCTCCCCCAACAGCAAAACTAGGATTACCCTTGAGGCATCATAAATTAATATTGCTTTGGCTAGTAATAGTTTTACAAAAAAACTTGACAGACAAATAGTTCACTTTTTTGCTTACCTCTTTCACTTATTCCTTCTACTTTTTGGCTTATACTTTCGGCTTTTTTCATAGGCTTATTAACGATTTTGAAAGTAAATTGTATTACTATATTATGGTGAATTAATCCTATATATAATAGTATGTTATAACATGAAGGAAAATATACTAACATTGGTCAACCCTTAGTGGAAACATGAAGGCAAAATTATATTCAATTTTTTTAGGACCCGTAAATTTTGGCAAACGCGCTACCGTATGGTAGTAAAAATTCACCAAATTCAAAATTAAAAATTCCTAATATTCGCCTATTCATGAATATTCGACCATAAAATAAACCTTGCTCCGACGCAAAATTGAAGTCAAATTAAGTATACAAATTATATCTAAAAATATTTCAAAGAGGCTCAAATATCCTCTTTCTAAGAGTAAATTTTTATTGCTTTGAATGATAAGCACTAAAATTGCATGTTACACATTACTGATATATATGATCCATATGCCATCATACATACTAAGTTGTCATTGGGGTTCCACATTAGCATGTAATTTATTATCAAATAACAATAATATATTAGAATTAGTTGCATACGAATTCATGTAGACCTGTTGGTAAAGCTTTGTGCTCATAATAAACAAATCGTGAGATTGAGTTGTGATATTGTTGAGAGTAAAATCTATGTTTAAAATAGAACATGTTAGTGTTTAATGCTCTTTTCATGGAATTTGATCATGATTAATCACCTATTGTGAACAATGTACTACAACCGCTTAAATGCCTATAAGTATTACAATCGATTCCAAATAATACAATGATCATATTTAAGTATTGCATCAAGATTAGGTTGTTTTATCAAGTAAAGTCAATCATAGTCATGCAACATGTATAATTATGTAACAACATAGAAATAAGTAAAGTGAGCAAAATTTAACAACTAACCAATCACATGTAATTGAAACAAACGTAAAAATAGATAATCCTCTTGACATAATAAGACATGACAATCAACATGTATAACAAACAAGCACAAACACACTTAATAAGGAAATATGAGAAAATATAGGGCAAATGATGGAATATGAAATATATCAATAATGTGAAGCAATGACAAGTATGTATGTAAGTGAGCACACAAGGTGTAAGCTAAATCAAGATATGTATACAAACTATATATGGCTAAAAATGATTGATGAGAAATAAGAAATATAGAGTCTAAAATATGATGAATAAGATGCCCCTATTGTAGGAAGGACCCGAAATGCAAAAATTCCTATGAGTGTAGGCATGATGTATTTGCGGGGCATCTCTAAATCCATGATAATATATTGGTTTATATGTTTTAACTAACTCAAAATATTGTGAGAATCACATGCATAAAAAATAGATGTATAAAACTCTATAAACGAGTAAATAAACATGATATATAATAACATATATAACATAAAGCCCTTTTTATATTTTAAATATTATAGAATAAGGTAAGATTAAGAGTGCAAAATAAATTGAACCGAGACATAATCCAAGAGGTGAAAATAGAGGAAGCAAGAAGACAATGATCAATTAAACAAAATAAAAACACATGGAAAAAGTAACAAAATAGAAGAGGGGAAGGGGGATTCATCCTACCATTTAACTTCCCTAAAACATAATACACACTAGATCAAAAGGCCTAAGCATATATACATGTGTTATCATCATCGAGAAGTGCACTCACATGTTTGAAATGGGATCAAAAGGCCTAAGCATATATACATGTGTTATCATCATCGAGAAGTGCACTCACATGTTTGAAATGGGATCAAAATTCAAAAGGAAAAGACCTAGAAATAAAGCAATTGATGTAAACTAAGGGGCTGAAAGAGTATAGATATAAAAGAAGGCGACCTCAAAAGTTAAAAATAAAAGAATCAGGTGAGAAAGAAACTCAAGAGAGATTAATAATGAAAACCAAGAGGAAACAAGAGAATTCAAAATTAGGTAGGCAAAAAATAGAGGAATGTTGAGAAAAGAAGCTATACACAATAAATCATGTTGTTGAAGCATATTGGGTTGGCTAGTAAAGGTGTAATTTGTAATACCATCTATTTGTCAAGAAAATAGTTTTGTATGATTATAAAGAAACTATTAAAATCTCGAGGACCATGAATGTGTGGATATAGCACTAACAATATACAATAAGTGGTCATAAGCTATAACTTGAATAATACACATTGGCAGGGTAATCATGTACATTATGTGAAGCCTTTTGTTATGAAGCATGATTTTTAGGTTGTTTGGTTGGAGCCTTAGAAGGTGTTTTTATTTGAAAACCCACAATAGGTTGTAGTAAGGTTAGTTTAGTAATGACTAGGTGATCTAACTTGAACTCATATCATTTTTAGTTGAGGTTGTATGATTATCTATTTTGATAGCACTCTAGATAATACCTCATTGTGAGTTTAAATTTTTATTTGTGACTCATAAGGTGTGCCTCAATTGGTAATTAATTTTTAATTATGCAAAAAAATTAGATACTATTGTGGTGTGGATGCGACAAATTTCATTTAAGTTGACTCAAAGGCATCCAAGGATCATGTCATATGTCCCATTATTATGTATTATATGAGACCACCCAAGTATAATAGTAGGTCCGTGATTATACAAGTTATTTTCCAAAGTATGCCAAAAACAATGTAATGTGTAGTAATGGTCTAATGTTTATAGTATGTAAAAGCTTAAAATCTCTTTTAATAGAAAACTTATAACTTTCTCATTGTGATGATAGATCACAAATCCCAAACATCAACAAAAATAATTTTATCAAGAAACTTAGAACAACTAGGAAGAGGACATTGAATGGTCTAGATTAATCCATGACCCGCATGAGACAAAAGGGAAGAGGACATTGAATAGTATAACCATCAACGTTAAAATATGACATTTTGTATTACTATCATGAAATGGATGGGAAACCTCCCAAGTTCTATGTATACAAATAACACAAAAATACAAGTGATAATAATTGCATACGTAATCAACTTTGTTAAAAGATTTGATTACATGGGCCCCATCACTCAATTTTAATACTGAATTAGTTAATATCCTTCGTACCTACCAAATTAAGCATGTGGAGCTATCATTGTTAGAATTTGTTTTTCCGTAGGTATCTAGAAACTTGTAGATATATTTTTTTATTATTGGCAAATAGTTTTTTTGAAAGGGACTATACCTTATGCATAACAAGGCTCGTGGCTTAATAGAAATAATAAGCACAAAGAAAGGGATCAATATCCAGATATAACAATAAGGACCAACTGCAGAACATCGTCTGCAAAAAAGAAACAACAACCATCAACTTCAGCAGCAACTAAACAACTGCTGAACAACGAACACCCAACAATAGTACACCGACACCATTGAAAGAAAGCATGTTGTAATCCGGCCACAAAAATGATAACCATGTACTCCGGCCGAACACAAACAAAGAAAATCATCCAGACGGATAGCCCTCCTTCAGGGTGAAATTTTTTTTTCTTCTTGCTAACCGTAACCCAACCTGATGGAGTCTCCACTATTGGAGGAGAAGTCAAAGGAGGGGTATTCTCCTTAGTCGCATTTGTCCCAATTGGGACAGCCACAACCTTAATCATATCCGTGTTGCCCTCAACAACTTGAGCATTATTCATGCTGCTAATAGTTTGATTTTCGGATAGAGGGGTTTCAAGGGTAGATTTGGATTCAGTCACTGTTTCTACTTTTGATTCAAGATCCCTTTTAGCATCAAAAATTAGGTGCTCTGGGAGTGCATCTTTCCACCAATTTCTCTTTTCATGTTGACGTTTTTCCATCTCACAAGCAGTAGAGGTGTGTCCTAAGCCAAAACATCTTCTACAGCGGAAAGGTAGACCTTCATAATCAAGAGTTTGTGACCAAGTTCTATTTTTCACTCTAAGATCTATAGTAGCAGGAAGATTTTTATCGTTAAGGTCTAGTTCATCCACCAAGATCCTGCATAGTAGTATGGGTGCAATTAGTGGTTTGAGAATCTATAAAGAGTGTAATTCCCAAGGTGTTGCCAATGGCTGTCAGACAGTCATGACTCCAGAATTGGATAGGTAAGTGGGGTAGCCTGATCCAAACAGGTTTCCATGAGAAAGATTTGTGCGGGTTAAAGGATGGGAACCAGGGTTTCATGACCAAATATTTAGATTGACAAGTCCGAGTTTGGAAGCAATGTTTTCTTTATCAGCTATTGAAGAGAAAGTCACAATGAAAATTCCCTTAGCACACAGATGTAAGTCTATCTTACTAGTTAAAGTTGGAGTCCAATGTTGAGAGATCCATGCGTGAAGAGCAGAAGGTCAGGGCCACGAGTTCCCGAATCTACAAATCAAAGCATGCTCTTTTCAGATAGTAAATCTCGAGATGAAATAACATCTTCCCCAAATGTAATACACGGGTAATGTATGCAGGTTTCATGGAGGATTCCTTTCCCTTTAGAATGTCTTTGAAGGAGGATCCATGTTTATTCTCTCTATCTAATGGTGGAATAATAGGAAAAGTACCTGTTGTACATATTGAAAAGAAGAGCCTTTCAAAGAAGGGCTCGAGAGGGCCATTGTCAAGACATATTCACAAGAGCATCCCAATGGAGTTTGAAAATGGTTTATGCCGCCGTCCCGGGGCTCCCGCATTTGTGAAAGCCAGATCGATCCACGAAATCGCACCTCCTTCATCCCTTTCAACCGGCTCCTCGATCCTTGCGTGGCGGGCTCACAAATTTGCGTGGATCCAACGTTTCTGGTAACCTTCGTAGTTTGCCGCCACCATGAAAGCACGATCCATTCCCCATTTAGGGTTCGTGGGGTGCACGCGGATTTCGTGCGAGAATGGGCGCGTAGAAACTTGTAGATATTATTTTCTAAGTAATACACTATTTTATTTTAGAAAACCTTATTAAATATAGATAGACTCTAAGGAGTCTCCTCACGAGCTTGAGGGAAGCTTTGTTATATTCACTTTTTAGTTGAAAGACTATTTCTTAATCTCACATAATATGTATTAATCATTACCAAATCTTTTACTAGACATTCATGATTTTTTTTATTAATCTCAAATGTTTATACTCAATTTGATTTATAGAATGTAATACCATACCACCCTTTTTATTCTCAATTAACATAATATATTTTGTTTAATTGATAATGATATAACTTTCAATTTAAAAATACATATATTAATATTTCCATATTATTATTAAATATTTCATTTTATTAGACTTGAAGGTTGTGACACACCAATAAACATGATAAATACTTGTTGATTCATTAAAGGATTGACCCAAGACTAGCTTTCCATAAATATAATCACACCTATAAAAACATCTAGATGTATATTTCTATGTGGTTGACTAGGTTGGATTTTCTATTTAGTTGAAGAATAAGGATATATGCTCGATTAATATCATTTTAGTATATATAGGAAGTTTATATTTTTTGGTAGTCCGAGGTATAGGTGAATACCAAGCGACCCCGAGTTACAAAGCTCTAATATAAGGTGAGTGCCAACAAAGAACCTTTGGAGCAACATACAAATGTCCTACCCCGCATGTCTTAGGTAAATTGAGAATCAAACCCATAACTTACTAATCAACAATATAAGATGCTTGTATTAACGAATGGAATATCATTGTCATTAATCTTGAGGATCTTTCTTTATAACTAACATTTATCCATATCAAACCATTTTAGTGTATAACAAACCATTTGAAACAATATACCACATATCGAGAGACCTCAAAGTAATAATATTAATTATATCATCATATCAAATTAAAATTGGTTTAAACAAAGATTGTATATTTTGAATCACTAATAGTTTTGCGAGAAAGTGATATTACATTTTAAGTACAATACATAGATATTTATAGACATTTCAATTAAATATAACGAAATTTAAATTAACAATTACATGTAAGTTGTAAATTACATTAAAATGAATGTCATTATTAAATATACTAATTTTATTTTCGATACACTATTTTTCCTCCATATAATATGGTTTGTTTTTTCAAACAATTTGATTCTATATGAAAAATTATCAAATTCCTGAAAATTAATACTAATATAAGAGATAATTTTCGAGCTAATGAAATAAGTTTCACAAAAAACAAGAAATGATCCATTATTAGAATGTAAAAAATGAATAAGAGTCGTACACCAAAAAACATCCACGATGAAAGGAAAATAATACCTCAATAGAGAGACCACTGCATTATGCATACATTTCAATAAAGCAAACCACCTTCCTTGCATTAATAGCACCATTTCCCATAAAAAAACATTGTGCATAGGTCAATTTGTTTCGTGTCCCATAGAACACCACATCACCTACACGTGCCTATCTCTTCAATAATTATTTTGAAGTTTGTTGACTCAAGGAAAGTTGAATTTAATTCAATTTTATTTTGAAATCCGTTAACAAATCTAGTAATAAACATCATCCATTAATCTGATTGATTGCAATGTAGAGATGGATGCCCATAGCCAAAAACCTAGTCACATATTCAAATTGGCATATAAGGAAATTAGAAGAGGAATACAAAATACATTATTTCCTGAACATAAGAACAACAAATAATGAAAACATCGTTAATAAGCATCACAATGACTCATATTTTCATGTGGCTTTGAGAATAATGATAATGGAACATCATGAATCATATGGACTTTGTGTGTTTTTATATTAAGATTGGAACAATATTTTCTTGAGGGTCATGGTTCAGTGATGGATTGTAGGAAGTTTATTTTCTCTGACACAAATTTGAGTCACAACTTGACTTCCCAAAATGACACCTCATCCCAAATATCCATAACAAAACAACGAAAAAATATTGAAATTGAAATAAAAGGATAGACACAAAATTCCAAACAATTCCACTTATCCACTATAATAGGAAAATCTTAGAAATACAAAAATGTACAATTACGATAGTTGAAAATTATTATCTTGGTTCCTAATACTGACATTGAATTGTATATAATAAATTCAAATAACATGTAGAAATCATATGGAACACTATAAGGTGTTAAAGGATCCAATATGATCATTACTAGTTCTTTTTAAATATCTAAAAAGAATGGTTAAGAAGACATGATAAGATTTGCATCTACTAGATATACTTTGTCATCATTTGCAGATCATGAGTTGTACCTGACCAACTCAAAGGAAAAAGGAGATAAAGATCGATCCAAAGGGCCAAAGACAAAGGAGTGTAAAACTAACCTACAAAGTTGAGCACAAGCCAAACATTAAAATGCAGAAGCTTTGTATAAGTTAGATATTGTCTACACAGACGTGAGCTACAACAAAACCTTACCTCTTAAAGCAAAGTTATCTCATCAACTTTATAAATAAGTGTACATGATTCATGTGTAGTTGAAATATATTCTCCAAAATGTCATGCCTTTAAATATCTTCTCCCCAAAATCAAGTCTCTGAATATCTAGTCCTTTGTCTTTTTATCTCTACATGGGCGACCATTGAATGTAAAGACTTGACTAAATTGAATGAATGATAACACATCCACCAAATGGTGCCAAAAAAGTGAAAAGAAAATGGAAAGATGCCACAAAAGTGTTTCCCAAAAGGCTTGAATCTTCTTGGTAAATTCTCTCACCATAAAAGATGCCTCCAACACAAAAATTAAAGTCGATTTAATTATACAAAAGATTTATAAAAATATTTCAAAGAGGCTCAAATATCCTCCTTATAAGCTCGTACAATTTTATTTCTTTGAATGATGAGCACTAAAACTGCATATCCATGCTCCATCATACATACTATGTTGTTAGTTGGTTCCACCTTAGCTTGTAATTTACTATCAAATATCAGAATATATTAGAATTAGTTGCATACAAGTTCATGTTGACCGATTGGTAAATCTCTACACTCATAGTATAAAAATCGTGAGTTTGAGTTGCAAAATTGTTGAGAACAAAATCTATGTTTAAAACACAACATGTTATTCACAATTAATCTTACAAATTTTCACGATAAGATGGCCATTGATGCAAATCAAGTGAAAGTTACGAGAGTTCTGAGGCACAAGGATGATAAAAAGGTTTGTGAGAATGACATGATAGGCTCAATGTTGGCGACATTTGAGCCATTTTAGTGAACACCTTATTTTTAATGTAAATATTAACAAAAGGAATTTTAAGGAAAAGATTTGATTTTCCACAAATTTGGAAATAGTCATCAGAGCAGATAACATAATTGATGTTTTTTTACTCCCATACATAGAGCATCCATAAAGGTTTCATTGAATGGATAACTTTACAAGATTGTCAATACTCTTCCAAGACTATTATCACTCATTTGGGACCATAAAGATATAATTCTAGCAACTTTTGCACAAGTGAAATCTTATTTGAGACCTTTGTTTGTTAGGTATAGGGATTTGAAAACCTCAAGTGTCTTTATAAAATTCATCATGAATCTATGGGAAATTATTCTTCTTCATTTAAATAGCACTAAAGAAAGTAGATCTACATAATGAGTAACAATAAAAATTTGTTTTAGGGCATATGGTAAACCAAAGGATCAAAATTTGATATTTATTAGGCTAATCAACATTGTATAATATTAAAAACAACACACCCTATATAATGCAATGTTGTAGCTTTATGATTGATATAATGCAATGTCCACTCTATATGACTTTTTTGCTAGAATGAATGCTTGATAGAGAAATCATGCTCTAAGCATTCTCTTGCTCTAAAGTCTTGAATTAATTTCTCTACCACATTCAAATGAGACTTCATATTATCGATTTCATTTGATGTCCTAGATGCACTAACACACCTATGCAACATTTATAGGATTCTTGATCTCAACCTAGGAACCTATTACCACACAAGATGTCACACACCAAGTACAAAGGTTGAAAAAGAAAAGCCAAAAACACTAGGGGACCCAAAGAAGGGTCGAAGGGCCCATACAACACAATTCCCTAGAACTATTCACTTATAGTCATAGGGACACGAAGAAACACACAATGAAATATGAGATTAAAGAGAAAGATAAGATGAGAGAAAACAAGTCTAGAGCACAACCTAGAACTACTAGAAAATAGGAAAGACACGGATAAGAGCCTAATTTGTAACAATAGTTGAAAAACACACAACTACCCTATAATAATGTAGTTTTACAAATAATAAATACCCCTACACCAAAATTAGTTGCTTATACTAGGTAATATTTATCCATATCTAAACTAATAAGAAGACATATCCACAACCATATGGAAATGTTCAATAATAAGCAAATTTCATGTCAATAAAACAAAAATAAAATATAGGGTATACACCTTATTCAATATGTGTATACCCATAACCATGTGTTGATGTGGAAACGAATTTGCACTAAGAAATTCCCGATAAGTTAACCAAAATATAGGGTGTAATTAGGTCTAACTATATATCGCAATAAAGGGTGTAATTAGGTCTAATTGTGTATCGAATAAATCACAAGTAATTACATAAATCATTTATAGATTTTAGGAACATGGGAAAGTCTAGGAATATCTAGAAATGATTAAAATAATTGAAAAGATAAGAGAATTAGGTTATTAATGACAATACTTGATTTTAGCTAGTTTAAAAGCATTCGTCAACAATACAAAGTGGAAGACAAGTCCAAATAGTAACATAAAACATGCCCAAAAACATATTGGAAAATGGCCACTTGAATAAAATTACACAAGTATAGTTTTATATCTGCTAGAAACATAGGTGTACCAACCTATACCAAAAATAAGGGTAATCCTGGAATTGCTGCTGGGGGAGGTGTAATTCATGATCATAAAGGATGCTTAGTTGCTTTGCTTATACTGGTAAAATGGGGATTTAGACAAATCATTATGCAGAAGCCCTAGCTGCTCTATGGGGGCTAAGGGTTGCTAAGAATTATAACATACAAAACATCATTCTGGAAGGAGATTCACTAAACATTATCAATCACCTCAATCAAATTTCTCCTCCTAGCTAGACTATTAAGGACTTCATTATGGAATCCATAAATATTTGTCAAAATTTCAAGAATATCATCATTAGGCATACTTATAGGGAGGGAATAAGGTAGCGAGATACCTTGGCCAATTTTGGCATCAATAATAATCTAACCATTTGGGATAATGAAAATTACATCCCTAAGGAGGTACATAATAGCATTAATGTGGATAAATATGGACAATCATGCATGGAGTAGGAATTATAATGAAATGGCGTGGGATTTAGTGGGTGTGAAAGATCACACATGTGAGAAATATCATCCTAACTACAACCATAATAACTTCCATGATTTTCGAATAGGTGGCTAGGTTCTTAAAACCGGACAAACAAATAGGGAAAGTAATGATTCAAACGAGGGTTTCGAGAGCGGAAAAATTGCAAGAGTAGTAGGGGGAAGGAGTTGGGAGGTGCCCCATGCCAACTGGAACCCTGTAGTGATCCGGCTTGGAAGAACAATGAGGATCTATGGAACCTCCTTCAAAAGGGAGGCATTTCCAACTTCATAGAACGCATTCAGGGGCACGACCAAAATATTTTGGTTCATTTCGCAATGGACTGGAAGGACAAAAAGGTGGAGTATGGTGGTCACTAAGTAATTATAAATGAAGAATTGATAGCTGAGGCAACATGCCTCGAGTTGGAGGGATATCATTTTTTCAACAAAAGGATTGATAGGACCGCCGAGGTAAAGAAATTCTCTGACGACGGTGAGGAGCTTGAATTTGTTTCTGCAGGTGTTAGGGTAAGTTCTATCCCCAAGCCTTTTGATGAGGTTACAAAAATGATGGTTAGGTACATTTCTCTAGAAGGGCGCTACAAAATAGTCCCTATCAAGCACCTGGTCTTTCTTAACCACTTTAGAAGACAATTTACGGTCTTCTTCCCACATTACTTGCTAAATTCCCTTCAACGCTCCATTTTAGAATTCTAGAAGCACTCTCGTGCCATCCCTCTTCACCAAGGCCTTATCTTTCGCTTCATAAGCTATATGTCTCTAATTTCCTTGGCTTCCCGCCCTCTCCCAGCGATCCACACATCCCTACCTTCACTGCTCCCACTTCCATCTTGAACACCTCTTCCAAACCCAAGACTAAGAACCCAAAATTTCCCAAAATTGACATCCCTCACTCGCCTGAGTTCTTAGAAGCACCAAAGAGCTAGAAGTTGTGCATAATTTGTTGCATATTAGTAATGTTGGCTAAGATACGGCCTGCAACAAGAGGGGAATAATATTCCTCATAGGTTGGATTCTCTGGAAAATGAGATGATGAAGTTAAAGAAGGACCTGCAACACATGGCCAAACAGAAGGGAAAAAGAAAGGTTGATGATGATACTGATAATGGGAATGATCAGATTGTAGACATCTACAAGAAATTGAACTCTTTGACAACAGTTGGGGAGATCCAAAGACAGCACGATCATAACATGGCTATCTTTAATGCTATTTGTGACTTCTTGGAACAACATGTTCGCAGCATTTCCATTCTTAGCGGGGTCCCTGAAACTATCCGGGGACTCGACAAAGAGAGAAATCGAGACCATATTGAAGTTGAATGCAAGTGACCCCACACACATCACCACTTTGGCGTTATTCACTTCGCTACAAACAATCAAATCCAGGATCGATAGAGCTTCCAAGAAATAATCTCCCTCGGGATGGGGGGCTTCATGCTAGATGTTGCTATATTTTGGTCTTTTCGCTATTTTTCTATTGTTGTTTTGCTGTCTTGATGCAATTTCTGTTTTGTTTAGCTTTACTAGTAACTAGCTTTTGTTCTTCTTAGACATATTGCTTTATCTAGATTTTGATCCTCTCTTGTTGTCCCTCTATAACTTTATTTGGTTGTTGAGCCCTTATTGTAATAGGGTATAGTCACTTCAAAACTATTTACCAATAATAAAAAAATATACCCTTAATTAGAATAATTAGAATACATACTACAATAGTATGAAAACATGATAATAAGTAAATTTCGTGTTGTAAGACAAAAATAAAATAGTAGGGTGTTCACTTTCTTATTAAATGTGTATACCCATTACCATGTGTAGACGTGGAAATTAGTTTACATTAAAAAATTCTATGGTAACTACAATCTAGGGTGTAATTAGTCCTAATTAATATATCACAATAAATTAGACTAATTATATAAATAATTTATAAATTGTAGGAGCAAAGGCAAGTCTAAGAAAGTTTGAAAATAATGGAAATAATTAAAATAGTTGAAAATATTATAAGATAATTTGAGATTTTAGTATAATAATTAATTTTTGGCTAATCCGGTGACAATTGTCAACAACAAACAATAGAAGACAGTCCATGTAGCAAGATAAAACAAACCTAGAAAGCATAACAAACAATGACCACTTTGAAAATAATCATACAAGTATAGTTTTGGCTATCCCATAATCCTTATAGTCCATATATGGATTTCTCTTGCAACTACAAATATGATATGTAAGATACGATCCTCTAGTTTAGGTATCTCAAATGTTGTTTTCGTTTTCTAAATTTTGTTGACTAAACACAATGTAAGAAATGAACTAGTTTAGGCTATATCTTAGATCCCACATCTAGTTAAGACATGAAACACATGTTGGATGTGAAGAATTAAGACTTCGTATAGTGTTTAACTTTCCAAGAGGAAAATAAAATGGAATCATAATTTAACACAACCACCTTGGTGAATAACACTCAAAAGGTGTATCCATCACCTACATTTTTAAGTCAAGCAATGGAGGGTTGAAGACCCAATTTATACATCATAGCATTAGGTATAAACTCCTAAATACACATGGTTCACAAGAAAACAACTTACATTCATTCTAGAGAACATGCCACATAATGCAATCTCAAGAAGAGATAAGACTTCACACAATGCAAACACATTTTTTAAAGAGTCGAAGAGATTTACTACTAGGAGTTTTAGTGAGTAGAAGATTGTTTATAGAATGTACGGGGGATGAACAAAAATTGTGGCCATTGAATGAAAAGCCCAATTTCAAGCTATCACCAACCCATTTGAAGAAACAACCCAAGTAAAAGAAATAGGAGAAGCTTGACTCTGCAATGTAGGGATAGAAAGAGGAGTACAATTAACCTTTTAACATATTGTTGTGGTTTAAAAACATCGGTAAAGTTCACAACTTTTGGGTTTTGATTCCCCATAGTCATTTTTTGTTCTCAATGGCAATCCAACAATCATTCTTGGTAGCCATTATTGGATTTTTGGTTGTTGGCTTAGGGTCTAGATGGACCATGAGTGGATAACCAAAAAATTTACAATTGATATCTTTAGAATGAAATCAAGTGTTAGGAAAATTTATATAAGCCGATTTGTGTAAAATTATTAGCCCCCACTTAAATATCCAAATAATATTTCAAGCCTTTTGTGAATTGAACTTCGACACAATTTTTTGTTAGTTCAAACCGAGTATAATTGTTTCATCTTGTGACATATTGAGCATGTCATATGGGTTGAACTATTTGGTCTAAAAAATACCACAACATGATTGATAGCCTAGGGAATTTAACCTACATGGGAATTTTGATCGACATTTGTTCGGTAACCTTAAAATCCCTAGTCCATTGTGAAAAATCACCGAGTAGTTATACATGAACCAATATATAGACTTGGAAAGAAAAGTTTGCACATGTTGCATTTCATTGAAGGAAAAGAGATTTTTTTGGTAAGTTAAACATATCCATCCTAACTTAATACCATAATTTTTCTAGTCATGTTTAATAAAGGCTTGGAGGGTTTCCTCGAAGTAATACAAATGTAGTAATAAATAATAAGATTATGACTTTCATACTAGTTAAAAACAAATTTTAAAATATCAAGAACTAAGAGAACATTTAAAACTAAGGGGGATTAGTAGAATCATTACCTTATTGTAGACATTCAAGATAAATTTATTAGTTTTTTTAGTGACACGACACTGCGAACTACATCAATGAATGTCATGGATGAATTAGAGTTATATATAAAACATAAACTTGTTCAAAGGGTGGATTTAATGTCAAATTAAATACGAAAAGGTTTTAAAATACCATATATATATATATATATATATATATATATATATATATATATATATATATATATATATACATATATATATACATACATATATATATACATACATATATATATACATACATATATATATACATACATATATATATACATATGGGATATATACATACATATATATATACATATATAGATATATACATATATACATATATATACATATATACATATATATACTATATACTTATATATATTTATCCTATATATATATATATATATATATATATATATATATATATATATATATATATATATACATATATATATATATATATATATATATATATATATATATATACCTATATATACATATATACATATATACATACATACACACACACACACACACACACACCTTGACACACATATATACATATGTGGTGTGTGACCTAATATGTAATATGTATATATATATATATATATATGTATATATATATATGATATATATATGTTATATATATATATACCTTTCTCCTCAAATATTTAAATATATATATACTTTAATACATTTTATAGTATATGTATATATATATATATATATCTAATATACATACATACATACATACATACATACATACATACATATATATATATGTTATGTATGTAAATATATATATATATGAAATATATTTGAGTTAAAATATATATGTACATATAGGTACACTGTATCATTTGTAAATATGTAAATAATTTGTACATATACATATATGTACATATACATATATGTACATAATGTATATTATATATATATATATATATATATATATATACACACATGTATTATGTATATATATACATGTAATATACATTATAACTTGAATAGACCTAATAGAAACATATAAAATAGTTATTCTTTCTCCTCAAAAAATTAACTCTAACACATTTTTAGTATTTTATTCCTATATGTTTGAGAAATATAGAAATATCATTGAAAATATTCCACTATCATTTAAAACTTGTTTTCCGAGTTGATAAATATTTGGAAAGTCCTATTATAAAAAATTGAAACAAGCAAAATATATTTAAAAAAGTAAAGTTTTGTATTTTTATTCATTATTGTCTCATTGATTTGTTTAGTTGTCAAAGGAAACATATTTTTAAGCATTTCTATTTTACGAAAGGAATATATTTTTGCATTTTATTGCACAATAGGATATAAATGATTTCTCTCATAAAATTATTGAGTGGTATAATGTGTGTCATATAAACCATGTTCAATTGTTGAAGTTGAATTCCTTTCATGGATCGTAGTTATGCATATGTAAAAATTACTCCAATGCCTCTTCTTATAAGATGGTTGACATGGGAAATTTCAGACATTTGGGATCAATGAGGATGCTCTCATAGGCTAAAAATTTCCAATTTTTTATAAGGACTTTAAATTCTGTAAATTTTAAGCTATGTGATGAAGGAATTGGAGGATTTGAGATCCATGAGCATGGTCCAAGGGCGCCAAGAAGTCCATATAGTTTAAAACAAATTTAAAATTAAGTAACTTTTTAAGTCATGGAGTTAGGGATTTCATGGATTTAAGGTCTATGTAGCTAATCCATAGGTGTCTAAAAGACCGAATAGCCCCAAAAGATGGTAAGACTTATATATTTTTGCATTGAAGAGAAATATAAACAAAATGTTCGAAATCCTTGGAAAACCTCGTATATGTGGTCGACATGGGGCACTTTCAACTCAAAATTCTAGCCCAAATATAAATAAGGGACCGAGTACACATGTGGAGGGAAATGTTGAGGCATTAGGAAAAACTGCAAATGAAACACAAGATGAGAGTCTTATTACCAAGATAGTATTAATATTTCCTTTTGTGTTTATAAACATATTAATGATTTTGCATTGTCTACTTGATGTGGCATGATTAGTCGGTAATACCTCATTACATTAATGTAGAGTGGATGTGAAAAATCACATTTGATTTATCCAAGGGCAACCAAGGGTTATGCCATGTGTCCCCTTGTTTTGTATCATGCTTGATACCACACAAGTATAATCTTAGGTCCTATAGTGACATGTAATGTGATGCCCCTAACAAGTTTTCAAATTAGACCAATAAATATTACAATAATAGCCATTGTTCCAAGTAAATAACCATGAAAATATCCATGAATAATTATTAATTAAAATTTATAATTGTGATGCCCTAACAAGTTTTCAAATTATACCGATATATATATTATAATAATAGCCATTGATCCAAGTAAAATAACCATGAAAGTATCCATGCATAATTATTAATTGCATTTTATAAATGTTCATGCTTGATCCATTACCTACCACAATGTTCTTAATTGCTTCTATTTGATGTGAGTCTATGAAAGCATGTAAGAATATTTAACATTGTTGAAATCATATATAGGTATCTCATAATTGTATAATGCATTTGTAGGAACCTTATGTTATGTACTTATAACCACACACCTATGAAACCGTCCATGATATACACATCTAGAATATATGAAACAGTTGCATTTTTTTTTATGAAATGTCATTTGAACCTCATCTTACTTGTTTGTATCATGATTTAGAAAACGATTAGTGAATACCTTCAAATGTTGATTAGGATGCGTGACTAATTCATTCAATGTAATCTTTTTGCCTTGCACTTGAATGGTAGCATTATCACTTAGATATTGAATCTTATGTCTCAATCTAAAAAATTGTTTGTGAAGTGTCCTAAACTTATATGATATTTATAATATACATTCATGTCAAATTTCTCTTATAAAGGCCTAGAAAAGTTGATTTGATCTTTGAGGAAGTAGTGATATCATATTACACTTAAGCAATTGTTTAAGCACTTGATCTCAAATAACCTTTTGAATTTTCTACTCTCTTAAAAAGAAAGGAGAATCTTGTATGGAGGTTGTGATATTGCATCAACTACATTCTTGGTCTCATTCATAGCATAAAAAAGCTGAATTATCTTTATCATTAACCTTAAAAGTTGATTTTCATATAAATTTGGTTCCATTAGATATATAGTGCTAGTCTTGTATTTAGGCATGATTACAATGAGCAACTTGATCTCATGGTTCCTAACCATATGATAAAGTTCGTTGAAATATTGATATGTTTCAAACATGACTTTTTTAATTGGTTGTAGTAAACTTTGAGAGAAAATTTCTTGGATATTCACTATCATGTAGTGGATGTGACACCTCTTTAATAATTGTTTTGAATTTAAGTGCATAGTCATTGATAAACTCACTAGGCCCTTATTTAAGGTGCATGAGTTTTGAAAACATGACATTTTGGATAAATTTTTATTGAAAGTGAGCGAAGAAACTATTGGCCAAAGAAGTAATGTTAGACATGGAACCCAAAGGTAGGGTGTAAAATCAATCCAAAGCATAATACTTGTGACTTCTAGGAAATATCATAGTTAACAATCAATCACTTTGCAAAAAAATATAGACCTCAAATATAAAATGAGTTGATGTGATAGGTCACCCTTGTTTTTGAATAATTGAAAATTAGAAGCAACAAAAAAGCAAGAAAAGGGTAACTAAGGACCTTAGGATCCAACAAGTTGTGTAACATAACTTGAGATATATTACATGGCTTGGTTTTTGAGACACTTTTTCTAATAGTTGGATCTTATCTTACATATTTACAAGAGATTGATGAATAGGTGCATATTGAGCAATATGTGAAGCAAGATGCGTAGTAATAGGCATTCTAGTATTTTGAATAAGACCTTGAGTAAAATATGTAGCTTGAGAAGTAGGAGACATAAAAATATCCTTGGAATGTGAAGGAATATTCATAGTAATATAAATAGTAGTATGTGAAGCCTTCGTAGTAGGAATATTAGGTGTAGGCACCATGGTAGATGCAATAGGGGACGTAAAAGAGTAAAAGTGATAGTAGTAGCCTTGTCTCTTAGTGTAGAATGTGAGCCTTGAGTAGGTAGGATAGGAGCATTCAAATGTTCATTCTTAACATGCACTTTTTAACATATACCCCTTAGATAACCGTTTCTATTGCACCCCTTTCAACACAATAATATATCATTGATTTCGCTAGGATGTTCTGAATTTCATGTTCAAGTCTAGCAAGTATTGCATGGCTATCTTGATATATATCATTATGTTCTATGTTTGGGCTTCACTAATATAATTATAAGAAAAACATTGTCACTCATATCATAATAATTGTTGTTATTTCATAACATGATAATTAAAAGCATTTTCATTCACAACATGTTCATTAGAAGCATTAGTATCCAGAGCATATTCATAGAAGTACTTGACATTATCAACATACATATGTGCAATTGTATCATTTTCATTAATATAATAAGCATACATATCATCAATAACCACCATTTTACTTTTTAAATGAGGATGAGATTGAACCAAAATAATTTTAATGGAACCAATAAGTGCATCATTCAATCTAGCAATTCACATAGTCGGTGTAGTTGATCTCACCTTGTTAATTGACATAATATGGACACATAATAAACATTGAAGAAGCTAGAGATAATGAAATAATGATCAAATAAGAACACCTAAGAAACAAAATAGTCTTCGTAGGAGAGAGAATATGAAACCCTAAGGTTGATGTTCAAGAAAACTATGGGTTTACTAATGTGTTTTATCTAATTTAAACTTAAAACCTAAACTAGCTAAAACTATGCTAATATCATAATAAAAGAGATTAAATGTACTATTGATTTGGGGCAAAAATGACTGATATATATATATATATATATATATATATATATATATATATATATGGAGATGAACACACAATAATTGAAATAATTAGACAAAGAGAATTTGTACCTTAGATTATGTACCTAATTGTTGATAGAAGATTGTAGATGATCAAAACAAAATAAAAAATTAGATTGAAATGTATTATTTAATTTTGATTGTGTTTTGATATGTTTGGGATAATAATAGAATGGGAGGACACTAATGACAAATGTAATGCACCACACTAGTAATAGATGCCGTTGATGTACCCCCCCCACCACTACATGTTGTGTTGGCTTGTGATTACCTAAACTTCATGCACCTTTCTTTGTTCCTAATCTACAAAAACTTGTTTTAGATTTTACAATGATGTGTGATTCTTCGCAAGTGACTTGTCCTTTTGTCTTAGCCTAAAACCCTAACAAATCACCCAAACAAGAAAAAATACTAAAAGTATTTGGTTGAAACTACCCTTTAGTGTGTGTTTCTCTACATATCAGCCATAAAATCAAGGATTGTGTAGTTCTATACATATTTGTGTGTGTCCCACCTAAGAGAAGCCTCTATCTTCTCTCCTAAAAGCTCAATCAATGGAAATAATATGAAGTTTTCTTTTGGCATAAAACATGTGACAACTTTAATTGGACTAAGGGCATACTTAGAATTGAATTTGAAAACATGTCATGGTTGCTTTTGTGTAAACTTAACTCTTCATGTAAAGTAGAATGGCTCATTATATGTTCAAATGTAGAAAGATAAGTCCAAGTGATGCATCTTAATGTCTATAACCAACCTTATAGGTGTTTGTTGGTATAGGCATTACTAAGATAATTTTACTGTGAAAGTTGAACGAAGTTCAAACATAGGTCGACCATAAAAAGTCACCCAAATAAAAATTAGTGATCATTGGACAAAGGGATTACTAGAGGTTGTTCTTTAGTGTAATGCACCACTAATGGACCAATCATTAGTGTACCTCTGTTTCTACTAGGGCACAAGATTGTTAATGGATGCCACTAGGGTGCCTATGTTGCCGTTAATGAGCCCATGTCACCATTAATGGCAAACAAGGGGTGAAAATTCAAAACAATGGATGGACAAGACAACATAGTGGTAATAGAGGTTATAAGTTGATCAAAGTATAACCGAGTGTGTCTATTCAAACTATTAATTGTGGTGGAAGTAGTGCATAGTCGATTAAAAAGGAGGAAACATATGCCAAAATAACTTAATGTGCACTATTGGTCCAAATGTTCTAAAAAGTGTCAAAATTATCATTTTCACTCGCCTTTGTCAAAATCAAGTGTCTACATAAATAACTAGTTCCAAAATAAAGTGTTTGTAGATTAAAAAAATTATATACGTATTATGATGTGATATGATAATTTTTAAAAATTTATTAGTTAAACAAAAAAACAATGTTTACGGAACATGAAAACATAAAATCTCTTTTAACACGTATACGAATACCTCTACTTTTCTCATCTTAATGATAGATCAAAAGTGTGCTATGAAACGTTAAAAAATATCAAACACAATTTTATCCATAAGCTTGAACATTACCAGATAGCAAGGAAGAGGACATTAGATGGTATTGATGAATCCATGACCCACATACTTATATGGCATGCGAGAAAAGGGATCATGGGCCACTTTCATGGGAACAATGATGGTCCACCGGGCATACGAGAATAGTATCACTATCAACGTTACAAAATGATTTGCATGGCATGTTTCCAATAAGTATGTAAACTTTAGATCAATTGAATAATTTCGTACTCTATCAACTATATTAAAATATTTAATTCGATGGGTCCCATCACTCTTTTTAAACGCTAAATTAGTTGATCTCCTTCCTACCGACCAAATCAAGGAGGAGGTATCATCATTAGATTTTTTTTTCCGTAGGTATTTAGAAAGCTCCATAAATTATTTTCTGACACTATTTTATTTTGTAAAAACGTTATTAAATGTAGATCAAATTTGTGGGTCTCCTTCTCATGGTTGTGGAGCTAGAGGGTGTTTGTAGTGCCTCATGCATTCCTAGAAGTTTCTTATTTTATTTGTGTTGGAGGAGGTTCGCTAAAGGTGGTGAGTTTCATTTTGGATGGCACAACTCGATCAAGTCGATAAAATGAAGAAAAAGAAAAAGAAAATAATAATGACGAGTATCACACATATATTATTATAGATGAGATAAATGAGATGGACGCCCATTTCTTTATTATATAATCGAGTCTCCCGAGGTTTGGGAGATTAGAACTGGGTGGCTAGTTGGCGAGCACTCAAGTCCCACCATTAGGCCACATTCTTGCGCCCCCTATTTATATTTTCTTAGTGGAAGGTATTGAGAGGATAACCTTGATATTCCTCCTCCCCATCGATCACCACGTTTGTTAGTGCTTCATGATGTCCATTTCTTACTTTTTTGGTTTTTGTTGCCTCACGAAGATTGATATATTAAATATCGGTGATTTATTTTGATTGATTTCAAAATTTTATACTCAATTTAATTTCTAGAGTACACTACCATACTAAATGCTTTTGTACCATCAATATTAAATTTTATGTTGATTAGTAATAATATTTTTTTGAAAAATATCTAGGGGAGAGGACCCTATAACTGTCCACCCTTAGGGGTGCGTAGATATATGTAGGTGTCTATTCAGAATAAAAAAATTATATCATCGTATAGTGTATGATCATGACGCATCAACATTTTCGTTTCACGTGTTTATTTAGAAGGAAAAGTAGTTTTTGAATTGATTTAGTATGCAAAAATTTATTATAAAACATTTGAAAGAGGGACCAATGACCGAGCGCCCTATGTGTCACATTGTCATTGACTTTTAAAAAGTGTCATTAATAACAAAGTGAACTATTGGTATTTTTTTTCAACAACCTATGGTGAAACCAAATGTACATGTTTTGGTGCATGCATAACTATGGGGCCCTTTCCCTAGATAGATTTTATTTTTGGTAATATAGAGGGATTAATGAATACCCAAAGTGACCCAGAACTTTGAGGAGAGAGGCTTTAACACAAGGCCATCACCATCGATCAACTTTATTTGGAGTATTATCTATCGAGCCATCAAAACATACTACATATAAATGATATGATATGAATCCACGATCCAAACCACCTAAAACGGTCACCAAGACCAAATGAGCTAACCACGAGAGCTATATAAATAGAATTATTATACTACCATTTTTTTTGGGAAGCTAGTTGGAATCTTTTAGAAAGCTCTCTTTGTGATATTTTAGGGAACATAATAAAACATATGCTTTTGATATTTAAGTTTCTAATAATCATTATATCTTATATAGTAGTGTCACCCAACATCACCAATTGATTAGACTAGCAATCACACCGCAAAGGTGCAATGGATACACCGATAGGGGAGGCAACAATTGTTCGAAACAATAAAGTGTGTGGGGAGAGGGCACTTTGGAAGTGTGTAGAAAAATATGACCAGATTGAATAGGGAAGAGCATGAGCCGAGAGAGGAGGGAGGAAGAACGTGTTTGGAGGGAGAAGTTATGGCTTCAAATTTATAAGGAGCTTTGTAGATGAAGTAGTCTTTGTTCTTATAAATCGTGTGTCGACACATATGTGGCAAGAGCTAACGTGGACCACCTGTCAAAAGAAAATGTTGGGTAGATACGAAGGTTCTGTAGGCATCATAGTATTGAGATAATTATGAATGTAAGGCCCTGGTGTACAACATCTCAAATGTCAATAGTCACCAATGAGGAAATACAGAAAATATGTGGGTTGCCAAAGAGGAGAACTTATTTGGCAATCGCCCCTTTGACGTGTGCTTTCATACCCATCCCTTATAGGTTGGCGCTAGAAAACATGTTAACGTGTAAATTTAGCAGTAATTGGATAGTTGCAGCGAGTTCAATGTTTTGTCTTCACATAATTAAATAATTAGGACACCACATGAATTGTGGTAAATGGAGCTCTCGCATGTTGTTCCAAAACCAATGCCATTATGGGTTAAATTTGATGACCGTTTAGATGTTTCTTATGATTTTAATCGTAAATTTCTTGCAAATAATTGAAATAACCGTCACCATATTTTATGCATGACCGCCATTTTTTCCAATACTTTTTTTATATAAGCGATACTAATATATTTTTAAAATAATTAAATATATGTAAAATAGATATATTCAAACTAACAGTATATATATATATATATATATAAAACGTATTTAACAGCAGAATAAAAGTTGAGTAGGAATATAGATCCATGTCAAAAAAACTCGCCAATCGGATTGAAACTCAAACTGGCTCGTGAGAGACTGTAAACTTCAGATCAATTAATTATTACGCAGTTGATTCAAGATAATGTTCACAATGTAATAGAGACAAAATCAAAAGAAGATCCCGTTGAGAGACTGGAAACTACACAGTTGATTCCTGAAAGTATTCACAATGTAACAGAATAAAACCAAAAAAGATCTCGTATAGAGACTGGAAACTTTCCAGAAAATATTGACAATCTAAGGGACTGCAATTTTTCACTGAAAAAACAAAATGTAGCAGATATTTTTACCTTTTCTTGGCAGCTGTGGCGGGTCGATGGTTGGAACGCCTCTGGATACCGCTTCGCAATGTCGTCTAGGCTTCTGGTGACGGGTTTGTAGGTAACCTTCATGCATTCCTTGATGGGCTGCTCGGAGTGAATACGACCATCAAATTTAATCATCCACTACTATAGTAAAGAGCAAGCATATTGTTAATGTTGAAAGGGGGGTAAAAACACATATCGGGTGTGCATAGACTTGAGGTGCTGAATGAATGAAAGTTTTTAATGACGTCCACGAGACTCGAACAGTCTATAAGACTCGAAGTGCAAACACCAACCAATACCCTCTACTTTTGCATGGATGGCCCGTGACACACTATGAATGACAAACCACCCTCCTGCAAAATCCTCATAAATGGTTACTACTGGAAGGGGTACACAGGAAGAGGAAGGATGGAGAATTGGCACCTGCGATTGCAAGTGTTTTCACGTCTGAGAATTTCTGCATACGTGTTACTAGTCTTTGCCCTCCACATTCTTTATTTTCTTTACCTTAAAAACATGATATCATACGTTAATTTATCAAGATTTATATCTAACCTTTCTCCAATCATTTTTACTATATCTTTAAATTTGAACATATTTTGTTATTTTAAAATTACAACTAAAATCATTGTCTTTATTCGTGGAGGATTATAGATTGTAACAGAAAAACACTATTATATTATTTAATTGTTAATGATCTAGAGACATTTAATTCTACTTCTTTTATTGCATGGGCAAGATTTGTAATAAGGAGCTATCCCACAACTCTCTCACATCGACACAAACATAATGTTTCATTTTTTTGTCTTATCCTTCGGACCTTCGGTACTTAGTCAAGGATACATGTTTACGGTTGATAATCTAATCCGAAAGTGGATAACCTAAGCGAGTTATTTTAAAAGCAAGGTTTAGCAAGATTGTTGGTTTTTGATCAAAATCTATTGTAGGAGGTCCGATATTAAAAAAGTAAAAATATCTTAAGGCTATGGCTCCAGTCCTATAAACTCACTAGTCTCGTGGATGTCATCAACATATTTTATTTCAACTACAAAAATAACATCTATAATTCCTACATTTGTATGAATTTTGACCATATACCTACTTCTAACAAAGGCATTGACCCAACCAAATATGTCATGAATAACCTATTTAATTTTAGTTTTAAATACCAACTTATTAGTTGAAGTGCCCATCTTTTTTGTCATTTTATGGTCGAACAACCCAAGAAGGTGCAAATTGCTTTAGGTTATATACATAACCATATACCTAGACCCTCATGCCATTATAGGATTTTATAATGCACTCTATCAATAAAATAATTTAGGTTCTAGAAATGATCACTTATATAAATATTCCCTTATATTAACCCTTAGGCCAATAGGATAGTACCATAGTTGAGGTATCCTTTGAATAACATAATAACTAAGTTTGCACTTTAGGGTATTTGTTTGTTAAGTTTTCCTTCTCATTAAAGAAATGCCTTTACTATTCAAAAGGAAAATATGTTTGTAGTAAATAATAATTTCAATTATAAAAGGGAAATTGTTGTAGTTAACTAGTATGATGACGTAATAATATAACAATGTTTTGGTTAGGTAAAATTTTATCGACAAATCTTTGTTAATTCATATATATATATATATATATATATATATATATATATATATATATATATATATATATATATATATATATATATGGTTTCTCAAATTTTTGGCGAATTTTTATTTAGGAATTATGACTAAGTCGTCTAATGTTTTGGGCACAAGTTACTTTTTTAGGTCGGTTTGCCTAGTGTTTACACCAATATCGACTTTTAAATTCAAATTGTCTTCACCACAAAAGAAAAATTTACCACATACATTTTCACATGTGTGTGTGTGTGTGTGTTGTGCGTCAGTGCTGCGCGTGCTTGCGCGCATGTGTATAAATACACCAATTAAGATTTAAATGTTAAACATTGATTTTTCCTCACACTCTCTATATCCGGGGTCCAGTGGGTGTTGATAATTAACTACAATTTGTGAATTTTCTTTGCGTTGGTGATCGATCATCGAAAAATATTATTTTCTACCGGTAATGAATGACACAATACTATAACATCCATGTATTTAAACACTTTGATTAGTACTCTATAACATATACTACTTGTTGGTAACTTATATTAAATTGCATCTAAAATACCATACAAAGGCAACATACATTATGCTACTTGACCAGTGGTAGCATATGATGCCAACTTCCTATTTTAAATTTTCACAAAGTTTTTTTACAATTTGCTCACTAAAGACTTATCTCGTATCTAAATTACACGTGGATAGGTCTGATGACCTTAAGTGATAATGGAAACAAAACAAACCAACTAAAAAGAAAAAACAACATATTAAATTATTTTAACTAGCCAAAAAAATGCACACACAACTTGCATCTCTTGAAAAACATAGGTAAGAATGCTTTTGGTTAGTTTAATTTAAAGTTTCAAGATCATTGTCAACCCTTTGTCCTTTTTGAATGCGAAACTCCCAATAATAATTGTATTCCACATGAAACAATTAGTCGAATAACATATCCCAACATGAAACAATTAATCGGAATAACATGTTCACAAATGAAGATATTATTATTGATGATGTGTTAGAGCTAGGAGATAATCCTCACTATGAGATGCCTCCAATTGAATATATTCGTAGATGAGAACCAACTAGAACAAGATACTCCCACACAAAAATCATGCGAAGGAAGATAACAAACTAGACAATTGGAAGGTCTTTTAAGGTAGACTTGCAAAAATCCATTCATCGAACTCGAAGAGACAAAAAAATGGTAAGGATACTCCAACCGAATGTAGATGTATAGTATGTAGTTGGAAACTAGGAAAAAACCACATAATACAACTTAAGTTGGACACAATTGAGAAACATTGTGGCAAAATATATATGACAATCAAGGACAATGATGGAAAAATAACAAAGACACATAAATATAAAACTTCAAAAGAATCCATACATGTTAGATATGCAGAGGAGTATGAAAATAAGAAAAAACGAGGAAAACATCTTATTGAGAAAGGGGAACAATTATAGAAAAATTTGGAAAAGTTATGAATGTCAATCTATTGGAAAAATACGTTAAGTTCTTTGATGTGATCCACATTCTAAATAGGGTAGACCAATTTCATATTTTTCGGAATTTAAGATTTTGTATCAATATAATGGATTCCATAACCTTTCACACTCACATTGGTCTAATAGTAATGCATGACAAATTGAAAAATGTTTATCAATGATAGAAAATGATTATTTGAAAGAAAATTTAATAAATGCAAGGTTTATCTCTTTGTATATTCATGAGATCATAATAGTTGACAACACATCTCTGGGTGTGCATGCATGTATATAATTTTGAGAACCACTCAAGGAAAATTCGTCTATTAGCACTTCATAAAATGGTGGAAAATTGTAATGTTGAAAACCTATGCAAATTGGTTATTTCCAATTTGAAGGATATGATTGAGAGGATGATAATGCAATAAATACTAAGTTTGTTGTTGGTGCGATGGTCCATCAATTATATAGGGTCATATAAGTGGTCTTTTTGTTTTCCTGCAAACATCGGTTGCCCTGTATATGATTCCAATTCATTGCATGGATCATATGATAATCTTGCTTACAAAATGGTTAACACATTTGAAAATATCTCAAAAGTGGAAGAGCTTATCTGCGACTTGCACGCATATATGTCAAGTAGTTAAAAAGATATTTAAAGTTTAATTTTTTTCAATTGGAGTGACATACGATAAAGAGCTTCTAAAAGATGTTGATACAAGATGGATTTCCATGTATGAGCCTACATGCATTTTTTTAGGAATATCCATCCTTGGTTTTATGTTTAAATACCACATGGAAGTTGATGAGTAAAAATATTTGTTGTACCGTTTAATAGATATGAAAAATTTATTGACACTCCACAATATTCGCCCCATGTTGAATGAAATCAATTACTTAGCAAAACATGCTCGAAACATCCATAAATATTGTTGATTCATAAGGTTGAGAAAGTGTGTACGTTTAACTCTAGATATGTTATACAACTTTGTAGAATGTTTTTCAGGGACCTGTATTCTGTAGTTGGAAAACTTTGACACATATAAAGGATCCTAAAAGCTATTTCAAATTCAATATTAGTGGTAATATTTGTATCATAGTTAATGGGAAGGAGATTCAAATGCACACTTTCGAAAGAAGAATGGATATTATAGGAACAAAAATTGAAGAAGTTCTTGCAACACATAATTTATACAATAGTCTTATATCTAACTAAAACACAAATAAAACTAAAAAGATTTGACAAAGATTATCATATGAGGTCATAAAACACTTTAAAAGGATGATTTTTAAGGCCATGGAGTGGTCAATTTTAATTTTTGGAATATTTATTCTGGTCAAAAATTATAATTGATAATTTCAAAAACACATGACTACTTTCATTATGCATTTTGGTAAATCAATACGGTCAACAGGGTTGAAATTGAAGGTCTTATAAAAAAGGAATTACTAAATACTCAGTCATCACATTTCACACTCACAATTATGAATTAATATAAATATCTAATTGAACCAATCAGAAAAATGGTGTTATTACATATACATGGAAAAATTTGTATCGTAGTAGCATCCTATAGGAAAATACTAGTGAATATTTTATATTATATGAATTAAGTCAAATGATGATTTTGAAATTAGTGGAATATGAAAGGGTATTTAGTGCATTAGCATTTGTTAAGTTAAAACTTGAAACAAATTGGATAAGACTTGTTTGAGAATGTATGTTTCATGATATGTTGTAAACACATTTTCTTATGAAAGAACAACTTTGATAATCAAGTTCTCTTATAAAAAGGAAAGAGGTATGTAATACATCTAGCAACAAAAAGATATGAACATTAAAACTGATCATGTTAATGAGACTTTAGATACGAGCGTGAGTTATGAAGGAGTTAATGAAGGATTGTTTCAGCTACCTGATTTTGACTAAAGATTTATGAACACTTTATTTCTATAACTCAAATTTCATATCACATAGTTATATACTTGTGTTCTTTTTCTAAAAATAGTTTAAGAATTGTTGTTTAATGTTTTTGATTTACAAATCTACAATTTATTTTTCTGTTGTATTTCATTTATAAACTATAACAACATATTGTCAAAGAAACATTTGTCTTAATAAATATTTGCAAAACAATTACAGAGTTTGACACTCATATTTCATTTTATCCTAAAAATGCAAAGACATGTTTATTATGATAATTGTGAAGAGTTTGTAATATGTTGGTGTTTGTTTTTCTCATTAGAACAAGTATTTAAATTTTACACTATGCAATTTTTTAGGTGGAAAAGAGGGTTCTTAAAGTCCCCCAACCTTTTACATACATAAGATATATCATTTAGGCTCAAAGTTACATACCAAAACAATGTAAATAATTTCCACAAGTAATATAGCTCTAAAGAGAAGAGCCAAATTCACATAACACAATAGGAAAATATTTTTCAAAATATAGAACCTAGACTACAACAACATTTTTGGAATCGATTGTATCCTAATAGTTTTTCCTCAACACAAAATACAAAAGTAATATTTTTATCGATTTTGTAATGTAGCTATTATTTATTTCTCTTTTGTAATAGGTACTCCTTTCGACTTGAACCTTCCTTTAAGATTCTTGATTGAACTAGATCGATTGGATCATTATTTGAAATGGAAAGTATTTACCGTTTTGTATTCGTTCATCTCATGTTGAATCTAGAGTAGGATCTACTTCAGTTTATTCCTTAGCACAATATTGGGATCCATTCGGTTCTCCTTAATAATATTTTTAGTGTATTATTTTTCTTGTTTAATAGAATAAAATTTTCTTTCAATTTTATAAATGCATTTAAACTCTTCTTTCTATTTTCAAATGTAGCTCAACCAAAATCACCTCATTTCTCACATTCGATACTTGATTGCATTTAGAATTTTTTTTAAACAAGCAATTAAAAAAATAATCATAAATCAATTTTTCAAAAATTCTTATAACTTACCAAAGCCTTTTCTCTCTACATTTGCAATAATAACAAGGCTCTTGTCTCTTGACCATTTATTATAATAGGCTTAGGCTTCCACATTTAAATTTTCTAATCTATTTAACATAATATCTAAAACATTATCTTTGAATGAATTGGAAACATGAATGGTACATGATACAACTTGATTCATTAAAATATCAAGCTTCATTAGTTCATTTTGTACAATAGAATATAAAGAATTTATTTGGGAGTGGTTGTGAAAATGGGCATTAATTTCTTTAATCAATGTTTTTTTTGAAACTCCCACATCTTCAAATTTTCAATATCATTCAAGATAATACTTGAAATAGTGGCTAAAAAAATGTCATCCAAAACAATCTCCAATGAAAAACTTGTTTTCTCATCATCACTCAATGTAGTTTCCCTCGGAGGTGTGTCGAATGTTTTATGTAATTATGGAGAATTCTACCTTAAATCGTAAGTCATATCTTGAGGATTGAATGTTCTCTACTTCTGCCCCCTCACTTTCAATCCCAAGATGTATCCTTCATCTAAATAAATTTGATTCAGAAATGAAATTCCCCTTACATTTGGTACACCCACCAAAGATAAATTGGGGAACTTAGAAGTAGATAAATGGAGGATTCTCCATCTTAGCCTCTAGAAATGATCCGAAAATAGGTGCTTAAACCATCACTTTTAATCATTTCAAAGGATCATTAATTTTTTAATCAAGTTTAAAGGATTTATACTCCAAAAACTGATTAAAATCTGATTTAGGACTGATTTTTAAAATTGAAATTAAGTTCCATCTTACTCAAAGTTTCACTATTTGATCGAAGCCGAAAAATTAAATCTGTTTCCCGATTTAATTGATTTTTAAAATTCTGCAATAATGATTAATTGTTCATCCACATTCACATAATGAACTTAAATATTTTCAAGAAATCAAAAACTGAAAATCAAATTAGAAAACAATGCCAGATTGTTTACGGGGTTCAGAATTCCTACGTCCCCGGTTTGTTGTGAACCGATCCATTAATAATGTTATAATTATAAATACATTTAACCTTTACAATAAACCAATAATGAATCAAAACTTGTAAAAATGTGTTATCATACCTTCAAAGGACGTTAATGGACTTCAACCTATGTCCTTCACCTTCCTAATCCATTTGTAGTTGTGTCTCCCTTATATTCTACACCTTCGTTTGACTTCAAAAACTAAAAAATCTATCACAAAAGATCCAAAATGGGAAATTGATCACACCATTGTGATCGTCTCAAAATTCTAAGAAATTTTATCATGTGACTTGAGACACGGTTTGAGCAAAAGTGCTCCAAAAATAATGTTTTTTGCAAATAGGTTTGTTGTGTCATACACAGACCTCTGCCTCTAAAAGCCCCTTTAAATATAAGTGAGCTCATTTTATGTTACTTTCAACAAAGCGGCAGGTTGGTAAGGCTGCTTAATCTTTTAACAAAGGTCACGATTTCCATTCCTTGAAAAGTGCTTTGACCACCAAATAAGGCATTTTCTTTGTTTTTATATGTATGCATATTATCCCACATTTACAGGATAAAGTTTGGTTAAAGCCTTTTAATAGGCTCTTTTCACCCACTTTGCTTGTGGCTATGGCCACACACGACATTGTTTCATTCCCAAGTTGAATGTTTGGTGGGTTTATTTGACCACATAGTGGTGAGTTGGCTTTATTACTATGTTGATCCTATGAGGATATATGATGTTGCATATAATTCAAACTACCCAAATATTGGGCTGGAAATATAAATCCGTTGAACTATGTGGGTCGTCAAGTATTATGTAAGCATCGAGCTATGTATATAACGTATTCTATGTGTGACTAAATAGGTAATATGATATATATGGGGTTAAGCCTTAACATTGAAGATGTCTCGGTGGGGATTTGGCCACCCGACCGAGCTGGAAAAATAGCTCGCTCTAGCTGGATTATATATATATAAACACACACACACACACACACACACACACACACACACACACACACACACACACACACACACACACACACACACACAATACAATATAGACCCCCAATGATGAAAAATTCAACTCTACATATATAGTCCCACTTTGGCAATGTTAAAGGGATTAAAGACATTAATAAGCAAAATTATGATAATAACAATATGAATAAAAGGCGTGAAGGCACCCCTCCTACAACAGAGTGTGCTAACCCCGGTGAGGGCCCCATCATCAAATAGTGGAGCCCACCAATTTTTGCGTGTCAAAGATCGAAGGTGCTCAAAACATGAATTTTAAACCTTTTTTTTTAACTTTTACCATATGCCACGTGTCATGTGTGATTCACCTGTTGACCCCGTTGACCAATTTTCAAACCCAAGCTTTAACGATGACAATTTCGCATCCGGAATCTGTTTTCGGAGTTTTACATACCGTCTCGAAGGTCTCGGGACGCTCTACAACGTGGTCACGATTTAGGGAGGTTTAGAAATTTTCCAACACCCAAAAATCGTCTGGATCAAGAAATGAAATATTTTTCAAAGACCCCTTGTCCAAACATGTTGGGGTGGTAGTGGCATTTCCATCTATTTTATAGAACTAGCAGGATGGTGGAGGCACTATAATTAGACATCATATCATAATTACGGAACATAAAAAGAATGGAATAATTGAAAATTAAATAACTATTTTGGAAAGAATATTACTTAAATGTAGAGAATGTAATTCTGATGGTTCCTAAAACCACATATAAACAAGAGTGTGAAGGGAATGGGAGGTGACACCAACACCTAATTAACCATAAAATTAATCAGGAGCTTCATTCCAAAAAAAAAATCAAACCACAAAATATTGAAATTGTAAAACTTAAGTAGAAAGTTAGAAACATACCTTCACCAATAGACCGATTGTCCGATCTTGCACAAGCTACATTTATTAAATTTCATATCTCGAGCATGTGGTGCCAGAGGTGGTTGAAAATTTGCAAAATCAAATAATTATGTTAAAAATATTTGTAAAAAACTAACATTTAATTCAAATTATGTTTATCATTGATTCATTACTACAAATTGAAATGTCATAGAACTACAATAAGGGACATGTTTCTTGTTTCAATTTGATGAGGAGAAAGAGAACTCCTCATGCATTTAGAAGTTTTGTTTGATTGGTCTCTAATAGTATCTCTAGATCCCTCAGCTAGGTAAAGTCCTTTTAGAGATAATTCTCTTAATTGTGCAACAATCATGTCCATATTATGTTAAAATTAAATACAATAATATAAATTGTACAATAAAATACAAAAATAAAAGTAGTTTGAATACATGAATTGAGAAATAATAAAGTTTTAGGTAAAGTCCTTTTAGAGCTAATTCTCTTAATTGTCAACAATCATGTCCATATTATGTTAAAATTAAATACAATAATATAAATTACAATAAAATACGAAAATAAAAGTAGTTTGAATACATGAATTGAGAAATAGTAAAGTTTCAACGCACCTCTAGAATTTTAATGGGAAATGAAAATGATCTAAGTTTTATGTGGAGTGCGGTGGGAACTATGGAGTTGCACAAACAATGTAAAGCATCATAATATAAATGAAGTATATAGTTTGAGAAAGTAATGAAAATGTTGTCATTCATAAGAGCATTATTCATGTCACCCCCTATCTTGGAGGATAAGTTGGTGTGCTAATCATATTTTTGAATGCCAAGGGTACATCTAATGTAAACTAAGGACAAGTTTGAAATATTTGCATATCTATCCTATAAAATAATATGGGCAACGAAAAATTCTACTTTTGCATGTGAAAATGGGTTTATGAACTCCGATCATTAGCTCCCTTGTTAGAATGATTTGGGGAAGTTGAAATCAAAACAAAAATTTCTAAATTATTTAATCATGGCTAAAAACCAAATAAAATATGTTGAAATAAGATTCTTAATAAACTTACCAATAGTTGGATCGATTGTCAGGTTGTAATGAGACTCTAGACACTTTACATATTCATCTATCAATAATGCTTTGGTGGTGACATGATCCACATCTTTATGGGGAAGTCCAGTCAAATGGTGGATGTCTTCTAGGGATGTGTTAAAGAAGAGAGTGCGAGAGGGGAGATGAATGTGAAAAACACCATTTGAACTATCGTAATTGGAGAGCGAGTAGTTTAGTGTTTTTGTGTCTGCATTTGAAATTGAGACTTGTAGAATAGCCCATTAAAATAGTTTGTTTCAACCCACTATGAAAAGGAATTATGATCTATCAAAAGTTTGATGAACTATGGAAAGACCAAGTTTATTTAGGTGAATTCGTGGAATGTTGTGATATGGGTTTTAGTTTTCCTTTGTGGAGGAATTTTGGAAAAGATAAGAAACAATAATAAGATACTTTTTGAATAAGAATTCGTGTGGCTTTGGGAAAATGCATGGGGTATTATTTTTTTGGTTGTGGGCGGAAGTTATGGAAAACATGAAAAAGTGTGATTGTTGTATTTATAGAGGACAAAGAACTCCGGTCATGTGATTCATGCCACCGTTTGGTAGGATGTTTCATGGTACCAACCGGTAGCATACACAACATGATAAACATGTTATACGCTATCATTTGGTAACAAATGCTATTGGTCGATACATGTTTATGTTACCATGAATGGTATATGTTTATGCTACTAGTCGGTAGTATTCACTATCGAGTAGGATGTTCCATCTCTACCAATCGATACCATGCGAACATGCTAAACATATTGTAAGATATCGTTTATAGAGATCTTATTGATGGTAGCATATTCATGCTTATCGACTAATATATATTTATGTTTCCAATCATTAGCATGTTTATGAATCGCTAAGTGTATATTTTTCAGTACTATCAAACAATACCAAAATGCTCACTCGCCAAAAATAAATACTAAATTGCTCTTAGGCGATTGCGAAGTAGAAATTTTTTTCCAACCATATGAAACAAATTTCCCTTAGATTCACCATAATTTTGAATGTCATTTTCATATATTCTATAAACAATATCTATGAGGCATTTATTAGGAGGGTCTTAAAATTTACCCTGTGGAGTTTTGGTATGAGGTTAGCAGTTTCTTTGTGGTGATCAAATTATTCCTAAATTTAAAAATATAATGGAGCTAATTAATTTCAAAGAATTTAGGATATTTAGTTGTTATAATGTGAATGCATTTGGAGCTATTGGCATTTTATAATTTTAGTTCATTATAGTCTTGATTATAAATAATAACATTTATATGCCTATAAGAACATCTTAGATTTGTCTTGCTATCATTATGTCTCGTTAGTGTATCGCCAAAATAATTCTCTATAGATAACCTATACCTTTTAGGTGATTTTGAAATTATTGTTGGTGTATATGACTTGTTTCGTTTGAGCGTCTTGTCCACCATAGATGGTTAGTCATCTCACTTAGTGAGAATAGGTAATAGTGAGAATAGGTCAATAAGGTTAGTTAGGATTGTCTACATGTGTCATGCACATGAGTTACACAACAATCCTATATGTACTTCTTATTTTTGCTCTATGAGCATGTCAGACACACTGATGTATTTCTCTACTTGATTCTCATTTTGTGATTTGATCTCTTGCTTACTACGTGGAGAGTTCATGACACCATTGGAAGTGTAACCTTGTTCGATGTGCATGGGGTTCCGTATTAATCTTCGTAGAATAATCCGATATGGTATCAGAGTGATTGTTTGGTAAACGTGCACTTGTTTGATCCGGTTGCTTTTATTTATTTTTTGGTTTTTGCTTCTCGTGCAAGTTTTCATTTTTTGGAATCTTGTTAATAGGTTTAACCATCTAGTTTTTGGAGTTTGTGTGGTTTTTTTTTTGTGCATGTGCATGTTACAGGTGTTTTCCAGCCAGATCTAGCTAGTTGCAGCTAAATTTAGGGAAAAACTAAATCTAGAGGTTGGTTCTTCATTTTTGGTTTTTAATCAAAAGTGATTTTTTAGAATCTCTGGTTTTTTGCTTTTTTCACTGTTGGTTGCTTTTTCGGTTTATCCTTGCTGCATCCTGGTGATTTGTATATTGGTTTTGTTGCATTGGTTTGCTCATTGCATGTGCTTGGGTTACCTCTATACATTGATTACTTTACATGTTGTATCCCTCATTGTTAATATGTGTTTGCATTCGCATTCGGTTTGTTTTATTTGTTTAACTCGTGCTTTGGGATGTTGACCCGCATTTGGGTGTTGTGCCGAGCTCGTGTTTTTCCCTGCCACTTTGCATTGTATTTTAACTCATTAGCATTTAATCAATCTGTCTAAGCATTGGATTCGGGTCATCTATTCGCATGTTTTTTGCATTGTTTTTCAGCAGTGTCCTTTTTTGAGCTAAGTTTATGCTTCGTATCGGTTCTTAGCTTTTGCATCACCTTTGTATTGAGGCATGTTGTTTTACATTTTGCATATGTTGTTTTTTTTGCATTCCTGCTCGTGTCTTTGGCATGCATGTTGTTTTACCTTGAGGTTTGGTTTCTTCTTTGCGCGATCCGTTAGTGCCTGGCATTTGAGCTCTATTAGATCCATGAGTCATTGTGTCATGTGCTTCCTTTGTCGTGCTCTTGTCGTGCCATGAGTTGCATCCCCATTGGGCCATTCGCTAGCGACCCGGTCGTCGTGCTTATCCCGACTAATGCATCGATTTATTTGGCCCTCCTCGAGCCATTCAATGTTGCTTCTTCTTGTTATTCCTCTGCCATGATTCCACTTGGAACCCGTCCCACGTCCCACGTAAGGGCCCTTGACCCGATCTGTTCCTTTGACCGTTTTTGTAACCTCCTCTCTTGTTTAATTTTTCGAAGACTTTCAAATAATAAAGTGGGTCATTTATATTTTTAAGCGGCGTGGTTTATTAATAAAGTGTGGCTTTTATTTTCAAGTTGGTTTTTTTTTAAATAGAGTCAGTTTTTTAATTTCAAAGTTGGGATTTATTAATTAAGTGGGATGTGCTTTAAAGGGGGTTGTGTTTAATATGTGGGGTGTTTTAATTTGAAGGTAGTATTTTTAAATGTGGGTTGAGTTATTAAAGTGGGGTTTAATATAAGGTTAGGTTCTACGTTTTTAAAAATTATTAGGATCTAATTTTCTTTAAGTGGATTAATTTAATTAATATCTAGGGATTTAAAATTAATTAGGCATCTAATCTGCTTTTAAGTTCTTTAATTAATTTTTCATTTCAAAGTTCAATTTAATTGATTAGTAGATTATCGATTCTCGTCAAATTAATGTTTTTAATCTTCTTATTTTGCCTTTTAATATTCTAAAACTAAACTTATTTGCGTTTTCAAAATTATGATTTTTAAGTGTTATTGGGATTTTTTACTACTAACCATTTATTGAGTGTGTAGTGTCCCTCTTAGCATTTTTATGCTTGTTGTCCCTTGCTGTTGTCTCAGAAGTCCTCTTGGACTCATTTTTGAGCCCTTTATCCGCATTGTAATCACTCTTCTTCACTTGTGGGTTAGTGAGCGCGTCTTCACCACAACCTTGCAAAGAGAGCCTCCTTCCCTTCTTACTTGCTTTTGTGCTTGTTCACTTGTTTCGTTGCGCACGATTGAGCATATTGTGGTCTCCATGTTTGTGCATATTTCACTAATTACAAGATGAGTGACCAACCGTCTCATGTCGCACAAACACTTGGGTGTAATCAACACACTACTTATAAAGTGTCACATTCAGGGGTGTTCATTTTGTGTGGTTCATTTATTTCCACTATTTTCTTTGCTCACTTTTATCTACTATGGATATTAATATTGTTCCTTTGCTTACCCCATTTAACTATCACGAATGGAAAGATGTCAGTATCTCTTGCTTTGAGAAAACAAAAACTGTACAGGATAACCATGAGATCAGTAAAGTGAACCTAAAACAGATGCAAAGAAAGAAAAGTGGTTTGACAAATGTGGTGAAGCCTTTGGCATTTTGTGTCTATCTCGTATCACTGAAGCGTGCTTTTATATTAACACTATTAAATCACCCAAGGAAGTTTGGGATGCCTTAGAAAAACGTTTTGGGAAATAGGATGAAATGAAAGGGCATGAACTAGAAAATGAGTTGATTAGTCTCATCCCTAGAAATTTTAACACTCTCCAAGAATTTTTCACTAAACTCAAATCTCTAAGATTACAATTGAAAATTGTGGAATTGACAAGAAGGAATCACAACTCATTCTTTTCATCCTTGCAAAACTTGGTCCAGACTATTTTGTCTTTGTCTCAACCTTCCATGCTACAAAAAGAGCACTTGGTGTAAGTTGGACTATGCCCTCCTTTGATGAGTTTGTCATTGATTTGACTAGAGAACAAGATAAGATAATTCAGATGGGTACTCTTAGATCCAAAAATCACATGCTCTTATTGTTGGTCATGAAAAACCTAGGGTTTTAAAAGAGAAGAAGCAGAAAAACAAGGATCATGAGAATAAAAATGACCAATCCACCAAAAATCAAAATTTTCCACTTCCTATTCTAGTTCTAAATCTCCTAAATAATGGATCAAATGTGGGTACTGGGTAGGCATGAAGAAGAAAAATGTTTGAAGAAGAAGATTGACCTCCTCACGAGTCTTCTTGAGAAGAACAACATAGGAGTTCCCGATTCTCTCAAACCATCTTCATCATCAACTCACGAAAGTTATAAGGAAAAAGACAATGGAAAGGGGAAAAAAAAAGAATCAACTAAGGAGAAAACAAAGGAAAGAGCTTTAGTTGTAGTTGTGTCACCTACTCCTACATGGGTGATTGATTCGGTGCATCTCATCATATGGCCTCATCAGACATTGATTTTTCTTCTTTAGATCCATGTGACATGTCTTCTATTTGGCTTGGTGATGAAACTTCTACATTGGTTTTCGGGAGAGGGTCTATTGAAGTGAATGGTGGAATTTTTAACAATGTTCTTAGTGTTCCTTCACTTTCAACTAATCTCCTTTTAGTGTATTAAATCACTCACCTCGGTCAGGGCATGTGGGTTGAGTTCACTCTAGATTCCATTTATGTCGAGAGAACTTCACGGTGAAAATATTATTGCGCAATGGTGCAATGTTGATCATCACACTCAACTTTACTATTTTTCTCACTTTTTTCCTCTGGATTATTCATTGGATTCACTTGGACTTGATGATATTTCTGAGCTCACTCCTGATGATGATGAATTATCTTATAGCTTGGTTTGTTTCCATAGTGATGGGGACCCACCTACACCATCCACTTATCATCTACCACATATTTAGGAGTTATTTCTTGATCCACCTACTTTTGGTTATCTACTGAGACTTTTCAGAAGCAAGTAATTTGATTTGGGAATCATCAAACATAGGAATATTATATATAGTTACAGTTATTCCACCTCCCTTCTTCACCATTTCTTAAACTTCACCATCCCTTCATGGAGTAGTTGGCACTTCCATCGGAGCATCATTCCTTGGATAAGAACAACACCTTGTCACTTTGGGGATCTTCTTCTTCACTTGATACAGGGTGGTATTCAACACGTTCTTTGTCTTGGGAGGTTGGATAACATTTCTTCATCTCTTCTCTTCTTCTAGAAATATTGGAGTTTGTACATTGATTACCTTATTAGTCCTTAGTTTTTGGGACTCATTTAACACATCTTTCTTATGTTGTTTAGGAAGTATTTTCTCTCTTGTAAGTGGATGTTTTCCCTTATGGATTTTTCCTCCATTACTTGAGATCCTTATTGTACATGGGTATCTCATCAGGCCTAATTTCTAGGACCCATTTCTCTTCTCCTCTTCTTCTTTTCTAGAAATATTGTTTTTTATACATGGGTACCTTATCGGGCTTTAGTTTTGCAGGGCCATTGGCATATCTTTATTAGTTTTATAGGAGTTCTCTTTCATCTCGACTTTCCATGACCTCTACCTCAACTTCGATGAAGGAGGGTGTTGGTGTATATGACTTGTTTTGTTTTACGTCTTGTCCACCATAGATGGTTAGTCATCTCACTTAGTGAGAATAGGTCAATAGGGTTAGTTAGGGTTATGTACACATGTCATGCACAAGAGTTACACAACACTCATATATGTACCTCTTATTTTTTTAATCTATGAGCATGTCGACACACCAATGTCTTTTTGTACTTGATTCTCATTTTGTGATTTGATCTCTTACTTACTATGTGGAGCGTTCATGACACCATTAGAAGTGTAACCTTGTTCGATGTGCATACGATGTTTCGTATTGATCCTCGTAGAACAATCCGATAATTACTTTACAAAAAAACTTGATATGCCTTTTAAGTTCATACCAACATATTTAATGGTTTATAAAATAAAATTTTAGAATACATTTTACTGTTGATAATAAAAATGATTTTTTGAATATAACTTCTAAGTTTTCCTTGTTAACATTCATGTCAATTAGAAAATAAGGGAATAATAAGAATTATTGATCTCACTACAACTAATTGAGTAGTTTGTTAATAATATGAATTATTGATTTGGACCTCATAATGGAGTGTTTGGGTTGTGTAATTCAATGAGCGATTATATAGGTTCGTGACTCATGGTTCCTCCTATCATAATAAGAACTAAGTATGAGTTGCTAAATTTATGGTCATGAAATGTTACCCTTTAGGGATAATTGTGACTAGCTTGTGAGGTTTTGTATGGAGGCCAATTGAATTCACAATAAGGAATAACATATAAATAATTGTATTTGAAATTTATTCCCATAGACAAGGTAGGCATATTTGGATGAGACAAGGTTTAGGGAAAGGGACATGCATATTTTTTTGAACGTTTCTAAGACATTTGAGTCTCAGTATCATCGAACCTAAAGAGGATCTATTTTTGTACACAAATGGATTTTATTAAAAAAATATGATTTCAAATATCATAAATTTACTAAGAAAATAACACAGAGATGATGTTGTATATAATCAAGTTCAATTTAACACTCTATCGATAAGTGATTGTTACATTCCTAGTTATTGTTTGTAGTCTAAATCGGGAGTGATTGTGAATATTAACACTATAAATTATTCCTCAACACTTCACCTTTCCACCTAATAATTTTAGAATATCGTTTGTAACCTTGTGATAATAGGATCAAGTGAAAATAAGTCGCAGCAGTGGCAATAATTGAATGGACATGAAGATCCTCATGAAAAGAGGTGAAAACTAACTCTTAAACCTCATTTATGACTAAATCTAGAAGCCCCGACTAACATGGTAAGGTTAGGAAGATATTTTTCAATATTTTGGATTCATTTATGCCATTAAAGAAATCCGTAATGATATGTAAAATGATAAAACTAAATGGGTCTTAGTTTAAGACATTTACCATTAAATAGATCTGGTTAAGTTTGTACACTCCATTAGAAGAATTAATTAATAACATACAATTTAGGATTAGATGGCCTTATTAAATTACTAATTGCGATTCATTTTTGACGTTTCTAGTCTTCAATGTACATGTGAGGTGCCCAAAACATGGAAAATTCCTAGAGAAGAAATCCTAATAAACCAATTCCAATATTGAGAGGATGACATGGGGATACATTATGGAAAAACCTACAATTTTCATCTTGTCAACAAGTTATCTCAAATTGCACATATTAATAATGAATAAAACTTTGAATTATTTTTTCATATCTTCTAAATCATGTAAATTAGTATTCTAGGTTGAACAAGTTGACCCTTACTTATTTCTCACTTTGGAATTAAGAAGTCTTTAGAAATTTGGACGAGAGTTTCTATTAAAAGCATTTAGAAATGGAATTGTTGGTGGGGAATAAAAATGTAACGTAGTAATGACATAATTAATTTTTCCCAACCTATATTTCCTTCCCAATATATGCCTAAAGATAAGGGATTTAGTTTAGAACATGTAATACAACTTCTTTGGTTCTAACTATTGGTATGCATATTCCAAATTTATATGTACAAATATGGTTGAGAAATAGGATACTTTGTTGATCAAACTGTCTAAAGTATCCAACAATATGAAAGTTCCTAAAACTTGTATAGTGTGGTTCAAGTAGTGAGAAAATAACATATATCAAAAATACTAAAACAATCTTATGGCAAGATCTTTTTGTAACCATGCTTGGAGTTAGCCATATAGTTCCCTTGGGAGGAAGTGACCTATCAAAGTTTAAAGGGCGTTTTCACTCATTAATGAAATCAAGCACATGGTTTATTTTGAAGTACTATATGATCCTAGTATAAGATGGTTGGTAGAATATATATAGATGATAAAAGGAGAGATGATGCTTGTGGGAGATTATTAATGGGATTAAGTTTCATAGTTATATTTTCCATTTATTTTTATTTAAATGTTTATGTTTGATTTCTATAGTTCAATTTGGTGTTGTTTTAAGGAATTATAAATATATGTAATTAAATAGATCTTAGTTCAAGTCATTATGGCATTAAAGACCTCCATAATGGCATGGTAAGACTTTTGTGATATCAAAAATTCATGGGAAGGAACAAGCGTCACTTTCCCATGCGGTAAGATTATTTGAGTTTTCCTATAAATAAAGTAGAAGCCATACACCTACCACTTTTGGTGATTTCAAAATTGTATTTTAAGAAAACTCAAGGAGAATAAAGGAGCTAAGGAGGTGTTCTTAGGATTTTGAAGTAGTATACCTTCTATGAGTGTATGAAAAAGCAAGAATTGGAGGTAGAATCTCTCCTATTACAATTTTGTATTTCCTATGTTTTTTTCTTTTGTTTCTTAAGTCAAAAGATTTGAGTTTGTGTTTAAGTTTGAAAAGATAAATTTTAGTTCAAGCTCACCAACGGATAAAGTTCAAGAAAATAATGTATTTAAATTCAAACATTTTTTCTATCATTTTTAATTTTTGAAATTTTTTTCTTAAATATGTCAAACGGAAAGTGTGGACTCTCAAATTTGGCAATCTATCCTTTGAAACTGCTGGTCTTGACATTGCACACTTGCATGCACAAATACACCCTCCCCACTCTTTCTTAGCACACCCTAGTATTTATTTTATCACTTGTTTAACTTCGCATAGCTATTTGTCATCAGTTTTTGAGGTTTAATTACAAAATAAATACCTAGAAACATATATCCCCAACTCCATGAAGTCAAAGTTAACATTTTCCTCCCAGGTCAAAAATGTTAGCTTTGGTCGGTTTGTCAAAATATACAACTCAACCCTAGTGTACATTTTTGACTGACACATTATGTACTAAAACTTTCAATTGCATTGTCTTCATATGGACTAATGTTCCCTCTTGGTCGGTCTTTCATGACATGATGATGATTTGAATCCTATATAAGCAAGTCAATTACACCTCATTTAAGGTCCTGACACTTTCAAGAGATCCTCATGTAAAATCAAGCACAAAAGGCATACTAAGCTCCCAAAATTGTAAAATATATCATGTAAATCCATTAGGGCGTACTTCTATAGGTCTAAAGTCATCTATTAGGTTGAAGAGTCTCCATATTCTATCCCCAATGAAGCAAAGTGACCCTTCCCAAGTATTTAAGCAAGTGTGAAACTCAAGAAAGGTATTGTCAAATAATGTTTTGTAAAATTATGATTGCACTATGCTATACATAACATACTTGGAGAATGACGAGGGTTTGATCCCTCTTCAAGTAGTGGCGACATCGCATGAGTATAAGGGTGCCCACAACCCACATAATTTTGTTTCAAGAACTCTATCTTGCACTATGAGGGTTTGAAGTTTTGATCGAGTTATAAATCCATTCCGAAGGATAGAAGAAGACCAATACATAATGACAATCAATTCTAGGTAGGAAAGGCACACGTAAAGTTGTAGAGACAATATCCAAGAAGGTCCAAGATCTGCATGAAGGGTTAGGATCCTCACAGATTTTTGGACCTAATTATGCGGTTTTGGCCAAGTATAGTTTCAAATGCCAATTTCAAAAATGAAACAATTTCCTTCCTATATCAACTTGTTCTTGCACTTAGATCGATTGAAATCTCTCATATCCACACAAAATAAGATAAGTGCAATCTCTTCTTTTTGTTCATGATTCTTAGACCAATAGTCACTTTGTAAAGCATTACTATGATTTGGGAAATTATTATTGGAAGTTAATTACATCAAAATAGCCTCTTATTGCATTATTTCATCCTTTTCATGTATGATAATTAGAAACACATTTAAATCTTAAAAGGGAATGAAATATGAAAATTCACAAAAAAGTGAAATAGAAAGAGTAGTGAAAGATTTTGTCCACTAATTAAAGCCATTATATGTATATAAACACAAATTTGTAAAATAATGAAAAATCATGTCAAAACTTCTCATGCAAAAATAATGGATGAAGTTTTATTTCATGTTCGATGAGAGTAAAGTTTGGAAAAATTCAAAATTTATTGATAAAATTAGGAGAACCTTATGACATAGCTTGTCTCTACAAATAATTACAATATTAAAAAACCATTAAATAATATTGAATGTGATGATTCCTTTGTAATATGATTGTGATTTCATTTGAAGAATGGCTTAGGGAGGTACTAATCCCCATGAGTTATGCTTCCCATTCCCCATTACTAGAATTATCTCAAATATTGAGGGTTCTTAGGGTTTACATAATTTACCATAGGGTTTACATAATTTTCCCTATAGTTTACATAATTTATCCTAGGGTTTTAGAAATTATTTAGGTTTTAAATAATTTCTGTCAAATCAAATCTGTCTAGGGTTTATGAAATTTCTCATAATATTTGTGTAGACACCTAAAATTGGTTATTCATTTGGTGTCCCCAGTGCGCGTTTGTCTTCACGGGTAACTTGGGGCAAGTTTACATCACCACTTCTCCCTTAGGGTATTATTTAATATTTGATTTAAACATCTATCCTAAGTTTATGTCACCCCATTATGTTTTACCCATAGATAATTAAATATTAACTATTTAATTATCTTTTCTACATATATCCTAACCACTTATCTACCCCATATCAATTCCTAACCTCCCGTATCTATTCTATCCATCTATCCCCCTATTTTTCTCCTCCCAAACCGAGCAAAGGATATTTCCCGTATTTGAGGTGGAAGGATCACTTCATCTTCCCAAAATCATCTCTTTTGGCCATTTCGAGTCTGTTCCCGATCGGCGCCCGACCAATACTCGGTTGCCGCCGATTTTTCGGAGCGGTGCCGATTTCATCTCGGTTGGTGCCGATTACAAATAAGGCCGAATGTAGTTACGGTTAGACAATGAGACAAAGAGAGAGAGATATAGAAAGAACGAGAGAGTTTTGAGCATCAAGTTTGAGCATTGTCTATCAAGTGAGAGTGAATCCTATCCAAACCAATCCCTGAGAGGAGTACCATTACTCTGCTCCTACCACATCGACATCGTGAGCCTCTATTGATCTCTTGGTGACTCTGTTCCTGCATCTAGCATAGGTGGAGCCTTGCCAATATCCCTATGGCTCTTGCAGATCCAACGAAGATCGACGATCTAGCTTCCACTGTTTGTTTCTCAATCTTCCTGCAATTTTCCCAAGTCGACCTTGATTTGTACCCGATTGATGCCGATTCTCTCTAGTTGACACCGACCTATCTCAGTCGACGTTGATTCTTCCTAGTCGATGTCAATTTTCCTAATCGGTGCCCGATCTACTGCATGACAAGTAAAATAATTCGGGAACAAAAATCCAAAGATTGTTTTCACACTTTCCTATTTTTTATTGGTTTTTGTCTGCTGTTTACTTTTCTGTCTATCATTTTTAACCAAAATATAGACATTTACTTACATCTTTTATCATGTATGCTTCTTTCCTTAATTGAAAACATGGATTGACATCCGCCGAGGGAGCTTATCGCTTCTGGACTGCTTTCCGGGCGAGTCCACCCAAATATCTTTTAACGTGGTCTTTTTCTCATCAAGCATCATGTGTCTTGCGGGTTTCTTGGAGCTAATTTGCAGGATCGCTTGTGTGCGCCCATATTTTCCACATCGGATTTCTTTTCCATCTACATCTTCGAGATCTTGTCTTTCGTATTGATTTCATTTGAGTTTTTCAAGGTTTTTATGTTTTGTTTGGTACATTAACTTGACAGTAACAAGCGCGAAGTTCTTGATCTACATTCTCGCACGCCTTAGTGGGACCCAACCAAAGTCCCTTATTAGTAAGTTCATTTTTTTCTAGTTTTGAGCTTCATTACTGTTTCTTCTTTGCTTTTCGTCATTTCTCCGTAGCATTTCCTTCTTTCATTTTGGTCTTGCTTCTCTCACTTAATAATTCACAAAGTAAAAGTTTCTTCTTTCTTGCAAAACTAAATTCGAATTCCTATTCCAAAGATCAATAAATCTTTCATTTGATTTCAAAATTGCATTCTTGATCCGTCTTTTTTTGCAAAATGGTTATTTTATTGAAAGTTTTCTAATTCTTTAAATAGAAATTTTCATTCTACTATCATCTGTATATATCTTTATGGATTTGTTGGGTGTTTTATTAACCTTTTCTTGCGGAGCACATTGCTTGTTCATGGGATTGTTTGAGGGGAAGAGCTCAAGAACACACTTTTTGAAGTCCACACACCTTGGAGAGCTAAATCTACATGTATTCCTCTTTTACGGTGTTTTCTCTTTTTTTAAGAACTTAAAAAGAACTTGTTTGTTTGTTTTCTATCACATTCAAACATTTCGATTTTGGTGCTTAAAAAGAATTTAATTGCATCTGGGAAAGAATTTGTTTGACTTGTCTTCATTGAAATCCAACACTTCATTTTAGTGCTTAAAAATAACTTTTCCTTTGTCATTTCTGTTGTATGCTATTCATCTAGTTTTCTAAATAGGCTGGAAAAATTAATCAAAATTGGTAGTGACACTATTTGATTTTTATTTTTCACCCTTGCACACAAAGCCAAAATCACTAGGTATAAAGCATCAAAACAAAAATTCCTCCCCTGGCCTCGCCTACTTGGAAGTGACATCTAAGAGGAAGAGCCTACGCGGTACTTGGGCTGCGCTATAAATTCACGGAAGTTCTGGTATATATTGGCAAAGCACCCGACTCCCTTATCGCAGCGGTGTGTGAAGTGCGGGGTAGGCCCCTATATCAAGCCACGTCTTGGTCTTTTAAAGTGCCTTCGGGACTCCTCACCAAAACATTCCCCAAACCATCCTTAGTTTGGCTATTTGAGTAGTTCTTGTTCTAAAAATCCTTCCCTAATATTTTCTTTCTTAAAAGCAGGAAAACTTAAAAGAGATAATCACCTACGCTGCTTGAATTGTCTGTGCATTAGTTAGGTCAATCTTCTTTTTCTATATTTCTACTTGTTTATGACGGTCATCACTCGGTTACAATCTAGAAGAATGGCTCAACTGGCCCCTTCTTCCGCCAAGATCACCACTAGTGTGGATGCTTCGGCACCCCTCGGGTCTTCCTCGGGACCGCTATTAGTTGGTTCCCCATCTTGGTCATATAATCCTTTATATCAGCCTAAAGCAATCCCATCACGTCCGATTCTCCCGGTCCTTCGAAATATCATCATCGCTTCTGATATAGAGTATGTTCCTCGTGGGGATCCTGAATTTTAGGTGCTCCTTGATCACAATCCGGTAGCCCTTATGGACTACCTAGTACATAAGTCCATTCGAATATCTGATCAGGGACTACCAATCCAGCAAGTTTACGGTTATCCTCGTGAACCATCCCAGGATTTTGTAGAACAGTTAACATCCTTTTTCTCACCTCGAACCACGGAAGAGGGTGGCGCACCTGTGCCTCCTTTTTCTCTTCCACCGACCATGTCAACTAGTTCTCAAATAGTCTTGCCTATTCCTAACGCCTACTATTTGTTACCTCGACTATTCCACAACCTACTTCGAGAATTCCTCTTCTCTAGCTATAATGGGCGTGTCTGCGCACACCACAGATCAGATTGTTAATTCTTCTATGTCGTCCATTACATCCCGTGGTCGAGTACCTCTTTATGAGTCAACCCCTTCAACGAGTCGGTTGGTTCCTAATTCTCATCCTCTAGTTGGTCTTTCTTTGATGTTCCAACTCAAAGTGACCTTCACCCATCCTCTAGCATCGATCGACACCCTTCATATACCAACTGCAATCAAAAGCCTCATTCAGACTTTGTTCCCCACCATGTCCAATCAAATAAATACCCATGTTCCTCAATCCATTCCGATTCAATGACAAGTATAGGAACCCACCAATCACAGCTTCGGCTTTCATTCAACCACCTTTTTCTCAACCACTTGTCATCTCACAGCCTGTTTATACATAGGCTCCTTCACAGAAAATACCTCACCAGGCGTCACCTAGAACACCTGGTTATTCCTCTTACCATCCTGTTAATCAACAGATGAATCCCCCATTGACACCTCAACAAAATCCACCATTCGCTTCTTATGTAGGACATACCAGTATGCCTCCTCAATCTGACGTGGTCCAAATTCTTTTCAAGAAAATCGCAGACTTAGAAGCCTCCACCAAAGGGGCTCGTCCTTCATACTCTTTTGAAGAAGTGTGTAATGAACCCATTCATCCATCAGTGGCTTTTAAGCCTTATCCCCCCCAATGGGAACTTCCTAAGTTCTCAAAATTTCATAGTCGAGAGGATCCTCAATAGCACCTATGAGCATTCAAACACGCTTGCTGATAGTCCAGGATCAGGAGCTTATGCTCCGTACTTTTCCTATGTCTCTAGCAGGGCCTACTTTAGATTGGTACAATAACATTCCTCAACATTCCTTGTTTTCTTTCTCTCAATTGGCCCAGATGTTTGTTGAAAACTTTTCAATAAATATCACACATAATATCTCGATTACAGATCTTTATAACATTCATCAATTCGATGATGAGTCTATTGCAAACTTTGTCACTCGTTGGAGAGGGATAATAAACCAATTGTCTTTTTCCCTTCCTCAATCTCAACAGATCAAGTTGTTTACTCGATCTTGTGCTAATCATATTTCTTCCACTTTAAGGATCCAAAATTTTCATACATTTGAAGAAGCCTTTATGATGGCACATAAACTTGAGTCCCGTGCCATTGAACAAGGGAAGTTAAAACTTTGCTCTAAATCTAAACCAGATTTTTCTCGGTTTACAAAATCAAACCCTTCCACTTCTAAAGACAAAAATCAGGGATCCACTAATGCTATCGTATTAAAAACACCACGTGCTGATAACAGTTCTAATCAAACACCACGGAGAGACTCCTCATCTTCTCGAAAAGGACCCTCGTTGTCTCAATCTTTTACTTCATTGGGGGAATCATATGCTTCTATCTTAGAAAAAATGTTGGAAGTTCACATGATTGAACTTCCCCCCATTAGAAATTTCGATGAAAACCAAGAACGTCCATTCTGGTATAGGGAAAATGACTTTTGTCATTATCATAGAACCAAAGGCCATGACATTGAGTGATGTCAAACCTTCAAAAATCTTGTCCAGAAATTCATTGATAAAGGCGAGCTCATTCTGGATAACCCAAATGCTCCCCCAAATCAGGCGCTTGATGTTTTTAAACAACCTTTTCCTAATCATTCCCCAAACCATGATGCTTCAGAGTCTCAAAAACCAAACACTCATACTATCAACTTCATTTCTACTGAAGAATCTTCTTCTAAAACTAAGCCATCTACGAACACATCGACTAAATTAGAACCTCCTGCCGCTCCGCTAATCGCTGGGATTCCATCATCTTCAGACACCTCGTCTTTGAATATTCCCACCTTGTTAGAGACAGATTCATCTCCCTCTGCCTCTTTATCTGATCTTCCATCTATTCCTGAGACAGTGTCATCTTCATCTGTCTCATTGTCAGATATTCTTTCGATGCTCGAGGCAATTACATCTCTTCGAGTTTCCACCGTGAATACATCTACTTCTGTTTCTCCCATCTTTGTTGTGACTATGCCATTGGTAAACATACCTATAGTTGTACCAACTTCAATGGAAGCGTCTTCGATTTTGAATCTTCCTTTTCCTTTTCCACAGAGAGTTACACCCACAATTACTATACCGAAGTACCTCCTTGCAAGAACTGCTCCTTCATCATCCACTTCTTCTATCACCAATACTATTTTACCTATTAAGGGAAAATATAAAGAAATAGCATTGACACCTACACTCTCGGTTCCTAGACTCAAACCAAGACAACTAAAGTCTAACGTTACATCATCAACACCCCCTCATCTCCTTCCCCTGAAAATGCTACAATCACCTTATGCGGTTGAAGTTGTCACCATCCCTGAAAAAGGAAAACCCATATTTTAGACTATTAAGACTCTTGGTGCCTTCCCTCAAAAATCTCTTTCTGCGCCTCATAAAAGATTGGATTTGTCAATTGGGAAGGCATATTCTTCTACAATACCATCAAAACCATCATCCTCTTCTTCTACAACAACACCTTCTTCGCTGGTACCTTGTAAAGTGAATTCACAGACTAGAGAGGCATCACCTCTTTTATCAGGACCATCATCTTCGTCACCAAAAGCTAAGGTACCCTCTGTTCCTCCGATCAGACCTATTGTGGGAGCTCCTACCTCATCTAAATCAGCATTATCTAAATCGCCATCTGTTTCGATTAAGCAGCCTTCCCTATCTTTGAAGACCACAACGTTTGTCATATCTTCATCTTCTTTAAAATCTATCTTAGGAGCTCCTCCTCCGCAAAAATCAATCATGCCTCACTTGCTTCCATCTCAAGTGTCCAAGACTACTTCTTCCAATGTCTGAAAAAGTAAAATGATCCCTAAAAATACTGTCAAACCAGATACGCAAGTTCTGTTACCTCGGCAGTCCATGGAGGTAAGAGAGTCACCTCCGTCATCTTTGTCCTCATCTTTGTCTACCGGGTTCTATACCGAGATTCTTCACCAACTTATCTAGTCTTCATCCATATCCCTTCCTCCGATCAAACCCTATAATCCTAAAGGATTAAAACCTTCCTGGTTCAACTCTAATTTGATTTGTGCTTACCATCGCACCCCAGGACATGACACCGAGGGATGTAAGGCCCTTTAATCTGTCCTTAATAGTCTTTTGGAAGAAAGTGATCTTCTACTGGAAGAGGAGGAGGAACAAGTATCTCCTGTCATCTCAACCACATCTGAGCCTCAATGATCTACTCAGGCCTCTAGTTCTACTAATTCCACGTCGGACGGTCTTCCACCTTCCCAAATCAACATGATTCATATCGCCACTAGAAGACAACAATATGATAATCTATCTCGGCCATGGGTTGTCATTTCGGCAGCCCCTCGAAGGCTTTCCTCCTTCCACATCAGCCTCGAGACCTAGGGTCTCTATTCGTGCTTCACCTCGGGCTCGATTTCCATGTTAATAGAGGATAGTGTTATGAAACAACTTACCCATGCTCCGGTCAAAATGTCTCTTTTAACCTCATTCAATCATCCCCACAACATCGCCATGATTTGATTGATAATCTGCCTTTATGTCGTAGTAAATTCGGATGAGCTGACCTTTCGAGATGATTGTTGGATTGAATAAACCGTCAACCGCCATTTCTTTTGAAGATTCGGAAATTCCTTCCCTTTTTTCGAGGATATGGAGGCTCCTCTTTATCACGGTTCAAATCAACAACACTATAAAAAGAACGCAGTTGTCACCCCGCCTTTCGTCCTTCGATCATTTAATGATCGGTTGGTAATTACTTTAGGAATTGTGGTTACGCCCATTCAAGTAGGTAAGAAGTCGCTTCACCAACTCTTTTACATTGTTGAAGGAAATTCCACTACAATATGATCCTTGGATGCTCCCGGATTCATGCGAATGAATTGTGTCCCATCAACCCTCCATCGATGCTTAAAATATCGGTATGAGGGTAAAATCTATACTCATCCGGAGATCCTTTTCCTTTTGCACAGTGCGACATAACCACGAGTGGTCCGCCCCTCTAATGGAGAATGCTTATTCTCTTGACGAGGCTTCATCCTCTTCCATACCTGCAACAAAACTACCAGATTTACAAAATCTAAAAGAGACATTGCAGCGTTTCTCACTAGGAGAGCTTCCTCTTCTTTCTTTTGATGCCCATCTCAAACCTAATGAGTATGGTAGACCAGACAAACAACTTGAATATCAGCCAGGTCTCAGTCATGTCATCACCATTGGTCTGCCCAATCAACAGACTAACTTCATTTACGGTGGTCTTGATACACCTCACTATCACCCGATTCTCCTCCTAGGGCCAAACCCTATTCAGCAGGGTTTGATTGTCTACAAAATCCCACGTTTGCAAAAACTTATTTATATCGATGCACGTGGAAGGGTTTTGGCACGGAAAGTATGAGCAGGTGTGCATGACCTCGCGTCCATTCTAAATCTCAAACCACATCAAAAATTTGGTTTAGGATTTAAACCTCTTTCAAAAGCCACCATCACTATTCTCGATGAGCCTCTCCCCATTGAGGAACCATCTTCTCCCACTAGGTCAAAAGCATCATTTGATGTGGATGACGCCATTTCCATCTTGTCTAACTTTTTTTTAGTCAATTCCATTTCCTTAGGGCCACTGACCTATAAAACTAATAACAAATCCACTTCCATACCATTAGTCTTCCCTGAAATAGTTGGAGATGACTCTCCTACTATCAACACTATCCACTGTGCGGATGATGATTTTGTCCTCACCTATCTGGGGGTAGAGGATTCTTATCTTCCTAAAACCATTCCTTCTAACACATCTACGCTTCTTAATGAAGCCACTGTCGATCTTAATATAGGGACTTCTAAAGACCCTCGCATCATTAAGGTCGTCCAATCTCTTAATCCACAGGAGTTAGGAGACTTTACTACTTTTCTTTCCAACCATCGTCAAGCCTTCACTTGGTTATATGAGGATATGCCAGGACTTGATCCTGATATCGTGGTCCACAATATCGTTACTCTTCCCGACATCAAACCGGTTAAACAAAAATTGCATAAAATGCACCCTTGAGTAGCCCTTCTTGTTAAAGAAGAGTTGCGACATTTGTTTTTTTCTAACTTTATCCAACCCATTGATCATCCACAATGGGTTTCAAGCGTAGTACCATGAACAAAGCTACTTGGGAAGATTCAAATTTGTACCAAATTCGGGATCTTAATCTTTCTTGTCCAAAAGATGATTTTCCTCTACCTAATATCGACCAACTCATGGATTTAATGGTAGGTCACGAGATGCTTTCTCTTATGGATGGTTTCTCTGGGTATAATTGAATTCTCATCGCACTGGAGGAACAACATAAGACTTCTTTTATAACTCCTTGGGGACTTTTCATTATCGTGTCATGCCTTTTGGTCTTAAGAACGTAGGAGCAACCTATCAACGAGCCATGATCTACATCTTCCATGATCTCTTACACAAAGCGTGGAAGATTACGTCGATGATCTCCTTGGTAAATCCAAACACCGTCAAGATCATCTTTTCACTCTTACACCTCTCTTTGAAAGGCTCATTCGATTTTGTCTTTACCTAAATCCATCCAAGTGCGTGTTTGGCATTCTCACCGTAAACTCTTAGGCTTTATCATTTCTATTAGAGGTATTGAAGTGGACCCACAAAAATAAAAGCTATCCTTGAGATGCCTCCCCTTCTAACTTAAAGTAACTCCGCGGTCTTCAAGGATGCCTTGAATCAATCGTCGTTTTATCTCACAATCGTTCCATCAGACCGTTGTCGACCTTTTCATCATATCCTTCGTAAGGATGTTCATTTTGAATGGGATGAGCATTGCCAAAATGCCTTTGATGATCTCAAAGCTTATCTTCTTTCCCCACCCGTGCTTACACCTCCACGTGAGGGGGAGCCATTCTATCTTTATATTTCGTGATGACCATGCTTTGGGAGCCATGATCTCGCATCGAGACGCTAACAAGAAAAACAATGGCCATATATTACATCGATCGTACTTCCATGAGTATGAAACACGTTATTCGAAGCTGAAAAGCATGTTGTGCTCTTTTCTTTGCAACTTCTAAGCTTCGTCACTACCTCTTCAATCACAAACTTACATTGTCACAAGTGTCAATCCACTCAAGACAATGCATGCGAAGCCTTATCACAATGATCGTATCACTCTCGTTGGCTCATGCTAATGACAAAATTTGATCTCGAGTTTGTCCCACAAAAATCTATCAAGGGTTAGGTCATTGCAAATCAATTAGTGATGCTCCTCTTTTGGAAACTCAAGTCTCCTTGCTTAATTCCCGATGAGTATATCCAACAAATTGATTTCGGTCTTTCTCCATTTAAAGTAAAACTCTTCTTTGATGGATCCAAATGCTTGCAGGAGGAGGTGCAGTTTCATTATGATTCCTCCTTGGGGTGCACTTATCCAGTCACACACAAACTTAAGCGTGAGTGTACCAATAATATGGCTGAATAGGAAGTTGTTGTTTTAGGTCTTCAAAATGCCATTAATCTTGGCGCCCACCATATCGACATCTTTGGTGACTCTGAACTCATCGTTAATCAAGTCACGGGTGTCTATCAATGCAAAAATGATATCCTTCAAAAATATTGTGATATCATTCTTTTTCAACTCCAATATTTTGATAAATTCACTATCCAAGCTATTCCTCGTATTGCGAATCGATTCGCAGATACAATGGCTTCGTTAGCCTTGCTTATTCTACCTTTTACCGAGGACTCGTGACTTTATGTGGCTATGCAATGATTAGATCAACCATCTCATCTCCAAAAACTAACTTCAATCAATGCCGTCACAACCAATACTCAAGATGAGTGGTATCAATAGATTGTTGATTATCTATCTCATTCAGTGCTTCCTCCAGATCTGACTTCCAATGGTAGAAGATATTTTATCCTACACACTAATCACTATACTATTCTAGGTGGAATCCTCTACAAACGTGGTTTTGATGGTATTTTTCTTCGGTGCCTCAAAACCCCTAAATCATCTAAAGCCATCCAGGAAGTCCATGATGGTATATGTGGTGGAAATTTTAGTGGCTTGGCCATAGCTAAACACATCTTACGTTTAGGCTATTATTGGCCTTCTCTTAATCGAGATTGTTGTGAATACACTAAGAAATGTGTCAAGTGTCAACAACATTCCAATCTCACACATATCCCCAGTCAAGCTTTGCAACCTGCAGTGGATTTGTGGCCTTTTTTGCAATGGGGTCTTGATCTCATCGGTCTTATCAACCCCCGCTCTTCACATCGTCATAATTCTATCATTACTGCCACATAATACTTTACTAAGTGGGTGGAAGCTATTCCTCTTTCATCGACCAAAGCTAAACCGATTGTTGATTTTGTCTATCAACATATCATTTGTCGCTTTGGTGTTCCACACAAAATCATCACAGATAATGGTAAATATTTCAAAACGTCGATTTTCGAACCTCTCGCGACGCTTTCAATATCAAACTCAGCTTTTCTTCTCCATACTATCCCCAAGCTAACGGCCAGGCCGAGGCTTCCAATAAAACTTTACGTAATATCCTCAAAGGTAACTAGTCGAGCTGGTAGGGATTGGCATTTACATATCCCTTTTGCTCTCTAGGCTTATCGGACTAGCATTCATACTCCTACAGGTGCTACTCCCTTCTCTCTAGTCTATGGGTCAGAGGTTGTTCTTCCTTTGGAAGTCCAGATCCCATCTCTTTGTGTTTCTCTCAGAGAATTTGTCTCTAATGAGGACTATCGTCAAAATCATCTAGCGTAGCTTGAGTTGCTAGATGAGCGGCATCTCAATGCTCTTGAACATCATCAAATCTATCTTGAGCGTGTCAAACATGCTTATAACAAGCACTTGCAACACCGTGACTTCAAAATTGGTGATCTTGTTCTTAAATAAAACCAAAATGTCACTACGCTAGAACGGAGTCAGCGTGGTAAGTTTGCTCCTAACTGGATGGGTCTGTATGTAGTTACTCATAAATATGGGTCTAGGGCTTATCGTCTATCCTCCATGGATGGTGTACCTGAAATGGAACCTCTTAATGCCTTGCATCTAAGGCCCTTCTACTATTAAAATCTATCTTACACGATCTTAGTCGCAAAACAAATCTTTCATCCATCTAACAACCAGTCATATATTTTCATAGTGATTCGAACTATGTGGTTCTCCGCATTATGTCTTTTCCACCTTAAATATGAGTATCGCGGCTCTACTCATAGCATTTTTCTTATGGATATGTTCCTCCTCCTAGTAGGGACACCTTAATCACTTCTTCATCTGTCCCAAGTATCTATCTTAATCGAATCTACTCGGGGCATGAGTACGTGCTTTTTATATGTTTTCTTCCCCTCTATTTGATCTATTTGGTCTACACTCAACTTCTTTCAAAACAAACTCCAAAAGCTCAAAAAAAAAAAATCCCAAAAGATAGACTGATCCCTCGAAGGACAACTATCTATGCATTTTCAAAATAAATCAAAAGATATAGACCATACCCTTGAAGGATGGCTACATTTGAAATATAGACCGTTCCCTTGAAGGACGGCTGTTTGTTTGCTTCTTAGCATCATTGAAAGACTTCCCGTATCGATCAGTCTTTCTATATCTAGCAAACTTCCCGTATTGATCAGTTTGCTCTTACACAAAATAAAATCATGAAGTTTGAAACATAAGACCTTTTTGTCGATCATATGGAGAACCCTATTTTCCCAATAGGAGCATGTATTCTGTTCTTTGTAAATTTTGTCAAGATAAATACTTACTTCTCCTTCCATTTACCTTCTAGATCTGGTTTGCAACTAGCTAGTGTCAGGTTTATTTTAACCTCATATATGGCCTTGTATGCATGGTCTTTTGGTTTCCTATCAAAGTCTCTATTTATGGTCGGTTAGGGGCCTAGCTTATCATTCTTTTTCTTATCTAGGTGTATTTCCTTTATTTCTAATCAAGGTCATTTCGTTATGTCCTTGGCTCTTGCAGAGAGTATTTCCCATTATTATTTATTATTCATCCAATTAAATTGACATTTAACATGTTAATTTAATCAAAATCTATCATCTATCTAATTTCATCTTATCTACTTTGTCCAAAACACATATCAAAGCATGTATTGTCAACACATGTGGATCTACCTATCTATTTTCATCAAAATTAAATTAACATCTCAAAATATATCAAATCTATCAATCACATCTATCCATCTATTCATCAAACCATCTAAAAACTTGTACATCCAAGTTACACTACATCTATCTCGTATCTATTTTTCATCAAAATTAAATCCACATATCAATCACATCAAATCACATCACGGCTATCTATCCCCATGTCTATGTCCATCCAATCACATCTATTTATCATCTATCAGCATATGTCTATATCCATCACAATTACGCTATATCTATCCATGTATATCGAAATTAAAAGCATGAGTACAATCATATGGCAAAGAAAATGATGAATCTATATATATATACATGAGTATCTATACAACAAAGAATGGATGGATTTCAATCAAGCCATCTATATCATACATCAAAAATGCCTTCAAATCGAGGCTACATCAATATATCGATATCAAAATACACCAATCTCTATATCGTAAAGTCTGATAAGTGGAAGACACTATCTCCTCCACCCTCCTCTGAACCAGTGTCTCTCCTCCACCGCCTATCGAATCAGGCTGAAGCACCTATGCTGGGGGCCTCCCACCTCACTCTCTCCCAGTGCTCCTCCCTCGATGCACCACTAGCATTGTGGTTGTCACCGATCTCCTCATCGCACCGAAACGAGGCACCTCGGGGCATCTTTGTCGTGCTAGGGCTTCCTCATAGTATCTCACCTCGGCGAGGAGAGATTGATAAGTACTCAAACTCATCATACCAGGTGCTCATAATGTTGCTCTCAGTGCTGGGTGGTGGTGGCCCTCCTACGGTCGTACCCTGTGTCCCAGACTCTAACATAGTACCTGTATCACCATATTTGGCCTTGAGGGCCTCTCTATGCCGATGGTAGCGATCCCTCTGTTGGATTGCTGTATCTCGCTCCTGGCAAGCTGTGTCTCTCTCCAATATTAGGGCATCCCTCTCCTCTGTCAGAGCTCTGATCTCCTTGAGGGCCGCCTGGTGTGTCTGTGTCAGGGTAAAATGCTCCCCTCCAACCTCTCTAGCGCTGTGGCTATATCCTCCTCATCGGCATCTATAGATGCTGGCAGGTGTCATGGTAGCTCTATCGAATACCATGCCGCATAGCCGTCATCCACTCCGGCATCATCATCACTATCTGCGGAGGGTGGGGCCTCCCTCAATGGATCTTCCAGGGATCAAAATCGGTAGATCAGTCTCTCTGTTGTCTCACCTGTATGGCCTGTAGGTGGTCGGCACTGTCTGCACTAGGCCGAACTATCTCAATACTGTATAAATGGGACACGCTCCCACATATCAGGCCTGCGGCCCCTAACCACCTGCTCCGTCTCAACCCCACCAGGTGAGCCTCCTGACCGCCCATGTTGGGTAGACCCGATATGGTCTCCAAATGACCTGCTCTGGTGTCAGCGTCCTGAAGCACTCGACATACCAATCTATAGATCTCCCTGTATCTCTTGGGACCATGTCGGCTCGCCATCACTAGAATCCATAATCAATGGCCCCCACTGCTGCTAGCATCCATGGAAGCCCGATGGCCTGATCACTGCTATGTGCTCATATGCCCAGTAATGGAGCACAAAACTAACATCAATCCCTGTCCTCCTGCCGGTGGTATACATCCATAGCTCATAATATATCTGAGCTATCAGGGCATCAAAAAATGCCAACACCTGTCTAAATTGCAGGATGTTGCAAACACAATCTAGTAATAGTAATGGGAATCACCCACCTCTTGAATCTGGCAGAGCAAAATAGGAGATAACCATCTAAATCAACACTATCCATCTGCTCCTGGCATCATCCCGTCACGTATCTTGAGAGGCTATCCTCACTTCCCCAGGACACTATCTCTGAATCATCTGCCCTATCTCCATACAATCGTCCTAGGGCCCTCTGATGCTGCTCTCGTGGAGTAATCTCTATCGGGTCCCCAGTGATCGGTAGCCTCAGGATCCTGTATATGTCCTCGTGGGTGATGGTCATCTCACCCGTCCTGAACCAAAAAGTGCAGGTCCGGCTATCCCATCGTCGCACTAGTGCTCGCATCAACTCCCTGTCGATAGTACGGAAGCCCCCGAGCCCGGCTAGCTCTAAGTGGCACCAATCTGCGTCAGTGACATCGGGAGAATGGTCTCTAGTAGCTCGGGAATAGCATCCCGCATGTGTAACGCCTCTCATGCCTGCATCCATAACATCAAGAGCAATGTTAGCTTCCTATTCATCCAAATCGGAACATCCAAAACACATTTTATAATCTCATCAGTTCATTTGGTCCAATCGGCGTCGATTCACTTCGATTGGCGTCGATCCATATACCCTGATCGCGTCGATTGAAGTGAATCGGTGCCGATTTAATCTAATTGGCATCAATTTTTTCAATTGACGCCGATTGGGAGGCAGCGGGTCAAAAACACTCTGGCCTCCCACCGATTCCATTTTTTTCAAAAAAAAAAAAAAGTAAAATAATAATAAAATTATTATACTATAGAACCACTTACCCCAGGTCGTGTCCTCTTCCACTTCTGACTGCTCCCAGAAGCTTCCATGTTGTTCAAAATCAGTTTTTAACTCTCTCTAAATCAATCGTCATGGTGAAAATAAATCATTCACATTTTCCGTTCGCATATTTATATGTGCTCGAAAGCAGTCGGCGCCGATTTTCATGGTCGGCGCCGATTTGTTTGATCGATGCCGATTTGGGCCCATTCTTGCTGATGGGTTGCAATTTGGCTTCTCCACGTCGCCTTCTTCCATCTCCTAATCTTCTTGCCATAGTGTTGATGCTTGGCTTATTTATCTGGTCATTATTGTGCCCTGAGTGTTGCCTTTTGGCACATACTTTCGATATTATCGTCCATTTTGAGCCTGCTCCTTGTCCATGGGGCACTCACATTTTTGGCACCTTAGAGTTAACGGGTCTGTAGGCACTAACGTCGTCTGCTTTGCAGACCATCTGGTTGTCCCTACCAATGTGTCTCTTTTTAGGTGCTGACTATTTTGCAGCCCTCCTTACACTCATGGGTCTATAGCTACTAACATCGTCTCATGTGGAGACCATCTAGTCTGCCCTACTAATGTGAGTTCCTTAGGTTGCTACCTTAATGTTTATTTTTGTGTGTCATTAATGATCAGATCTACTCTAGGCATCTAGCTAGGGCATCCTACATTTTCATCTACCTTTTTCAAACTTGGGATCATTTGCTCTTTTGGGGCCCATCCCATCCCTAGTTTGAGGGGGATCACATCATCACTTTTTCTTCCTTTCTTCCAACTCCTTGTTTTTTTCTCGCAACTTTTCTTATCACAAGTTACTTGACAAAAAGGGGCAAAATGTAGACACCTAAAATTGGTTATCCAATTTGGTGTCCCCTATGTGCGTTTGTCTTCTCGGGTAACCTGGGGCAAGTTTACATCACCACTTCTCCCTTAGGGTATTATTTAATATTTGATTTAAACATCTATCCTAAGTTTATGTCACCCCATTATGTTTTACCCATAGATAATTAAATATTAACTATTTAATTATATTTTCTACATATATCCTAACCACTTATCTACCCCATATCAATTCCTAACCTCCCGTATCTATTCTATCCATCTACCCCCTCTATTTTTTCTTCTCCCAAACTGAGCAGTGGGATATTTCCCGTATTTGAGGTGGAAGGATCACTTCATCTTCCCAAAACTCGTCTCTTTTGGCCATTTCGGGAGTATGTTCCCTAATTGGCACCGACCGATACTCGGTCGACCGCCAATTTTTCGGAGCGGCACCAATTTCATCTCGGTCGGCGCCGATTACAAATAGAAGGCCAGAATTTAGTTCTGGTTAGACAGTGAGATAGAGAGAGAGATACAAAAAGAACGAGAGAGTTTTGAGCATCAAGTTTGAGCATTGTCTATCAAGTGAGAGCGAATCCTATCCAAACCAATCCCTGAGAGGAGTACCGTTACTCTGCTCCTACCACATCGACATTATGAGCCTCTATCGATCTCTTGGTGACTCTGTTCCTACATCCAACACAGGTGGAGCCTTTTCAGTATCCCTACGGCTCTTGCAGATCCAACGGAGATCGATGATCTAGCTTCCACTGTCTGTTTCTCAATCTTCCTACAATTTTGCCCAAGTCGACGTTGATCGCACCCGGTTGACGTCGATTCTCTCTAGTTGACGGTGACTATCTCGATTGACGCCGATTCTTCCCGATCGACATCAATTTTACTAATCGGCGGTGATCTCGCACTGCTGCGAAAGGTAAAATAATTCGGGAACTCAAATCCAAATTGTTTTCACACTTTCCTATTTTTTATTGGTTTTGTCTGCTTTGCTTACTTTTCTGTCTATCATTTTTAACCAAAATATAGACATTTACTTACATCTTCTATCATGTATGCTTCTTTCCTTAATTGAAAACGTGGACTGACATCCGCTGAGGGAGCTTATCGCTTCCTGGACCCACTTTTCGGGTAGTCCACCCAAATATCTTTTAACGTGGTCTTTTTCTGTCAAGCATCTATGTCTTGCAGGTTTCTTGGAGCTACTTTGTAGGATCGCTCGTGTGCGCCCATCTTGTCCACATCGGATTTCTTTTCCATCTACATCTTCAGATCTTGTCTTTCAGGTATCGATTTCATTTGAGTTTTTCAAGGTTTTTGTGTTTAGTTTGGTACATTAACTTGGAGAGGTATGCGCAAAATTCTTGATCTACAATGTGCATTTAACTTCCAAGGGTTCACATACATTATTAAACAAATTTAAATGAAAAGCTACATACATATAATATGGGATTTTTCACATACTCTTTTTCTTCTAGTGGAGGGTTTTCTTTTCTTGAAGGTTTTAGTTTTTCTCCTTCTCTCTTCCTTTGTGATTTCTTTGCTCCTTTCTCCTCTTTATTTTTGCTATGTTTCTACTATTTCCTATCCCTCTTTTTATCCTTTATTTTTATTCCACTATAGTTATCATCTCCTCTCCATTTTTGATTTCTTCTTTCCTCTTGCCACTTTTAAAATAAAGTGAAATAAAGTGGGAGAGCCTTTTGGTGTCCCAATTTATGTTTTTTTGAAGTAGAGGTGGGTGTGGCACAATTGTGGTGTAAATGTGACACAAAATTGCATCACATTTGTGTCCCCTTCCCTACCAATCTTTAAAAAAATAAAAACCTCAATTTTCACAAATATTAATGTTTGTAAGTAGAGTAAAATCAACATTAGTAAACTATGTTAGTTTGAGTGTGTGTATGATGTAGGAGCATCATGGGAACATCAATTATCTTGCGTATTTTTCAGATTTTTGTATAATAGTAAATGAGTTCGCAGAGGTCAAATGATTTTGGCTTAATGTACATTTATTAAGTAGAAAATATGGCCATCAAAAAAATATCATCCCAAGGTATGATGAGCATTATGGGAACATTAGTTATATTGCATAATTTGAAGGTTTTACATAATAAATTATATGTTATCAAACAATATGTATGGACTGCAGACACTATACGTAAAAATAAAAAATATATATACAAATGGAAATGTTAAAAAGACCTTATTTTGAGTTTTTTTGTTTAATAAAAACATTGATATATGATATCTAGAATGGTATAAGTGAAAAACAAATAATTTTTTATGTTTTGAACTATCAATTCATTATTGGATGTGAGTAGTGTCTAATTGCAGTAAACATTTTTGGGTTTCTTGCACCATCTCGGGCTTACCAATTTTTTTCTTGGGTAGCGGCTACATGCTAACATACTTATGGTGTTGATTTTATTTATAACAACCCTTCATTTTTAGTTGGATCCTCGAAATGTTCACTTTCAACAATAAATACATTTGACAAATAATCAATTTCATCAATTTGTTTATCAATATACACTTTTGATTATAAATTTGAACCGAGAAAAGTGCCATATATTATTAGGGTCCAAATATTAAATTCAAGATAACTTAATATTAAAAACATATAGTGATGCGGAGAAAAATTAGAAACAATCATATATTCGGATATCAAGGTGTTTACAAACATCAATTTCAACCCTTACTCTACATATGAAGATCAACCCAAGCCCTTAAAGGATTAAAACTTGCAAAAATGACAAATATCATCATGAATAGCCTTATAATAATCATACCCTACTCTATACCTTCATTCACATCTAATTACACACAATTCTTCTTCGACTTACCTTTAACCTATCTACAAAATTCTATCTTCTTAGCTCCTTGTCCAAGAATTAAATTTGACTTCTATACATTTTCAAAGCTTCCTAACCCAATTCCCTTCATTACAAACCTCAAAACATAGTTATTTTGATCAAACAATTGTCTTAAAACAACCAAACGATAATACTACTCTCTTTTTAAAAAGCTGTCCTCTACACCCTTAAGACAATGTATGCTTGCTGACTTGCATGGATGGAGTGACCTAACAATGCCCAAAACAAATTAACAACTTCATTAGCCTCTCTTCATCAACCCCAAAGTATTATCTAAATTTGATGGTCTAACTCTCCATCCCTTTCTCCCTTTCTCAATTCCTCTTCCTAAGCTTACAAACCTCTCAACTAGGTCTAGGGTAGCCCTTTGATGTGCATATATTCTCATTCCATCAAGACTCAAGCGTAATATTCACATTTTTGAGACCCATTATGGATATCTAGGTGGATGAAAATATTAGGCTTGGAATCCAAATAAAAGTACAACTTCGTTTGAACCTAGCCCTCTTTACTAGGCCTTTAGATGGTGCGAACTAATCCTAGAAGGATTTGCCAAGTAAATGTGAAAAACCACCCAATGGAAATATAAATTTATTCTTGATTCCCTCTAAGGACCCCTTAAGCATGATATATTCCAATTTCTAACATGGTATTTGTTGATTCACCATTTTAAGTTACAAGCCCTAGGTATACCCCAACTGTGCATATCACGGGAACTCGAGAAACTTGTAAAGATTCTAAAAATTTTAAAATCATTCCAAAATCCTATAATTTGAACTAGAGGCATGTTATCATGCCCTTCACCTTATTTTCTTACCAAAGGTGGTTTCATTCTATATTTTAAACTTGTGAAAACTTACCTATTTCTCCTTTTCTAGACTCGGCTTGATTGGGTTATACTCTGTCTCCAGGGTTTTGAGGTATTTGATAAAAAAATGCCCATCCTTTCGGTCTTAAAAATTACAATAGGAAGGAATCTCCTTTATCCATGTTCATTAATCTTAGAAACACCATGCAATGATGTTATCTTCCCATAGGTACTCATATTTCCAACACGGTCATAGTTATCAACATAGAACAAGTTATACTAGGCTTACATTCCAATCTTATCATGAATAGCTTAGATTCATATAGTCTTCATATTATTACTCAGAATGAAGGAATCTTACTCAATCGATTTTACTTCAACATCACATATAAACTAGCAAGTTCACAAACATCACACAACTCACAAGCATGCACATAAATTGAAAAAACATGGTATGCCTTAATCTACTTTGTAGCATTTCCAAAGTAAGCCATAGAGTCTTAATCTTAGTCACTCCAAGATGAGTTATTACTCACACATTGACCAAAATTCCTTGCACAAATGCAGGAACTCTGCAATTTATAAACCAAATACACAATTTTCATACACAAGACCAAGTTCTTCATTCAAAGATGCAACTTCATACAAATCTTGCTGTTCATTATCGCCCTTCCACGAGGAATGAGCTCTCAACTCATTAACACACTCCCCTATACTTGAATTCTCCTTGCATGTACCTACTCCTAGCAATGTAACTAGTTTCTAAGACTTCATGACTATTACTTTGTGACTCTTGGAATTCCATATGTCCATTAGACTCTTAAGCGCCTTGTATACTAATTTAAGCATTTTTAATGACTCAACCCCACATAATGACTCATTACACACCCTTTACCCTAACAAGACACTTAAAAACACCTTAACAAACACCTAAAACTCTTTGATATGCCTTTATAATTAAATTATGTATTTTGGAGGAAAAGCTCCAATTTGAATTTTCAAATCCCTCACTCTTAACTCTCTTTCTCTCTCATGACTCCACATGCCATAGAACACTCCATTTACCTCATAGGTGGGAATATTTGTAATTTAATTACTGCTAGATGATGCTCCCAGGTATCATATAGATGTCATAATATTTTAAAGAACATAATCACATGTTTATCCTGCATAATGAAAACAAAGTAAGGTTCTCATACCCAAATGTTCAATTATAATCCAAGTATAAATCAACTCAAAGAACACCAATACACACACATTAAATCAAATTATATTGACCCATGGATCAATTTCAGTGTTAAATGTTCCCTAAACTTCCCTAAACCGTGCCAATGTAGTATGGCCTTCATAGAGCTTTCCGATGACTGTAAGAATGTGAAAAATGGACACTCTGAGCTCAAGATATGTCCAGTCAAAGTTCGGTCAACCGGATGGTGAACGTTGGTCAAAAGGCCCAAGATGATGTGTATGTGTGGACAATTGACCAAGTGGCTTGGTCGGCAGTGGACAAGTGGAAAAATGACAAAACAACAAAGTATTGGTTTGGGCGCCTCAAATCTTCGACACACGTGAAAGCGGGCTAGAACAAGAGGCTCAAATTTTGTTACGGAAGGGAGCCCAGTGGCCGTGAGGACTTATATATTGATCGCCGACGTGGTGGGGCCTCAAGCCACAATGTGGCTTGCCACCGCTTTGTCATATTTCATTATTGAAATATCACATTATTATTCATTGTTGAATTTTATATTACTTTGTAATTATTCACCATGATATTTTGGTTCCAAGTCATTATATGTTGGCGATGCTCGAGGTCTATATTATGTGCCACACATTTATTCAAATCCTCACACATTATCCTAACCGCTTAACCCTTATATATCCAACGCATTATATGTTAAATTCCTTTGCCACCACTTTGCATAATATCCTATTTGGTGCGCATTTCCATTAAATCTTCTACACATTGTATTATCCCTAAAAAATTGTCTTAAAACAACCAAAACCATAATACTACTCTCTTTTTCCAAAATGTCCTCTTCACCCTTAAGATAATGTATGCTTGCAACTTGCATAGATGGAGTGACCTAACAATGCCCGAACAAATTAACAACTGCATTAACCTCTCTTCATCAACCCCAAAGTATGATCCAAATTTGATGGTCTAACTCTTCATCCCTTTCTCCCTATCTCAATTCCTCTTCCTAAGATTACAAACCCTCAACTAGGTCTTGGGTAGCCCTTTGATGTGCATATCTTCTCATTCCATCAAGACTCAAGCATAGTATTTACATTTTGGAAATCCATTATGGAGATCTAGGTGCATGAAAAATATTAGGCTTGGAATCCAAATAAAAGTACAACTTCGTTTGCAACCTAGCCCTCTTTACTAGGCCTTTAGACTGTGCAACTGATCCTAGAAGGACTATCAAGTAAATATGAAAAACCACCCAATGGAAATCTAAAGTTCTTCTTGATTCCCTCTAAGGACCCCTCAAGCATGATATATTCCAATTTCTAACATGGGATTTGTTGATTCACCCTTTTAAGTTACGCAGCCCTAGGTATACCCCAACTGTGCATATCGGAGGAACTCAAGAAGCTTGTAAAGATTGTAAAAAAATTAAAATAATTCTAAAAGCCTATAATTTGAACTAGAGGAATTTTATCATTCCCTTCACCTTATTTTCTTACCGGTGGTGTCATTCTATATTTCAAACTTGTGAAAACTTACCTATTTCTCCTTGTCTAAAGTCGACTTGATAGGTTATACTTTTCTGTCCTAGGTTTTGAGGTCTTTGATAAAAAAACATGACCTTCCTCTCGGTCTTCAAAATTCCAGCAGGAAGAAATCTCCTTTATCCATGTTCATTCCATCTTAGAAACACCATGCAATGATGCTATCTTCCCGTGGGAACTCATATTTCCAACACGGTCATAGTTATCAACATAGAACAAGTTATACCAGGCTTACATTCCAATCTTATCATGAATAACTTAGATTCATACAATCTTCATATTATTACTCGAATGAAGGAATATTACTCAATCGATTTTACTTCAACATCACATATAAACTTGAAAGTTCACAAACATCACACAACTCATAAACATGCACATAAATTGAAAAAAATAGTATGCCTTAATCTACTCGTAGCACTTCCAAAGTAAGCCATAGATTCTTAGTCTTAGTCAATCTAAGATGAGTTATTACTCACACATCAACCAAAATTCCATGCACAAATGCAGGAACTCTGCAGTTATAAACCGGATACACAATTTTCATACACAAGACCAAGTTCTTCATTCAAAGATATAATTTCATACAAAGATTGCATGTTCCTTCTGCTCCTTCCACAAGGAATGAGCTCTCAACTCACTAACACACTCCCCTATACTCGAACACTCCTTGCATGTACCTACTCCTATCAATGTAACTGGTTTCTAAGACATCATGACTATTACTTTGTGACTCTTGGACTTCCATATGTCCATTAGACTCTTAATCGCTTTTGCCCTTGTACACTAATTTAAGCATTTTTAATGACTCAATCCCACATAATGCGACTCATTAAACACCCTTTACCCTAAGAAGACACTTAACAAACACCTAAAACTCTTTGATATGTCTTTATAATTGAATTATGTATTTTGGAGGGAAAAGCTCCAATTTGAATTTTCAAATCCCTCACTCTTAACTCTCTCTCTCTCTCATGACTCCACATGCCATAGAACACTCCATTTACCTCATAGGTGGGAATATTTGTAATTAAATACTATTGGATGATGCTCCTATATCATATAGATATCATAATATTTGAAAGAACATAATCACATGTTTATCCCCACATAATGAAAACAAAGCAAGGTTCTCATACCTAAATGTTCAATTATAATCCAAGTATAAATCAACTCAACAATACCAATACACACACATTAAATCAAATTATATTGATCTGGGGATCAATTTCAGTTTTAAATGTTCCCTAAACTTCCCTAAACCATGCCAATATAGTAGAGCCTTCATAGAGCTTTCCGATGACTGTAAGAACGTGAAAATGAGACACTTTGAGCTCAAGATATGCTCAGGTCAAAGTTCGATCAATCGGATGCTCAACAGGGACAAGATGATGTGTACATGTGCACAATTGACCAAGTGTCTCGGTCGGTAGTGGACAAGTGGCAAAATGAAAAAGATGACAAAAAACAAAATATTGGCTTGGGTGCCTCCAGTCTTTGAAACACGTAAAATTGAGCCAGAACAAGAGGCTCAACTTTTGTTATGGAAGGGATCCCGACCACTGTGAGGACTTATATATTGATCGCCGACATGACGAGTCCTCAATCCACCACGTGGGTTGCCACCACTTTGCCATATTTCATTATTGAAATATCACATTATTATTCATGGTTAAATTTTATATTACTTTGTAATTATTGATGATGATATTTGTGGTTCCAAGTCATTATATGTTGGTAATACTCGAGGTCTATATTATGTGCCACACATTTATTCGAACCCCCACGCATTATCCTAACCGCTTAACCCTTATATATCTAATGCATTACATGATAACTTCCTTTGCCACCACTTTGCATAATATCCTATTTGTAACGCATTTCCATCAAATCTTCCACACATTGTATTATGCCTAAAAACTTGTCTTAAAACAACCAAAACCATAATACTACTCTCTTTTTCCAAAACTATCCTCTTCATCCTTAAGACAAGTGTATGCTTACAACTTGCATGGATGGAGTGACCTAAAATGCCCAAAACAAATTAACAACCGCATTATCCTCTCTTCATCAACCCCAAAGTATGATCCAAATTTGATGATCTAACTCTCCATCCCTTTCTCCCTATCTTAATTCCTCTTCCTAAGCGTACAAACCCTCAACTAGGTGCAGGGGGCCCTCGATGTGCATATCTTCTCATTCTATCAAGACTCGGGCATAGTATTCACATTTTGGAAACCCATTATGGAGATCTAGGTGTATGAAAAATATTAGGCTTAGAATCCAAATAAAAGTACAACTTTGTTTACAACCTAGCCCTCTTTACTAGGCCTTTAGAGTGTACAACTGATCCTAGAAGGACCGTCAAGTAAATATGAAAAACCACCCAATGGAAATCTAAAGTTCTTCTTGATTCCCTCTAAGGACGACTCAAGCATGATATATTCCAATTTCTAACATGGGATTTGTTGATTCGCCCTTTAAGTTGCAAGCCCTAGGTATACCCGAACTATACATATCAGAGGAACTCGAGAAGCTTGTAAAGATTCTAAAAAATTAAAAAATCATTTTGAACTCCTATAATTTGAACTAGAGGCATGTTATTATGTCGTTCACCTTATTTTCTTACTAGTGGTGTCATTCTATATTTCAAACTTGTGAAAACTTACCTTTTTCTCCTTGTCTAGACTCGGCTTGACTAGGTTATACTGTCTCCACAGGTGTTGAGGTCTTTGATCAACAAACATGCCCTTCCTCTCGCCTTCAAAATTCCAATAGGAAGGAATCTACTTTATCCATGTTCATTACACCTTAGAAACATCATGCAATGATGTTATCTTCTATAGAAACTCGGAATTCCAACACAATCATAGTTATCAATATAGAACAAGTTATACCAGGCTTACATTCCAATCTTATCATGAATAGATTAGATTCATAAAATCTTCATATTATTACTCATAATGAAGGAATATTACTCAATGGATTTTACTTCAACATCACATATAATTTAGCAAGTTCACAAACATCACACAACTCACAAGCATGCACATAAATTGAAAATACATGGTATGCCTTAATCTAATGTAGTATTTACAAAGCAAGCCATATAGTGTTAGTATTAGTCACTCTAAGATGAGTTATTACTCACACATTAACCAAAATTCCTTGCAAAAATTCAAGAACTCTACTAGTTATAAACCAAATACAAAATTTTCATACACAAGACCAAGTTCTTCATTCAAAGATGCAATTTCATACAAAGCTTTCATGTCCCTTCTCCTCCTTCCACGAGGAATGAGCTCTCAAATCATTAACACACTCCCCTATACTCAAACTCTCCTTGCATGTACCTACTCCTAGCAATGTAACTGGTTTCTAAGACATCATGACTATTAATTTGTGACTCTTGGAATTCCATATGTCCATTAGACTCTTAACTGCCCTTGTACACTAATTTAAGCATTTTTAATGACTCAACCCCACATAACAACTCATTACATACCCTTTAACCTAACAAGACACTTAAAAACACCTTAAAAACACATAACACTCTTTGATATAACTTTATAATTGAATTACATATTTTGGAGGAAAAACTCCAATTTGAATTTTTCAATCCCTCACTCTTAACTCTCTCTCTTTCTCATGACTCCACATGCCATAGAACACTCCATTTACCTCATAGGTGGGAATATTTGTAATTAAATTACAACTAGAAGATGCTCTTGTATCATATAGATATCATAATATTTGAAAGAACATAATCACATGTTTATCCCCGCATAATGAAAGCAAAGTAAGGTTCTCATACCCAAATGTTCAATTATAATCCAAGTATAAATCAACTCAACAACACTAATAAACATACATTAAATCAAATTATATTGATCAAAGGATCAATTTCAGTTTCAAATGTTCCCTAAACTTCCTTAAACCATGCCATTAGTAGATCCTTCATATAGCTTTCCGATGATTGTAAGAACATGAAGAACGGAAACTCGAGCTCAAGATATGTCCAATCAAAATTCGGTCAACCAAATGGTCAACAGGGCCAAGATGACGTGTACGTGTGCACAATTGACCAAGTGGCTCGGTCGGCCGTGGACAAGTGGAAAAATGAGAAATATGACAAAAAAAATTTTGGTTTGGGCGCCTCCAATCTTCGACACACGTAAATCGGGCCGTAACAAGAGGTTCAACTGTTGTTATGGAAGGAAGCCCGACCGCCGTGAGGACTTATATATTGATCGCCGACATGGTGGGTCCTCAAGCCACCACGTGGCTTGCCACCACTTTTCCATATTTCATTATTGAAATATCACATTATTATTCATGGTTGAATTTTATATTACTTTGTAATTATTCACCATGATATTTGTGGTTCCAAGTCATTATATGTTGGCAATGCTCGAGGTCTATATTATGTGCCACACATTTATTCAAACCCCATGCATTATCCTAACCGCTTAACCCTTATATCTCCAACGCATTATATGCTAACTTCCTTTGCCACCACTTTGCATAATATCCTATTTGCCACGCATTTCCATTAAATCTTCCACACATTGTATTATCCCTCCAAATACACTGCTTACCTCTTATCTTTCCTAAATCCACGCGGTCACCTCCTATATATAAAACAATCAATGATTGAACGCATTTATCCAATATGCTATGGCGAGTCACCAATATAAATGGCACCATATTTTTTTGGCACAAAAAAAGGTGGAATAGATGTGGCCCAAGCCACGAGGATAATGGGCGGTTTAGCCCAAAATAAACCTTCTTCCCTCTTTCCACGCCAAAAATATGGGGTAAATAATGAAATATCACATTATTATTCATGGGTGAATTTTATATTACTTTGTAATTATTCACCATGATATTTGTGGTTCCAAGTCATTATATGTTGGCAATGCTCGAGGTCTATATTATGTGCCACACATTTATTCAAACCCCCACGCATTATCCTAACCGCTTAACCCTTATATCTCCAACACATTATATGTTAACTTCCTTTTCCACCACTTTTCATAATATCCTATTTTCCGTGCATTTCCATTAAATCTTCCACACATTTTATTATCCCTCCAAATACACTACTAACCTCTTATCTTTCCTAAATCCACGCAGTCACCTCCTATATACAAACCAATCAATGATTCAACACATTTATCCAATATGCTATGGCGAGTCACCAATATACATAGCAACATATTTTTGGCACAAAAAAGGTGGAATAGATGTGGCCCAAGCCATGAGGATAATGGGTGGTTTAGCCCAAAATAAACCTTCTTCCCTCTTTCCATGCCAAAATTATGGGATATTTACCCACTTGGAGGAAAATCCCACGGCAAAATGGTAGGAGACAAGATTTGAACCCCAACCTCATAGATCTAACATATATCCACTAGCCAACTAGCCCAAGGGGTTCTCTTAGCTATGAAATGGCTCACTACAACTTATACAAGGACAATGCCAGGTTTGTGTATAGGCAGAATAGGGGTACTTGCAGAAAAATGCAATTTTGAGGCACTTCCACTCAAAACCAGATCTCGAGTTATATATGAAAGTTGCTCAGAATTTTGAGATGATCACGATGGTGTGATAATTTTTCCGATTTGGATATTTTGTGATAGATTTATTTTCTGTTAAAGTCACACGAAGGCGTAGAACCAAAGGGAGACACTGCTGCAAGTGGATCAGGAAGGTGAAGGACGAGGCTGAGCTCCATTAACATCCTTTAAAGGTCTGAAACATAATTTTTTAGGTTTTTGATTCATTATTGGTTAATGTAAAAGTTGTATTTACATTTTTAACATTATTAATGGATTGGTTCACCATAAACCCGGGATGTAGGAATTCCAAACCCCATAAACAATCTGGTGTTGTGTTCTAATTTTTATTTTCAATTTTCTGATAATTGTGAGTAATTTAAATTCCAAATATGAATATGGATACAACTATAATCAGAATTGATAAAATTGGAAAAATCAATTAAATCTGAAACAATGACTTTTGGGCTTTGATCAAACAGTGAAATTTTGAGTAAATTACAAACTTAATTTTAGTTCTGAATTTAGTTCATAATCAGATTTTTAATCAATTTTTGGAAGTCTAAAATCCTTTTAAGTTCATTTAAATTTAAGATCCTTTGAAACGATTAAAAGTGTTAGTTTCAAGTACTTGTTTTTGGATCATATATCCTTAAGAAGCTTAAATCAGGTATGAAGCTAGATTCTCAACACCTTACATATACACACTTCACATAATGAACTAACAATGAAGGATAGTTGAAATTCTCAACACAACAATTACTAAAAATAATGCATTTCTAGGACCCTTATAATCATGCAAAGTGTACTTTCACACAATGTTTTAAGATAGATAACCAATATAAGAAGGATGCTATAGTCAATACAACCATCATGATCTTGTAGAAACTACCCAACTTGTTAAAGCAAGAGCAACATACTACATCTAAATACGGAAAAAGAAGGACATTTATATATGATTTTTAGTGTAGGATATTATTTTCCTCATATTTATTTATTGTGGATTATTCCTACACATGGATTATTCCTACACTTGAGGAGTTAGCTTGCTTAGGTGTACTTAGTCATATGAGTTACACTTTGACATCATTGTTAGATAAGTGGGAGTTACTCTTTGACTGACTATGCCAAGTGTGGGAGTTACATTTCTATTTTGGGATCTTTTTCTTCTAATCATGGAGGAGTTACACATTCACTCTCCTATTTGTACATCTTCATTTGTTATCTATTCGAATAGTGTATTGGAGGATCTTGTGATTATTGGCTTTGTTACGTATTGTGTTGTTTTTAAAGATATTTTATGCACTTGTGAGCTTATTATCATATTACATTTTATTGTTAGTTATTTTGATTTCTGTAACTTCATGTGCATTTTTCTACTAGAGATCTTGATGGATACTCTAATATATTTATAGTCACAAAATAACAACAATGACATATTACTGACTCAGTGGGTAACAACTAGCACAATAAAAATATAACACCTTTATCCTTCATTTTATAGAATAATATTACAAGGAAATTATTTTCACTGAGGTGGAGGTGGTGGTATTCCTTCCTTAATTTCCTTACAAAACTCATACCTTTATTGTCCTAGTTTAGGGTACATTTCTCTAAAGGATCTAGAATATATATAGGGGTGTAGAAGGTAAAAATGAGCACACTTTGTAAAATAATATATTGAAAGAATTACAACAAATGGTTGAATATTTTTATCTATTGTTCCACCGTATCTTATAGGAGGTTGTATAAATATGCAATGTTTTATTGATAGTATTAATATATTAAGAAAATCTAAAACATTTATGTATGAAAAGAGTTTTGCCACAAATAACCAATTCTTCACATCCTCACACTATGTCCAATGATTCTTGTGTCACTACCCTTTAATCGCTGACATGACAATTTTCTCAATGTGAACTTATCCATTCAATAGTAGGTTGGTTTGGAAATAGTATTTACATATTAGGTGGGAGTGGTTTGTGTGTATTTTTCATCTCCAATCAATCCTTCGGATCTCATGGATAGTCTTTTCTTCTTCATATTTTTGAAGCCACACAACCATCTCTGAAGTATTGAATAACATGAAATTATCAATGGAATCTTTTTCAATAGGCCCTAAATATTAAAAATGTATAAGAAATTAATGGCTACACACATACTAATCATACATCATATATGTTTGATATGAATTTTAATACATACCAAGTTTCACAAATTTTCTTGCTCCAAGAAGGTTCTCCTCCAATTTTTCATTTCCACGTTCAACATCCCAAATGCGTAAAATTTGTGGAAATTCCTCCCCAAGATATTATGACATGTAGAAAAATGTTTTTTAAATAATGTATTCTTATAACATAGATGATAGATCCCTCTAAATGTGCTAACATTTTTACATATCCCTTTAGGGTCTTCATGTACCTCTAGTCAAAACTTCCATCGTGTGTTAACTACAACTATTATTTGAATATCATTAACCAAATGCACTAATATATGAGTTTTAGATTCCATGAAAGAGGTAAGAATTTCCTTTCCAATTTGTAAACATAGTATTTTCTTTCTCTTGCTCAATCCTTGCTTTCAATATCTCTTTGAAGATAACTACCTATTTTACAAATAATGGTAGTCATGCAAGTCAATATAATAATGTTTTCATACAAATGGTTGAGTTGTAGTTGAAAACAAAAATCATATTACCTCAAAAAAATTTAAATTCAATATATTGCATTTAGTAGGTTAGGTGGAAGATTACAAAATGACCCCTTTAATTCCAAGGGAAATATATGTTGTATATATATATGTATGTATGTATGTAGCATAATTTAATACAAAACAAACACGTGAATTACCTTTAATATGTTTTTCCAATCATGTGTTTTGAGGCTTGTGATTTTCTCATCGTGGTAAATGCATGCTTCATGGAGGACCCATAGCCATCAAGTGAGTAAATATCTACATTTTTGGTTTTAAAAATTGACCCGTTCTTTAAATTATATCCATGGAGCTCTTTATTCCTTTTTAAGATGCTTCTTTTTCCCACTAACTTTCAAATAGGCTCTATAACTTGTAGTGTCTTTCTCTTTGCTATAAATGTGATTCCATATAGAAGTTGCTACATTCTTAAAGATATGCATTAAATCCAAAAGATGTTGATGTAGGGGCATCTTCAAAGAATATCAAAATTTCCAATTTCTCAAAGACAAGTGTATTGGAGGATGTTGAAGGCATGAGAGAGAGGTATAGGTGGCTAAGTTGTTTGAAAATTCAAATTCTTGTTTTCCCTCCTAAATGTAATTCAAATTATAAAGCATGTAAAAAGGGCAATAATGGCTTGTAATGAATGTAAAGGGGGGTAATAGGAGTCTAGGCATGTTACAAGATTCATAAGTGTGGGTTAGAGAAATAAAATGTTAAGTTAATGTAAAATTCCTCCTTGCATTGTAAAGGCATATGAAGAGTCATGTAAGAAAGGTTAGTTAGGGTTGAAATGGATGAAAAGATGAGATAAAGAGAAAAGAATTCGAATGATGGAAGTTAGTTAAGAGAAGGGAGGATGGAGAAATTATAAGGAAGGAAAGAGGAGGTGGAAAAATACATTCCTTGAGGAAGAATGAGATCAGAGGAAGGAGGAATGGAAGAGAAAAACATAATTTTGTAAGAAAGTTACAATATATGCATAAGAAACTCTGTTTTGTGTTTGATATCTTACCTTATCATGAATGTGTCTAAATTCGTGATTCAAGAGCTTCGATGATTTCCTTATTTGAATTTGGAGAATCATTTTTGAATGTATAAACTTTGAACCAGACTTGCACAGAAATAATTTTGAGAATTATTAATTTATGCACACTAATATATTTCTTCTGTATTCATCCAGGATGTTTTATTAGACAAGGGAGATTACAATATATAGAAGATTGATCTCCTTAATATAAGGAGTCAACTTCAATCTCAAACTACTCCCTAGAATATCTCATGATCCACTAATCACTCAACATATCTCAACAACTCTTATCTACGTGAGTTACAACTCACTTACATTATTTACTCACACAATATATAATATATATATATATATATATATATATATATATATATATATATATATATATATATATATATATATATATATTTGCACACACACAAATATATAAATATCTAATGTTCACAATAACAAGTTAATTCCTAACATTCACCCCCTTAGTGTGAACATGGGAAAAACATACACACTCTTATCTACAGTATGCTCTCCTCTATGGAGCATGTCAAACTCTGTGACTCATGACCTTGATACTAATGAAGGGAGCAATGCTCAACCTTCTATGGTTTTACAGGTTTACCACAAACCTTGACGTGTAACAGATCCATCACCTGTCCACCTCGTGTGGTTTTCTGGATCTCCCACAAACCTTTTCAAGATCCATGAACTGTCTTACTATGGTGCTTTTGTTCACCTATTTCATTACATCAGGAGTTACATTCAGGAATTTTATACATTACAATTGAACAATAATTTGTTCTTATTTTCACAATTACACACTGAAAGAAAACACTCATCACACAACTGAAAAAACACGGCCACCAAATTTGTGTCGCGGCCTCGTTGATGGTGCCTGATGAGAGGTCACCGATTGCCCTCCTACCTCTCGTTGCCTCCAGCCTCCATCTAGTTTGCTACTTAGTTAGAAAATTTATCTTTGATGCTCATATTACAATTCTCTTGGGTGTCGGTTTCAACCGATAATGCACCCCCTCACTATGGACGTCGCGTACAAGCGAAAGTGCGTCCAGACAAAAGTGACACAATTTTATTTTTATTTTTAAAAATATATATATAATTTTTGAAATATTTTCCAAAAATAAAAAATTGGTCTAGCAGCAAAAATTATAGGATCAATGCGTAGGGATTAAAAAAATACACATATTCAAAAAAACAATCCCTCAATCTGAGTAACGAACTGAAAGTTATGAATCTTACAAGTTTAAAATCTAAAATCTTTCCGGACCCTTTCCAAAAATGGCATTTTTTTTTCTATCCTTGCATTTTTATTTTTTTCACTGCGTCCAAAAAAGGAAAGAAACGGATTTACCTTTCATAATGCGGATCTCAGTCGTCTGATTAAACAAAACTTCACACAAAATTTGATCTTCACTGCAGGTGCATACAGAGGTCGAAAACGTTGAATCCGAAGAGGTAGATGCCAATGTCAATGCGAGAGAAACGACCAGCAGTCGCTCACTTCTTAGAAACTCATTTGGGAGAGTAAAACACGGAAAAAAACATATCATAGAACACACACATCTTAGGAACACGCAGATCACAAAAACACACAATCGCAGACACACACAGGTCACAGATTTCATTCAATAAATAGGATTACAATCACTGATTTAATAGAAATTACATTGCTCTATTCAGATTTATTCCCAACAATGAGACAAAATCATTCCAGATCTAAATGCCTCATAAACTCTCATGGCAGCCTGCTCTGATACCAAATATAAACTTTGAACCAGACTTGCACAGGAAATAATTATGAGAATTATTAATTTTATGCACACTAATATATTTCTTCGTATTCATCCGGGATGTTTTATTAGACAAGGGAGATTACAATATATAGAAGATTGATCTCCTTAATATAAGGAGTCAACTTCAATCTCAAACTACTCCCTAGAATATCTCATGATCCACTAATCACTCAACATATCTCAACAACTCTTATCTACGTGAGTTACAACTCACTTACATTATTTACTCACACAATATATATATGTATATGTGTGTGTGTGTGTGTGTGTGTGTGTGTGTGTGTGTGTGTGTGTGTGTGTGTGTGTGTGTGTGTGTGTGTGTGTGTATACACATATATACATATATACATATATACATATACACACATACATATATATATTTGCACACACACAAATATATAAATATCTAATGTTCACAATAACAAGTTATTCCTAACGAGAATCCCTTTATGAGGATTGGTGAAAGGATGATTTGAACTACTTGTTTCTTGGCTTGAAAATTGATACAATGACTGTGTATGCAAGTTTTAATGATTTGTTTTGGGACAACAATGATAAATTTTGCATATAATTTCCAAATGACTCAAAAGTTAGGGTTTAGGTGAAAAATTCATTCTCCGGATGGGTTTTTTGATATTTTACATTAATTATGATTATTTTTGGATTTGTGAAGTATTTTCTATCTAGAATGAGAATGCATGCAAACTGTTTGATGTAATGTCTTCCCAGGTAAAATAGTCATCAATTTTAAATTCCATAATTAAAATGAATTAAAGTTTTAATATATGTTCCTTGTAGAGACTGCTATAAGCTATAAAAGTTGTAGAGAATTTGGCCTTATGCGAGAAAAATATATTCACGACGAAATTTGCTTTGCATGAATCCTTTGGTCTTAAGGGCACAAAATTACAAGTTTGAGTAAGATATGTGAAAGAATGATATGATGATCTTTTGGAATCAATTTTATAGTTGCATTAACACGTATTTGAAGTAATTAATAGGGTACATGCATTCATAGGTGTCATAGAAGGCTAAAAGAGCAAACGTTGTTTGGTTGAAGTCAAGAAGCTAGTGAAGTGAAGGGAAGAGCAAATTGGAGAAAAAGGGTAAGATGGTTGTTTACTTGATTATGGATCATTGTGAAGATGTATTTAGATATAAAATGAGATGTTGAAACATGACATAGTGATTAATCAAGGCATTAAGGTGAACTTGGACAAAATTGCAAAAATAAGCCATTTTAGGCTTTTGAAAGATCCTTGTCTGCAGAGCATGGTGTAAGGTTGTTGTTGATTCCTCCTAACTTCTTGAATGCATGAAAAATGTATATTGCTCTACATCATATTTCAAACTAATAAATTATCCCAATACAAGAGACTATAGAATATATATAGTTTCTTAATTCCTATAGAAATTTCAACTCTATGGCTAGTTTCAGACAACCATACACAGATCTCTCCACTAATATGGAGGAATATCCACATTTCATGTTATGGATGATTATGTGAAGGATTTATACCAATCCCAAAGTGACATAATTTTAGGATGTTCTCTAATATTATATTTTCCATCGATATTATTTTTATTTTTAACACGGTACTCATGCTCCATTGGAAGAACCTTGGATGGCCTTTATATATAATATTTTTGAGATCTTTAGATGGCCTTCCACATAGTTAATCACCATACCTTGGAGAAGAATATTGTTCTTTTGTTGAGACACCTACATATAGAAGCTATTAACAAACTCATAGCATAATGTAAAGAAACACACACACACACATACGATTTTTTTTTTTATTGAATTTTAACATACAAGAACTACATGAACAAATAACCATCACAAGAAAATAATGAATAGTCCAACATAAGATATTGTAACAAGTGAACTATCTTTGACCAATGGGTTTTGAAAGGTCATACATTATAATGCCATCCCATAATGCTTACAAATCAATAATTAAGGGTTCAAGGTATACATCCATATTTTTACTTGGTTCTTACCAAGCACCAATAATGAAAACATTAAATGCTCCTTATGAATCATCAACCATGGAGGAATATTATAGTTTATCAATAGTATTGACCAAATAGAGTAACTAGTTGACATACTAGAAAAGAGGTTAACACAATCTATTTCCAAACCAAACCACACACTGCATGACATCTCTCTAAATGTTTCAAACCACAACTTAATGTGCCTAATTGCATTTGAATCCAAAATAACATGCGAAACGTCATCACTAATTCTTTTCTTGTGATGCCATGACATTAAATATGTAGGTGACTTACAATGGAAAAGACACCCAAGCCTAGGAATGATTTGAAAGTGTTGCACTACCTTATTTGGAATGGTGAGGCCTCTCACTCCTTGTTGAAATTGTGGTGCCCGAAATGGGACACTGACCTCATTCTCATATTATTTCCTAAATAATATGTAATCATTTTATTTTATGTAATCATTTTTGGATGCATCATAATTGACATAAATAAACCCTAAATTTTATTATATTTCCTTCCCCTCTCTATATGATGAGGGAAGTGTGTTATTTTCAAGAAAAAACTACTTTTGAGTAGGCCATACGAAAACAAACAAAAGACAAATAAAAAATAATATAAAACATGTGAAATTTATACCAAATGTATAAAACCTCAATAAATAATTCATATTGATGTTTTATTAACCAATCCTTACTTTTAGGTCCATCAACACCAATATAATACTCGACAATGATGTTTTGGACTCTCTCAACGTAAACAAAGGAGTTTGAATTTTTTTAAATCATTCTCTCTTGAGCCCAATCCTTCTTCTCATCATTATCCTCATGATCATGATAGTCATTATCACTATCATCATGATCATGTTCAAATAAATGATGGACCATGTTCTCAAGCCCAATTCCTATTCCATTAGAGCATTTCCATCAAAAGTCTCGGGAAAGGGTATTTGTTTCACCCAACACCCCATCATTTCCTCCGATTAAATTCTTTTCTCGATGATCTTTATGATCCTTGTGATGTTAGGGTGCATTTCATTACTGGGATTACACAATGGGAAGATGTAGTTTATTTTTATTTATTCGAACTAGTTCAACATCGAGTCACTATTTAAATTATATGCGTATTAAGTTAATATTAGTCCACGATCCATATAGAACACATCAATATTATGATGGATTCGTTTGAATGAAACATATTATATTTAAAATTTACCTCAAAGAAATAATGGTGTGATTCCTTAATCACTCTGCCAATACGCCCCTCTCTTCTTACGCTTCTTTTATTTCGATCTCTACCTCAACCACGAGATTGTGATGACTCTCCCTATATATAGTACAAACATTAAAGAAACCCAAATAGCTTGTATTAACATAAAATTAAATTTTTCAATACAAAATTACGATTACTTACTGGATCATGTACACAACATCTATAATTGTTAATGAAGAGTTGTGTTTGGGTTAATAAATATAAATGAAGAACTTAGATATACCAAAGAAGACCTATCTAGATGGGATGATGTATACCTATTGGATGATGACATAATATATGTAAAATATAAAACCACTGTTGAGTTGTGGAGCTCAATTACTTCACAAATACCATGCTTTATTAATTTGCTAGAATACACGAATGGCGCGTTGATTGGGTAACCACCATCGGTCACCGGGATTGACATTGGTCAAGCAAGTAGGAACCAAGATGTCGGTTGGGGTAACCGAAATTGGTTACTGTGCGTGATTGATTTTATTTAAGTCACGAGAATTAGATCTAATATTTGATATAAAGGTGATCTAATGGTTGTAATTGCATAACTAAAGTGCCCTAAGTTTGTATATGCTTATATAATCTAGAAAGCTAAGGTTAGAAGTAAGAATTAGAAGAATTGTAAGAAGAAATTATTGAAGAGAGAAAAATATAATCTTGTGAGGAAGAAATTATTGTACATCTAGGAGAGGTGTGGAAGATTGCAAATCTTCATTGTATATCCTCTGTGAAGCTTTGAATAATATATTGGTTGTTTCTTGGTGGACGTAGCCCACATTGGGTGAACCACGTTATATCTTGTGTATTATTTCTTCTGGTTTATTTCCATATTTATTGTTTGCATGCTTAGATCTCGATGTGTGTGTGTGTGTACAACTGGTATGATTAACCCCAACAACTGGTATCAGAGATTTTTTGTTTGAGGGTTTTGTGTGTTGAAAAATTTACTCATAGAGGGATTTTTATTGAGTGGGAGCTATAACAATGGCAAAAGATGGAAAATACAAAGTTGAGAAATTTGACGACCATAATTATCAATTATGGAAGATGCGGGTGGAAGATTATCTGTATTGGAAAGATGTATACTTATCGTTGGATGAGAAGGAAAAACTTACAAAGATGACTGATGAAGAATGAAAAATTCTTGACAGAAAGGCTCCAGGATCTATAAGATTGAGCCCGACAACATCTGTGGCTTCAATATTACCGAAGCTTCAAGATCTATAAGAGTTGATGAAATCTTGACTAATTAATATGAAAAACTTAGTACTTCAAAAAAATTAATTGATGAAGAAATTATTTAATTCAAAGATGCAAGAAGGTGAATCTGCATCAAGTCATTTAAATTATTTTTGTTTTATTGTAAATTAATTAAAATAGGTTAATATTCTTTTGATGATGAAGTGAAATCACTTTTATTCTTATTCTCTTTGCCCGATAGTTGGGATAAATTGGTAATGAATGTTAGGAATACAACGTCTGCTACTAATATTTTAAAATTTGATGATGTGGTTAGTATAATTCTAAATGAATAAATGCGCATGAAAATTACATGAGAATTATCATCTAGTAATGCTTTGAATGTAGAAAGTAAGGGAAGGAAGAAGGAGAGATCCAAGAGCAAGAATAATGAGAAATCAAAGTCTAAGAATGGAAGATCTAAATCTAGAGGTAAAGGAATAACCTGCTGGAATTGTGGAAAGAAAGGACATGCAAAGAAGGATTGTTGGTTCAAGGAAAACAAAGAGAATGTACTAGAGAAAGGTAAAGAGTAAAATGTTGCATCTTTTGAGGTAATGCAAGATGCCCTTATTCTCTCCTTGGATAATAAAATTGAATCATGGTTTTTAGATTCAGGAGATTATTTCCATACTACCCCTAATAAGGGTCATTTCAAAAATTTATTTAGGAGAGGATGAACCATGAAATATTATTGGTAAAGGAGAAGTTCATCTAAAATTGCGTAATGGAAATAAATGGATATTGAAGGATGTGAGGCATGTGCCAAGCCTTAGGAATAATCTAATTTTTTAGGATAACTAGGTGGATCTGGTTGCAGGTTACATTCATAGCCGACTCTTGGAAGGTTACCAAGCGATATATTGTTGTAGTAAGAGGAAAAAGGTAGGAACATTGTATTTTTCTACCAGACATTACTGATTCATTTTAATTGCTATCTACTTAAGATTCATATACAAGCATGTGGCATAATCGGCTAGGCCATATGATTCAAAAAGGAATGTAGATCTTAAAGGGTAAGGGTAAGTTATCAGATTTGAAAGATATAGATCTTGATTTCTGTGAGCATTGTATATTTGGAAAGAAAAAAAGTGAAATTTCTTAAAGTTGGGGCAACAAAGAAGGAGAAAAAATTGGAGCTTGTGTACTCAGATGTGTGGGGACTAGCCCTGTAGCTCATCATGGAGGATCCCAATATTATGTGACTTTAATCGATGATGCCACAAGAAAGGTATGGGTTTATTGTATTAAACGTAAATATGATGTTTTTGAGACTTTTAAAAGATGGAAGGCCCTTGTGGAAAATGAATCAAATTCAAAGTTAAAATGTCTTATATCTGAAAATGGTGTTGAGTACTGTAGTAAGGATTTCAATGATTATTGTTCAGTGAATGGAATACGTAGAGAAAGAATGGTTCCTAGAAGACCATAAGAGAGTGGTGTTGCTAAAAGAATGAACATGACAATCATGGAACATGTAAGAAGCATGAGGATACGGCTTTGGGCTGAAGTAATAGATAGGATGATTTATGTTATTAACCATGGGACTTCAAGTGCATTGGATGGTGGAATGCCAGAAGAAACATGGAATGGAAAAGAGGTATATCTTTCTTTTCTTTTTAGTATTTGGTTCAAAATATTTTGTGCATTCTAATAAAGAAAATAGAAAGAAGTTGGATGCTAAATCCAAGAGATATACTCTTATTGGTTATGGCTCTAGTGATTTTAGATTTCTTTTTTGAGATTTAGAAGATTCTAAGATTGTTAGGAGTTGTGACATTGAATGGAATGAAAAGAGAATGTATAGGGATCAAGTTTTGGTACCCAAAGACAAACCAGTTAGAAATTTTGTGGAAAAAAACTCATTCTCAGATTTAGAAAAGACATCTTCAGTATGCAGGTGTCGTAAGCTTTGAACTGTATCGATCGAATAGAACCGACATCGATTCTTAGGACCTATGTCAGCTACAAAAGATCACGACCGACACTCGTTATCCGAATCGACGCGTCGATAAGAGGTGATCAACATCATCCTTTGTTAGAGGTGGATACTAATGTACATGACATATAGATTGAGCCTTTGGCACCCCAAATCTTAGTTAGAAGGTCACAAAGGTAAGTAGACCTCTAGAAATATTTACACCTTCCTTATCTTATTTATTATTGACTGATAGTGGTGAACAAATTTTTTTGAAGAAGCAATGTAGGATGAAACCCACAAGAAGTGGGAGCATGACATGGATGAGGAGATGGACTCCTTGGAATAAAACCAGACATGGGATTTGGTTAAGTTTCCAATAGGTAAGAGAACATTGTAGAATAAATGGGTTTACAGGATTAAGGAAGAAGATGGTGGACAGAAAATATACAAGGCAAGGCTTGTGGTAAAAGGATTTACACAAAAATTAGGTATTGATTTTGGTGAGATATTTTCTCATGTAGTAAAAATGACTTCCATACATACTGTATTGAGTTTAGTTGCAGTAGAATATTTGCATTTAGAAAAACATGATGTCAAGATGAATTTCCTTCACGATTATTTATAGGAAGAGATTTATATGTAACAGTCGCTTGGTTATGAAATCAAGGGTAAGGAGAAACTTGTATGCTAGTTGAAAAATAACTTATATGGGATCAAGAAAGCCCCAAGGAAATGGTATATGAGGTTTGATAGTTTCATACATGAGCATGGTTATATGAGATGTGAATCTAACCATTGTGTTTATTTCAAGAAACTTGAAAATGGAAGCTATATTATTTTGTTATTGTATGTGGATGATATGCTTATTGCAGGATCTAGTATGAAAGACATTTGTGACCTTAAAGAAAAGTTAACTCATACATTTGCAATGAAGGATTTGGGAGTTACAAAGAAAATCCTTGGCATGAAAATTCTTAGAGACATGAAGAACATGAAATTATATTTATCTTAGGAACATTATATCAATAAGGTGTTGGAAATGTTTAATATGCAAAATTCAAAACCTGTTAGTACACCTATGGCTGAACACTTTAAATTGAGAAAATATCAGTGTCCTACATCACATGAGGAGGTCAAGTACATGGCACGAGTTCCATATGCTTCAGCAGTTGGAAGTATTATGTATGCTATGGTTTGTACCAGACTAGACATTGCACATGCAGTGGGAGTTGTGAGTAGATTTATGGCCAATCTAGGTAAAGAGCATTGGAAAACATTCCAATGGATTCTCAAGTATTTGAGAGGGACATCCAACATGTAGTTATGCTATGGAGGGTCGATACTTATTTATGCAACTATGTTGATTTAGATATGGTTGAAGATTTGGATAGTAGGAGAAGCACCACTATATATGTAGTCACAGTAGGTGGGACATTAGTTAGCTAGATTTTTAGATTGTAGAAGGTTGTGGCCTTGTCTACTAAAGAGGCGAGTATGTTGCAGCTACAGAGGCTAACAAAGAGATGATATGGATGAGAAGGTTCATGGAAGAGTTGGGAAAGGAGAAAGATGATTACAGATTGTATATTGATATTCAAAGTGCGATTCATTTGACAAAGAACTCAGTGTTTCATTCAAGAACAAAAATATTCAGTTGAGATATCACTTCATACGGAAGGTGTTGGAGGATGGACAGTTGAAACTGGAGAAAATTCATACAAATAAGAAACCTGCTTATATGCTAATGAAGTTATTGAAAAATGAGAAGTTGGACTACACTCTACTTCGTTGGTCTTTGAGTTCGAGACTTAAAGATAAAGAAAAAGGCCAAGGAAAGGATCCAAGAATGGAGTTGTATGGTACAGTGTAGCAATTTATCTCTAAGTGGGAGATTGTTGAGTTGTGGAGCTCAATTGCTTCATAAATAACATGCTTTATTAACTTGTTGGAATACACAATAACCGGCGTCGGTTAGGTAACCACCATCGGTCACCTGGGACTGACATTGGTCAAGCAAGTAGGAATGATATCGGTTAGGGTAACCAACATCGATTACCTATGCATGATTGATTTTATTTAAGTCATAAGAATTAGATCTAACCTTTGATATAAAGGTGATCTAATGGTTTTAATTGCATAGCTAAAGTGCCCTAAGTTTGTATATGCTTATATAAGCTAGAAAGCTAGGGTTAGAAGTAAGAATTAGAAGAATTGTAAGAAGGAATTCTTAGAGAGAGAAAAAGAGAAGCTTGTGAGGAAGAAAGTATTATACATCCGGGAGAGGTGTGGAAGATTGCAGATCTTCATTGTATATCCTTTGTGAAGCTTTGAATAATATATTGGATGTTTCTTGGTGGACGTAGCCATACTAGGTGAACCACATTATATCTTGTGTATTGTTTCTTCTGGTTTATTTCCGTATTTATTGCTTGTATGCTTAGATCTGATATGTACTTGTACAACTGGTGTGATTAACCCCAACAACCACTTGTTTAAAAAATTGTAGGTTTACAAAAAAATAATATTTCTATTTTTCCATTCAAAATTTTAAGCTTTGGAAAAACCATCTTCTTCGAAACTCTTGTCAAAACAATAAATTCCTCACTTTATTGTCTATAAATTGACCCTACACTTTTCAATCTGAATTTCAATTGTATATTTTCTCCAAAAAATGCAAAGTGTGATAGTGCTCGAACAAAATGTGTTTTATATAAACCCTAATTTCTTATTATGTGGTTAAAAATGCCCTAATTGTTGTTGAGTTGTGGAGCTGAATTGCTTCACAAATAGCATGTTTTTTAACTTGTAGGATTACACAAAGAACTAGCGTCGATGGGGTAACTTCCATCGCTCACTTGGGAACCAAAATCAGTCACTAGTAGGAACTAACATCATTCTCCTATGCATGATTGTTTTTATTTAAGTCACGGGATTAGATCTAACCTTTGATTAAAAGGTGAGCTAATGGTTGTAATTGTATAAATAAAGTGCTCTATGTTTGTATATGCTTAAATAAGCTAGAAAGCTAGGGTTAGAATATAGGAATTGAGAATATTATAAGAATGAATTCTTGGAGAGAGAGAAAAGAGAAGTTTGTGAAGGAAAAGTATTGTACATCCTGTGAGGTGTGGAAGATTGTAGATCTTCATTGTATTTCCTATGTAAAGCAAAGATTAATAGATTGGTTGTTTCTTGGTGGACGTAGCCCACACTGGGTGAACCACGTTATATCTTGTGTATTGTTCTTTTGGTTTATTTTTGTATTTATTGCTTATATGCTTAATTCTGATTATAGATATGTACAACAAGAGTGTGTTAATCCCCAACAACTAGTATTAGATATTTTTGCATTTTAAGGGTTTTTGTGTTGACAAATTTATGCATAGAGGGATTTCGATTGAGTGGGAGCTACAACAATGGCATAAGATAAAAAATACAACGTGGAGAAATTTGATGACCGTAATTATCAATGATGGAAAATGAAGGTGGAATATTATCTCAGACGTATCGAAAGATTTATATTTACTTGTTGGATGCGAGTACGAAGCTTATAAAGGTGATTGATGAAGAATGGAAGATTCTTGATAGAAAGACTCGGGATCTATAAGATTGAGCACACAAAGATCTCGTAGCTTCTAATATTACGGAAGCAACAACTACGATAGATTTGATGAATTCTTTAGCTAATTTATATGGAAAACCAAGTGCTTCGAATAAATTTTATTTGATAAAGAAATTATTTAATTCTAAAATGCAAGAAGGTGGATCTGTATCAAGTCATTTGAATGATTTCCATTCCATTGTAAATCAATTAAAATTGGTTAATATTTCGTTTGATGATGAAGTGAAATAAATTTTATTCCTATGCTCTTTTCCAGATAGTTGGGATAACTTGGTAATGATTGTTAGTAATACAACATCTGCTACTAATATTTTGAAGTTTGATGATGTGGTTAGTATAATCCGAATGAAGAAATACACAGGAAAAGTACAGGAGAGTCATCATCTGGAAATTCTTTGAATGTAGAAATTAGAGGAAGGAAAAAGGAGAGATCCAAGAGAAAGAATAATGGGAAATAAAAGTCTAAGAATGGAAAATATAAATCCAAAGGTAGAAGAATAACCAAATGGAATTGTGGAAAGAAAGGACATGCAAAGAAGGATTTTTGGTTCAAGGAAAACAAAGAGAATATACCGAGATAAAGCAAAAGAGGAAAATGTTACAACCGAGGTAATACCGATGCCCTTATTCTATCCTTGGATAATAAAATAGAGTCATGGGTTTTAGATTCAGGAGCTTCTTTCCATGCTATCCCTAATAAGTGTTATTTTTGAAATTATGTCTAGGGTAATTTTGGGCATATTTATTTAGGAGATGATGAACCATGCAATATTATTGGTAAAGGGAAATTTCATCTTAAATTGTAGAATGAAAATATATGGATATTGAAAGATGTGAGGCATGTGCCAAGCCTCAGGAGAAATCTAATTTTTGTAGGACAATTAGGTGAAGCTGGTTGCATAGTTACATTCATAGCCGAATCTTGGAAAGTTACCAAGGGAGCTATTGTTGTGGAAAGAGCAAGAAGGTAGGAACATTGTATTTTTCTACCGATATTACTAATTCCTTTTATGTGCTATGTACTTTAAATTCATATACAAGCATGCGGCATAATCGACTAGGCCATATGAGTAAAAAAGAAATGCAGATCTTAAAATAAAAGGGTAAGTTATCAGATTTGAAAAATGTAGATCTTGATTTCTGTGAGCATTATATATTTGGAAAGAAAAAAAGAGTGATATTTCTCAAGGTTGGGGCAACAAAGAAGAAGCATAAATTGGAGCTTGTGCACTCGGATGTGTGGGAACATCCCGTATCTTCTCATGGAGGATTTCAATAGTATGTGACTTTCACTAATGATGCCACAAGAAAGGTATGGGTTTATTGTATAAAAAGTAAATCGATGTTTTTGAAACTTTTAAAATATGGAAATCCATTATAGAAAATGAATCCAATTTAACATTAAAATTCCTTAGATTTGACAATGGCGGTGAGTATTGCAGCAATAATTTCAATGATTACTGTTAAAGTGAATAGAATACACAAAGAAATAACAGTTCCTAGAACACCATAGGATAATGGTTTTTCGAAAGATTGAACATGACTATCATTGAACTTACAAGAAGCATGAGGATACATGTTGGATTATCCTTGCAATTTTGGGCATAAGAAGTAGACATGTCGTGCATTTCATCAACCATGGGCCTTCAAGTGTATCGATGGATGGTGGAATACCAGAAGAAGCTTGGACTAGAAAAGAGGTAGATCTTTCTTTTCTTAGAGTATTTGGTTCAAAAGATTTTGTGCATGTTGATAAAAAAATAGGAAAAAGTTGCATGTTAAATCAAATAGATGCACTTTTATTGGTAATGACTCTTGTGATTTCGATTCCATTTTTGGGATTTAGATCATTCTAAGATTGTTAGGAGTCGTGATATTAAATGGAATGAAAAGAGAATGTAAATGGATCAAATTTTGATACCCAAATATGAACCAGTGGAAGAGTTTTTGGAAGAAAATGTATCCTCGGATTTAAAATAGTCATCTACAAGTACCAACATCGGTGAGGGAAACCAGTTCCGAAAGACATAGGACTGACATTAGCAACCGTAACCGATGTCGGTTACAAAAGCGCAGACGACGTCGGTCACCTAGACCAACATTGGCTACAAGTGACTAGTATTGGTCACCGCCGTCAGTATGATGTGAATGTACAAGATGTACGAGAATGAGTCTCTAGCACCCCATATTTTTGTAAGAACGTCAGAACGGATAAATAGACCTCCAAAATATTTACACCTTCCTTATTTTATTTATTATTGACTGATAGTGGTGAACCACATAGTTTTGAAGAAGCAATGCAGGATGAAACCCACAAGAAGTGGGAGCATGTCATGGATGAGTAGATGGAATCTTTGGAACAAAACTAAACATGTGATTTGGTTAAGTTTCCAATAGGTAAAAGAACACTAGAAAACAAATGGATTTATAGGATCAAGGAAGAAGAGGGTGGACAGAAAAGATACAAGGCAAGGCTTGTGGTAAATAGGTTTGCACAAAAGTAGGTATTAACTTTGATAAGATATTTTATCATGTAGTAAAAGTGACTTCCATACGTAGTGTTTTGAGTTTAGTAGTGATAGAAGATTAACATATAGAGCAACTTGATGTTAAGACGGTTTTCCTTCATGGTGATTTGGAGGAAGAGAAAAATATGCAACAATTGCTTGGATATGAAGTCAAGGGTTAGGAGAAACTTGTGTGCAAGTTGAAAAAGAGCTTGTATTGGCTCAAGCAATCCCAAGGCAATGGTATATGAGGTTTGACAGTTTTATGCATGAGCATGGTTATATAAGATGTGAATCTGACCATTGTGTTTATTTCAAGAAGCTTGAAAATGGAAGCTATATTATTTTGTTATTGTATGTAGATGATATGCTTATTACAGGATCTAGTATGTAGGACATTGTTGAGCTTAAAGAAAAGTTAGCTCATACATTTACAATGAAGGATTTAGGAGCTGCAAATAAAATCCTTGGCATGCAAATTCACAGAGACATGAAGAACATGAAATTGTATTTGTCTTAGGAACATTATATCAATAAGGTGTTGGAAATGTTTAAAATGCATAATTCAAAACCTATAAGTACACCTATGGCTGGAAACTTTAAATTGAGAAAAGATCAGTGTCCTACATCACATGAGGAGGTCGAGTACATGGCACAAGTTCCATATACTTCAACAGTTGAAAGTTTTATGTATGTTATGGTTTGTACTGCAGACCAAATATTACACAAAAGTGAGAGTTGTGAGAATATTTATGGATAATCCAGTAAAGAGCATTGGAAAGTAGTCTAATGGATACTCAAGATATGTGAGAGGAACATCCAACATGTATTTATGCTATGGAGTGTCAGATACTTATTTATGCGGCTATGTTGATTCAGATATGGCTGAAGATTTGGATGGTAGGAGAAGCACCACTAGATATGTATTCATAGTAGGTGGCATGACAATTAGCTGGATTTCGAGGTTGCAAAGGTTATAGCCTTGTCTACTACAGATACCAAATATGTTGCAGCTACAAGAGGCTAGCAAAGAGATGATATGGATGAGCAAATTCATGAAAGAGTTGGGAAAGGAGCAAGAGGATTGTAGATTTTACAGTGATAGTCAAATTACGATTCATCTAACAAAGAACTCAACATTTCATTCAAGAATGAAACACATTTAGTTGAGATATCACTTCATATGGTAGGTGTTGGAGGATGGGCAGCTGAAACTGGAGAAAATTCATACAAATAAGAACCCTATGGATATGCTAATGAAGTCATTGGAAAAGGAGAAGTTGGAGCTACACTCCAATTCTATTGGTATTCGAGTTTGAGACTTGAAGAGGAAGAAACAAGCCAAGGAAAAGATCCAAGGACGGAGTTATACGGTAGAGTGAAATTTTGTTATCTCCAAGTGGGAGATTGTTGAGTTGTGGAGCCGAATTGCTTCATAAATAGTATGTTTTACAACTTGCAGGTTTACACGATGAATCGGTGTCATGTGGGGTAACCATCGTTGGTCACCCGGGAACCAAAATCAGTTTAGCTAGTAGGAACCGGCATCGATCGGGGAACCGACATCGGTCTCCTTTGCGTAATTGTTTTTATTTAAGTCACATGGTTAGATCTAATCTTTGATTAAAAGGTGATATAATGGTTGTAATTGCATAGCTAAAGTGCCCTAAGTTTGTATATGCTTATATAAGCTAGAAAGCTAGGGTTAGAATATAAGAATTGAGAATATTGTAAGAAGGAATTTTTAGAGAGAAAAAAAAGAAGCTTGTGAAGGAAAAGTACTTGTACATCCTATGAGGTGTGGAAGATTGTAGATCTTCATTGTATTTCCTCTGTAAAGCAAAGATTAATAGATTGGTTGTTTCTTGGTGGACGTAGCGCACATTGGGTGAACCACATTATATCTTGTGTATTGTTCTTCTGTTTTATTTATGTATTTATTACTTGTATGCTTAATTCTAATTATAGATCTATACAACAAGAGTCTGTTAACCCCAACATTTGTGTATTATGGGATTTTACAATAACGAAAAAGGGTGTGCCATAATTTAATATTAATTGCAAATGTGATAATAAGAGAAGATTCTAAAGATAGTTGTCAAGAATAGTGGGAGAACATGAACTTTATCTTCGTAATTTCCAAGTATTGTTTGGTTAAAAATGGTTATACATGCAAGTCTAAGAGACTCACATTTCTTATTGCATGCATCTTTTTTCAAAAGAACACCAATTTCATACATCATGAACCCAAAAGGAGTCATTTTGTATAAAAAAAATCAATAACCTTAATTTTGTTAGGAATTAGTCCTAACATACGTGTATTATGAGTGTGTGGATAATAATAATAATAATATATGTGAGATATGAATAAAACTCATGTAGGATTTAAGTGGGTGACTTTAGGGAATGTTGTGAGAATAAAGGGTGTGAGCTAGTTTAGGGATGGTTGTGATTAACTAAAAATGGAAACTACTCTCTAATACTATGAAAGTATAGCCACTAGTTAATCTAATATAGGAGGACTAAAATGTTGTATAAATGCACTAAAGCAGTATGGAATAATTGCAAATAATTATACTAAATGAAATAAAACCCTAAATATGTATGTAACTAAGGAGAAATGACTTAGCTGATTGAAGAAGGTTGTCACAAGTTGTTGTAGGTCCGACAAAAAAACCAGGAACAAGAAATAACAACCAAAAGTCCCAAAAAGGTCAAATCTGGGAAGGTACCGAGGCGCCCGAGGTGCCCCGTCTCGCAGATTAGGCTCCTTGGTTTCGATAAAATCTCCAAATCTAGTTTTCACAAGGTCGCAAGGTATCCCAAAGTGTTCTCTATTTGTTGCATCAAATCTTCTAGGATGCCATGAATGTGCTGAATAATGAAGTGACAACTTATAAGAAAGAAGGAAGTATCAATCCCTAATAAAAATACAAGATGTAGAATGAATGGATCGACTAACCTCATCTCGCCAAACTAGTGATCTTATCACCGAGTGTTGAAAACATTTCGAGACTCAAATGTAGTTCTCGTGCATGTGTGCATGTCGTGCCCTAGGTGCTCTTGTGTCATCGCATTTTGTGAAGTAACAAGCAATAATAACTATAGAAAATGTAAAAGCATGTCTGAATGGAATAGAATAGAATCCTCCCCTATGCTATGTGTGTTTATGGAGATCTCCTAGCCTTGATGTATGACATTATGTGGATGTAAGTGATGCAATGGATGTAACTTGAGATGGATTGATAGTGGTATGTGATGCTTTAGGACCCTTATTATGGTCTTCTAACTTTATAGTTATAGGGTTCTCTTACTTTAATTTCGTAACTAACCCCGACATGGATGACTAGGAAAACGATAAGGATGAAAAACGGCTAGAAAGACCCCAAAAAGAAGCGGAAAGTGGAACATGGATTGGAGCACCCTAGGTAGGACTAGGGCACCCCAAGATAAGCATGGTGCCCGGTTTAGGCTAAAATCTTTGGGACAATTACGAAACAAGTGGATATGTATAGGAAAATATGCGGAAATGATGAAATAAAATATAAAAAATAAGATGGCTAAAAGGTGGGATTAATTATTACTTTATTCACTTGAGAACCCTCTAAATAGTAGTATAAGACTGGGCTAAATAATGCCTAAAGTGCATGATTTTGTGTCTATAGGTTGGTGGTTAGGAGAGAATCTAAGTGGTTAGAACAACCATCCTAGATTAGTATTAGGAGTTATAATATACTCGCCTCTATATAATTGTAACCTATGGTGTTAATTATTATGTTGAATCGATTATTTTTGAGTTTACGCTCTTCTAGCTATGGGGTAAAACCCACATCTAGTATCAGAGTGGTTTCGAAAGGGGCCTCTCTAGTTTTTTCACTCCACCCATGCCTTTGTTCATCAAGTAGACTTAGAGAACGTGGAAGAGGATACCACAGACCTCACAAAAAACCTCGTTACCTTTGTCTGTGTTCATCCATTTGTTGTAGATCCAAAACATTCAAGCACTAGATATGTAGAGTGGACCTCGTGCAAACCCCATTGTTGGTTCATTCACCCTTCTTGCACTCTGTCAATGGTGTAGCAGAGAGGACCTCATGTGAACTGTTTGGCAGGCATCATTCATTTACATCATCTTTTTCTTTCCATCGTGTTCATTCTATCCGCAATTTTCATCCATTTTGTTCACCGTTTTCATAAAACAAATAAAAAAATAAAAAATATAGATATGTATTGCAGTAATTAGTTGTGTCCTATGTCTTGGGTCTATTTATAGTTTTTGTGGAATTGTGGTGCGAATAAACTTCCTCTTGCAACGTTTTGCTTCTTGTGATCTTCAATACAAATGTTCAATAGCGGCATCAGCATGTGAATGGTTTCTCTTTTGTGACCAGGGGTTCTATTCAAATTACAATGTGCTCTTATCTCGATATAGAATGGTGAGTTACAGGATTCCATAATTCCTCTAATCAGATCAGTTGATCCCCTATCATTTTTTTACCTCAGCAAGCGCTTTCCTCTAGCCCATGCAATGGTTTCTTGCTCGATTCACATTTTTTTACCATGGAAAATCACCTCTCCTGCAAAGACCTGTGATCTACTCCTGACTGTCTCTTAGTTGTGGATTTGCACTATCATGAGATGTATTGGCGGAAGAGGATCCTAGATCCCTCATTTTCCAACTCATATATTATTCCTTCGGAGGCACAGTGAATGCAAATCTGATTTATAATGCAAAATTCTCAGACTTATTCGGTTTCGCCATTTGCCTCTGATTTGAGCCCATTTGCACTGCGAAGGCACAGTGCCCTGGAATTTATATCTCGGTGATCACTAGATAACAAGATCGAGTATGCCCTCTCATTGGAGAGGGTTATTTATTTGAGGCTCTTCACTGCGTCCAAAAATATTTTGAACAGAAAAAGAATCAATCACATCATCTTCGTCAGTTTTTGAAGGTGATAGAATTGGCCATAGATGAATTGGATAGACAACTGGATTTTTGTAAAATTCAAGTCGTAGATTTGAGAAATTTGTCTCAAGATGAAATCAACTGTGCAACACAATGTTCAGATGAGTATTCGGACCCGCGGTTTGATGACATTGTGATCCCTAAGGTAGATAGGTCTATTTCTAATGAGAGTGGCAACACTCGGAAGCAAAATTATTGGAGGTTGTGTTTGTCTCAGAAAAGAGAGAAACAACTTGGAGGCGTTTCAAGATGGAGAGCTGAGATTCTCAATGTGTTGAGACCCTCAATTGTAGGTGCTTCGAAGAACCTCAAAGGTGCATCTTCTCTAAAGGGTAATAATCAGATCTTACAACCATTGATACATTCGTTACATCCTATCTTCATCGAGGAATTCTCTCCAACAATGGGCAACAAACTCACTTAAATCTCGTGTTCATCATCAAAATCCTCCAAATAAATGTCTTCATTTTTGTATTGGATGCTTCCCACATTGGATGTGGATGGTTTGAGTGATTCTAGAAGCATCTATTATTTGTGGTTAACTATCCTTTTCACAAAGGAATATGAGGAACGAGTGGTAGAAGGTTTGAACCATCTCGGGCGCCTTTAATTTTTTTAAAAACATGAAAATTTTGTATTGGTTCTTTTTTAAAAGTGGGGAAGAAATATATTTCAATTTCGAAAAATCAGGTTATTTACATTGAGGGGGGTTATGAAAACCAAGTCAATGAATGTCACAGCTCAATCTATTGTGTCCTCTCCCCATGTTAGCACTAAGGGGGGGAATGTTAGAATTAGTCCTAACATGGGTGTATTGTGAGTGTGTGGATAATAATAATAATATAAGTGAGATATGAATAACACTCACGTAGGATTTAAGTGAGTGATTTTAGGGAATGTTGAGAGAATAAAGGGTGTGAGCTAGTTTAGGGATGGTTAGTGGTTAGGAGAGAATCTAGGTGGTTAGAACAACCATCCTAGATTAGTGTTAGGAGTTATAATATCTACCTCTATATAATTGTAACCTATGGTGTTAATTATTATGTTGAATTGATTATTTTCGAGCTTATGCTCTTCTGGATATGGGGTAAAACCAACAAATTTTAGGAACACTATAAAGAAAGAGCTTGAAATATCAAACTATTATTTCTAGTTTTGATTTTTAATATTTAACACCGAATACTTCAAAATAAATCAAAGCACTTTCTATTATAATTGTTTCGAGATTACAATTACATTGATGGAGAATACATTTTATAATGTTTGAGCTCCTACAAAGGTGGAGTCAAACTTCATCTTCAATCCTATCTCCTAGCATTTCTCTCTTCCCTCATTTTGCTTTATCAATCCCCTAGATATCTCACACACAATTATCTACATGAGTTGTGCATTACAACTATTTGCACACTCATGTATTATTTAAATATTAAATAATACTTATATTCTAATACACTAATGTTCACACTATGAACATGATTTTCCTAACATTCACCCCCTTAGTGTGAACATGGGTGAGTTCTGTCTAGTACCTGCTCATGTTCTACAATCCGATGGTTTTCAAAGAATACCATCAACTCCAAAAGGTTTTCTAGTGGAACCATTAACCACTTTGTATGTGATTTTTGAAGAGATTCACAAACTCCCAAATTGGTTTTCTAGTGGACCACCAACCACTCCATAGCAGCGTACATGTTTCCCCACCCCCATCCTTACATTTAAGGGAAAATACAAGAAATATCACTCACGCAGAGCTCACTTATTACAAGATCAAATAAGAATAAATCATCTGTTCTTATTACAATACATAATGAAAATTAAACACAACAAAAATAAATGACATAAATTCATTGTGTGGCCCCTTTGCTTGCATGATCGAGAGAGGTCACCGGTTAATCTCCTTTCTCCGTTGCCTCCTTCCTCCACCATGTCTCTTCTTAACTCAGAAAAATATCGTTTTGAATCTTAGTTTGAAAATCCCCCTCAATATTGACTCGGATGTCACATACAAGCGATAATACGTCTGCACTGTAAGGATTTTTTTATATTTTCAAAAACTTTTTGACTCACACAACAATAACTTTATGACAAGGACAATAAAAAAATGTGTTGACAACATAAAATCTTAAAGTTTTATACAAATTACTAGTTAAAATGTGGCTAATAGACCAAAAAAATACAATATTTTAAATGACATACTAAAAATAACACATAAAAAATGACTTTAATTCACATTAAAAATATAATAATGAACTTAAACAAAAAAATTCACTTTATTTTATTTCCACTTTGCATGTGGATGTCATAACTAAAATAACTAATTTACTTAGTAACAAAGCACATAAAATACTACACCACATATAATGAAAAACTAAATTTTATATAAAAATAAAACTAGCAATCGCATGTGTACAATGCAATGTGAACACCAAACGATATATGTTATTTGATTTAGACCAAATTTAATAGTGAGATGAACTTAAATATAAATTCTAAAGGAAGATGTTGAGAATATTCTCTCTCAAGTTAGGCTAATTATAAGTTGTGATAACATATACAAGCAATAATCTTCATCATTTAGTGCATAATAATTGTGAGATAGAAAACTATATGCTTTGTATGCATGACGATATTGACCATTTAACAAATTTGATCTTAGAGCATGGATTATGTGGGCCACATCATTCATAAATTTTACATTAGCATTTCTCTTTGTCCTTTATCCAGATTCCACATCATTGTTTGTGTATATTGCAATCATATATTTGTACCCTTTATAAATGCTCAAGATCGGCATAATTTTTTCAATTTACTCCATTGGATTTTTTTCCTCATAATGTCAATGACTTGGTGAGAGTTTGACATCATAATTCATTAGACCCAAATAAGTATAGAAACCAATGTCAACATATGAAAATCAAAGTTTAAATAACATGTTCTTACTAAAAGTCTAAATACCTCCTAGCAAATAAACTCTCAAGTTAAAAGAAGTGCACCCGTAATTATGTATGACCTATCTAAATACCTTTATGACCTATCTAAATTTTTTTAAAGGAATAAAATAATACACTTTTAGTTATAGAATCACTTTGATGCTACAATGTCACGTGAAATAAATTTTGATTCCAAACAGATTCAAGATGGTAATATTCAAATTGCCTCAATCAAAGTTCTTATGAAGTTACAAATATTTTCAATGCTTTTATAGAGATTATTTTAATAAAATACTTATAATGAAGGTGCAGCTTAAAATGTAACTGAACTATAATTTTCTTTGCATTGAAAAAAGCGGTCTACCAAAATCTAAGATGATAATCCCAATCATCCTTCTAGTCAAATTACACATTTTCAAAGAAGCAACCCCTATAATGGATAAAGCTAGTAATTTGTTAAAAATGTGTTCAACGTCTAGTATCCAAAGAAACCAAAGGTAATCCTGCAACAAGACAATTTGTAGTGGCACCTAAGTTTTTCCAAGAAAACTTATAAACATAAAGTTTTGCAAAAGTAAGGAGAGGAAAAGAAGAACATGTAATAGTTTTATAAGTCATTTAAGAAATTAATTTTTGGCAATCTGATGGGAATTATGCATTGAGTTGATTTTGTTGAAAAATAATAAAAAGTTAGACATGAAAATGGAATCAATACTGAGATGATCATAAGGGTCATAACAATAAATCAAGCTAGTATACCTATTTATTCATTTTGTTGTTTCATTAGCGTGGAAAAGCCCAAAAGTTGTAGATTAATGCACCTAAAACAAAGCCATCAACAAAACTTGGTACGACTTTTGAAATTTTCATATACATGATGTGCAAAAACATTAGGCTTTGAAAAAGCAGAGCTAAAACATTTACTTACATTTAATAAAAAAATGTATTCTCCATCAATGTAAATTTTTTTACATTGAAACTTTTGAAATTTTTTTACTTGGCATGATGAGCTAATGTATTCTCTTGAAAATATGTATGAGGATTTGAAATGTTCAAAAGATGATCTGGAAAAATTGCTTTAGAGAAGGATTATTTTTTGTCTTGGAATTCTTCACCCACTCCTCATGAAACAAATGAATCTTACATCATTCATTAAGGATCACATTGTTAAATTTGTTGTAGTAATCAAAATGAACAAGCTTGATTACAATTCTATTTCTCCCATATTAAATAGGGTTACTCATTAAAAGGTGAAACCAAAGGATAATTTAAGTCCAAAATACTCTAGAAGACAAGTCTAACAAATTTCAAGGTCCATAACCTATTCATTCAATATAATTCGTCTATCCAATTTGTTTCCCCTGCCTTCATTAATCAATGTATAGACTATAGAAAAAATTTCTTAGATTTTCCATATTTGCAACATTGATCAAATTCTCAAGAAAAATGATATTCCATGTATGCATTTCAGGTGTGCAAAATAAATGAGAAATTTTGCAACTATCATTTAGAAATCTGGGTTCCCTTTCTAAAAAAACCCCAAATTTTCCATCAACTAAAAATGAAAGTAGAGTGTCAAAATAAACCCTTTGAGAGGGATGCATATATTTTTTAGGTTGAAAAAGACTTCAAAAATTTAGTTGCAAGAAGACAAAGTTACATTCTTGAAATCAAATTTGGGTGTGTTTATTAAAACCCCCAAGTCTTCCCAAGCACTCACAAGCTAAAAATTCCAAATCATGTTTACCGTTTCGAGTGGAGAGCTAAATGGTAACACCATGACAGGTTTAGGAAGGATAACATTATCGCTGAGATCAAATGAGGTAACACAAATCTAACTCCAGATCCACGCTGCTGTGAGCAAGTACAAAAAGGTGCGAGATGAAATCCTATGAAATTGCAAACACAAACACGAATGAAAAAGCAAATCTAAACACAACAAAAAAAGAAAAAGCAACTGTTAAAAATAGCGGAAAAAACGCAAACGTTCAAATAATCACAAAATTAATTGCAATTACAAGACGTGTAAAAGGCCGTCAAATTTAACATAGTTGCATAAACGTCTGGAAGGGCCTTTCCCATAAGGGGAACACCTTTGACATAATTAAAAAACATTAACATTGACTCATAATAAATAAAATGACAAAAGACTTAAAGTTAACATGACTTACTAAAAAATGACAAAGCTATTTGGACTATATCCAAACTACTACACAAAAAAAATGAAAATTAGCAAACTACGAACTTACATTTTTGGATGGATTAAAAATATAAAAACAACCACAACTTTGACAAATCATCCATGGATCAAACAAAATGCATGGAAGATCACGGTACATATGAACAATCTCTGATGAAAGCATGAAGACTCCAACAAGATTGTCAAACGAGATTATTAGAATCCACGTCCAGGATAACAATGAGCAAAACTATCACACTGAACTGAAAAGATAAATGATTGAGAATAGAATTTTGGGTTTGACCTAACCACTTCTCCACACTTTCTCTGTTATATGCACCAACACATATTAAACTCCAATCATGTACTCAATTCACTTTATGCAAGCATCGACATCTGGAACAAAATGTATGAGAAGTCAATCAATACTTAGATGGATGGATGGATGTGTGGCAGGGACAAAAACAGTCAACACTCAGGTCCTTAGGGTGGAAAACCTTCAACACATGTCTATCTGCTAGAATACGACTGTTCTACAATGCATGTAATAATAGCAAGCAGGACATTAATGATTATTTTCTCTCAAAAATTTTGACTCTCATTTTGGATAGCCTGCTCGATACCAAATATTATTTCTGGTTTTGATTTTTACAAATTTAACATCGAATACTTCACAATAAATCAAAACACTTTCTATTATAATTGTTTCGGGATTACAATTACATTGATGGAGAATACATTTTATAATGTTTGAGCTCCTACAAAGGTGGATTCAAACTTCATCTTCAATCCTATCTCCTAGTATCTCTCTCATCCCTCATTTTGCTCTATCAATCCCCTAGATATCTCACACACAATTATCTATGTGAGTTGTGCATTACAACTATTTGCACACTCATGTATTATTTAAATATTAAATAATACTTATATTCTAATACACTAATGTTCACACTATGAACATGATTTTCCTAACACAAACTTGCTCAAAGTAACAAAGACACGAGGCCTTTACAATGTCTAAGATATGTTGTTGGATATTTATCAAGACTATGCCATTAAAATTACATGCAAGACATATGTAAGAGATAACTTTCTATGCTCATTAGCACTTCAAGGTGAAAGTAAATTATTTTCTTACTAGTGTATATGTAATAGTAGGTTTACACGAAAATATCTCTATTATGCTATTCAAATTTGTAAGTTTTGGAAAAAAAAATCTTGTTTTAAAAGATCATGTCAAAACAATAAATTCCTCACCTTATTGTCTAAAAATTAACCCTTCCGTTTTCAATTAGAATTTCAACAATATATTTTCTCCAAAAATGCTAAGTGTGATAGTAAGAGCAATATGTGTTAAAGATGCCCTAATTTTGTATTATGGAATTTTACAATAATAGAAAAAGGGATGTGCCATAATTTAATATTAAATGCAAATGGGAAATGGAAGTTATCTTTTTGCGTATATGGTGCAAAGGTGGCATAATTTGTTGCACAACTTTTTCACAACACATTAGTGCCATTTTTGTGTCACAACTCAAGAAAAAAACCAAAAAAATCACACAAATTTCACACAATTTATGATGTTATTTTTACTATACGTAGTAGTGAAATCTATGTAGGGGCTACTCATATAGTGTGTGTTAATCTTTAATAGTTTAGGAGAGCTTGGAGTACTTTAGGAATAATAGTTAGATTAGGTACTCTTGGAAGCGTTAGGTGAGTAAATGAGTGCATTTGACTAGCTTATATATGAGTTCATAGGTGTAATTTTGCACTAAGGTCAATGCATGAGAAAATTACTAACTCATAGAAAGATATCAAATTGAGAAACTGACCGTTAGGAAGTTGGGGATGAAACTACCAGTTTTAGACCAAATTGTGTGGTGGTTTGGTTCTTGTTTGGTGGTCTTGTACAAACAGTGAGCAAGGTGTTAGAAACTTTTGGCATGACACTTAGAAGTGATAGGCTATTATGGACCGATACAAATAATATTGTGAGTGACTAAGCAATGCTATTGAGGATAGCAAATCATGCATGGGACAAATGACAGACAATTAAGTTCAAGGTGTGTGTGCAAGTCATGATTTAGGGATAAAGCCAATGTTTGTTTTTTCCAAATTTAGGTGTCTACAGAATGTTGTGCACATGGAAGAATATCAATGATAGTCTTCAAGCATCATGAGAAGGTCAACATGATAGAAAATCAAAGGATATTGAAAGAGATGATGGGTTCAATAATATCCTTGAGCTTAGGATGAAATTTTATGGAGAGTGGTGAAATTGCCATTTTATCTAGGAGGCTATTACATAATCACCATGACAATTGCATAATCCTCAATCTTCTAAAGCGGTAGTTCCACAACTACAAGTCTTCCTATACCTTTAGTTTCATCTATAGTTTAAAAACACATAGACTATTACGTGGATTGAAGAATTTCTCATGTGGGTTGTTTTTCCAAGGCCAAGAGAACTCCAAGTGTTGTTAAGGATCAATGCCATACCTACATATTTGAAGTAAGAGGAAGATGAAGAGTTGGAGTTAGTGATACAAGAAGTATGTGGAGGAAAAATAAGCTCTAACTCCAAAGACTCCAAGAGAGAGAGAAGATAGAATATTTCACGGTTTATAGCTCGGAGAGACAACAAATGGGATGTGTATGTACTGAACTGATTTACAGTGAGACTGATTGTGTGTTTTTTCATAGGCTTTTGAGGGAAGGGGAGTGTGTATGTGTGTGTATGAATCTCTATAACATTTTTCAATGCCAATAAAGAGAACTATTGGGTTTCCATTTTGAGTTAGTTCCTATGTGTGTGCATTGGAGTGTGTGGGTAAGCCCTAAGTTGGGGAGTAAGGTAGTCATTCAATTGATCCCATCATCCCCTTTGTATTAGTTTGTTTCGGTGATTCATTTTCCACATAACTTGAATATTATTGGAACCCTCTATTTTATACAATATCAAAAGTATGGCAACAAGTATTTGTGATAATTCTTTAACTAAGAAAACTAGTGTGATGCAATGTGTCTCTACTATGAATTCCATGCTACAATCAATGCTTAACTTCCTTGACTAATTGAAAATGTTCAACGATTTCCTTCTCTAATTTTCACTTTAAAATACATTTGTAATAAGGAATGCTTAGATTGATAGATGCTAGATATATAAATGAATTAGGCGCTTGTGTCTTTATAGACAACTGAGATTTAAATTAAGCTAGTATAAAATTAATGACAAATAGAGGAATGAGGTGAGGTGATCGCTGAAGTGAGGAAGAGAAAATAGATGAACTCCGAAGTCAATAAATTGCACTAAAAATCATAATCTAATTTAGTAATTGACAAATCTATCACTCGCTAAAAATATATAAATGAATAACTAATAAATACGCTTAACCCATCTAAAATTTATCCTATTAATAAAATAATCAACACTTATCTCCATCCTAAATTGGATAGGTTTCAAACAATATTAAAATCACCACAAACAATTTTCAACCTCTCTGGACTAGTCCGGCACATATTTTTAATACATTGGGTGTATACCATTAAAGGATATAATGAGATAAAATGAAAAGATGCATACCAATAGTTCATGAGACATTAGCTCTTTGCTCATGCACTTGACATAGAAAGCTACTTCATACATATATATTTATGATAGATTGAACTTATTACTGACACCTTGGAAGAGGATTTGGAATCTAGTTGTATTTAAAGGTATTTGATTGAATTTTTTTAAAAGGATTATAAAGCTCAAAACAAGGAGAAGAAAGGAAAGCAGAAGGCAGAACAAACAAACATGTTCATTAGACTATCATACAAGAAAAATGATAAGTAAAGCCACTAAGTTTCAAGGTTAGAGGAGAATTCTTCTTTGTTGCCAATGTCTGATAGCTGACAGCAGAGAATAGTTAGGAATGAGGAAATTGTGACCAAGTTTCAAATTTGTCATTGGAGAGGTATCATGCCCAATGTCAATCCACCCTTTGATTGATTCTAACTCTTATGTGAATCCATCTGCTGCAATATGAGGATCCTGCATGATATCCTGCATTGACAATATGATTTAACAAGAGAAAAAAGAGAGCCGATTAGAAATTGTAATTACAATGTCTAATACCAGCTCGAATCAGCTTATGTGGGTTAGAAATTGCTTGCCTGCAAGATTGGACACATGAAGAAACTGGGCACCTCACTTGCTTCATGACATTCCTGCTCATCATCTTCTTCTAGATGAATAGCATGACTGATAGCATCCTTATCATCATAAGAGTATTCTTTGTAGAGACATTCATTAAGCTGGAACTCATCTCTGTTATGATGGGTCTGCATTTCTCTTAGTGCTGAATCCCTTTCTTTTTGTGTTTCTAAATATTTGTAGCTTGAGCTTGATTACGTTTTCTAAAACATTTTGTAGGTCTTGGGTTGCATGATCCTTTTTGGCAGAAACCTCATTCACTAGGTTTTCAAGTATTCTCAGGCTTTGTCCTGTTATTTCTAGCTCTTCAATTACTTCATCTCTTTGTCTTGAAATTTCTAGGATTTGTTGTCTCGATGTCCTGAGGAGTTCCCTTCTTTCTTCCTTTTGTTTGATTTCGTTGTGATAGAGATCTTCATAATAGTTAGCCTGATTTACACAACAACATTGAAATCAATGCTAGCATTATTGTACTATCAAAATTCAAAAAATTAGATTATAGATATAACTATATTAGAGAATATTGTAAGATGTCCAAACATTGATGCAAAAACATATTGAATAAATTTTGTAATCTAATTTTGACTTGATTTCCTTGCATGATATGATGTATCAATATGAAATCTGTGATACCATGTTTATAATGTAAACTCCGAAAACCAATACAATATATTGCTCCTTATTCTTTAACAACAATAGCTAATCTAATATATACTGAAAAAAATGGACCACTTAAAAGATTAATTTTCCCAAAACCCAAATAAAAATCAAGATTCCTACCTTTTCCAGTGATATACGAGTAGCCCATTCTGCTCTCTTGGATTTCTCAGCTTCTGTGAATACTGTATTTTTGGCATTCTCTGCCACATTCAAGACTTGATTTAACCTCATTTTCAAAGTTTCAGAGTCCATTGCAGTTTCCTATGAGAAAGCGGTTGAAAATAAACAAGTATTCAGAGACAAATAACAATACGAAATTCAAAGATTATTCCAAACAGCAAGAGAATGTTTGAGGTAAGAAAAATTAAAATATCAACGTAAAAGATCTGACCATGTTCTGATCCAGGGATTCATGTGGATCAGGGCTTATAATTTCCATGGTTTCTGCTGCTTCTTTATGCTCTGCAGATTCAGACTCACACATACCACCATAGTCTGGAATTTTTTCAACAAGTAAATCAAAATATCTCTCAATATCTTCATCTATATCTGTTGAATCTCTATATGGAGATACATCAACATGTTACTCACGACCTCGTGAATTATGTGGCATAAAGCTAGCAGCATTTGGTAGATTTAGCTGTTTGAATTGACTTGCAGGTAGATTTTTAACAATACAGGACTCTGGTTGTTTACTCACAGACAAACAACGTCTAAGGTCTTTCTGTTCGTTGGTTATCTTTCCTTTGAAATCCTCTGCTCTATCCACAAATGTTCCTTGGTATGGTTCTAATCTATATTCTGTCAAAAATAAAATAAAAAATTGATGACACTACACCCATTGTTGCCTCTAAACTGTATCTGCAAAAGCAATAGTTGTACTTACCTTCAAACCCACCAATGGTAGTGAAATTCATAGAAGGCTTGAACGCTCTTGGATTTCCTGGGTCATCTTGTCCTTTCAGATATACTAACTTCCCTTTGCATACAATGAATAACTTGCAGAAATCTGGGACATGCTTCTGGACATAATCTGCTCTGTCTCCTGTCAGCTTCATCTTTCTGTGAGAGTTTATTAGCACCCACATTTGATTATGATCCAACCAAATCAGTTATGGGAGAAATTTCATTTTCTAGTACTACGGTGAAATAGCTCTCACATATAAGTTTTTAGTGCTTTTCTCCATAAAATTGCTAGAAATGTGATCACTTACCAAACCATGAATCACTGGCTCTAAGGAGTTTCATGCTCATTAGGGTGTCACCTTCTTAAGATGGTAAGAAACGTGCACAACCACACAAGGATAACTCTTACAAAATAGGGGTAATAGTGTAATCGGATCCAAAAACAAGAGGAGGAGGTGGTAAATTCTTTAAAATGTTTGATCAGTTTCTAGTATTCTACCATGTAACCCCTTGTTCCCAATGTTCATGCAATATACTACAATCCCTAGTGGGTCCTTACAAAAAATATCATTAGAAACATACCTTGAGATGCTACTGCTGGATGTTGTTCCTATTACAAGTTTTCTTATACGAAGTTCTGAGATCAGTCCTACTATATGGCCTTGTGAGCTTCTCCCTTCTCAACTGTCAAAGCTTCTGCCTTAACCTAGAAAGTTCACATTAGAAGGCATTATATTTTATCCCAGAAACAGAGAATCTAGCCCATTACAGACATGCCACTGACCTTAAAATTAGAACACAACATGATGCATTTCTTCAAGAGTAAGTCCATCTTTTCTTCTTCATCCTTCCTAAATGCATCTAAGGTATCCTGACCCACTTCAGTCTCACGAAGCTTTCCCACTGTGGCCATTACACAACAACAAAACCAATTGCTTAATATAACTTCAGACATTCAATCTTCAATTCTGGAAGAATATGAATGTTTACAATTTGTCAAACATTGTGAACAGAAAGTTACATGCCCTGTGATCGCTATCACAGATGTTGGCAAGTTGAATTGGTCAATAAACCAAATGAAATTACCCCGTGGTATATAGCTTATTGGTTGGTTAACAATTCAACTTGTTAACATATGTGATAGATAGGCTCTTCGAGACTTCATTATTTAATTATGGAAGAAAATGAATGCTAACTCTTTATCAAACAATGTGAACAGAAAGATATGAGTTCAATTCCCCTTGGGTAGCATGCCCGCAACTTAGGCAGTTAGTGTCCTAGATCTTGCAAAAATCCATATTGATCTATCAAAAATCCCTTTATCAAACATGCTATGCTATGAACTTGAGCTAAAATGATTACACTGTTACTTGCATGGTGTTGTGATGAAAGTAGCAGGAGTATAAACATGAAGCAGAATAATGGAGTCTCCATGCAGAAGAACCCAATTTTTAAGGCCCATTGCAGTGCACTAAGGCTTTCCACATTGTCCTTACCCACACCCACATAAATCTTCCTTTGTTTGAAGATGGAGTGATTGATTGTAGCCATATTAGCTCCAATATTTCCATCAATCAAAGCTTGGTTTTCCTCCATACCTCCATTATTGCCTTCTAATTCTTCCTCTGCTCTTTCAAAGCCATTAATTGTATGACTGTGGGAGGTTTCAGCTGCATCCATGGCCTTCTATGGCAGAGAATGAAATTTTGTGCTGTTACTAGTATGTTGTTGGTTATGGTATATTATATTTCGTCTATGGGGAATATGCAGAAGCATCTACCGCTATAACTTCGTGACAAATATATTCGACGGGATTATCAAACCAAGAGGCCGAATATCTTGAGAATTATGCTCCTTCTCACGGGTTCGAAAGCTTAAACAAACTAGAATTAGTAAGAATCTTCCATAAATGAGTTGACAACTTTGGATATAGTGGATTCTTTTATTGATATGTTACAATACAAACTTCATTTACTAATGGACGTCTTCTTGGTGGAAGATCGTATAACTGATCCACCATATCAAATGTTATTGTATTTGAAGATAGAAGGCCAAGCAAGTAAATATACTCGTTTATAATTAATTATGAATTATAGTATGCTAATATTTATCGAACATATAAGTTAAAAATAAGGAAAATAAAATTAATGTCGTTATTAAATATGTAAGTTAAAAATAAGGAAAGTAAAATCTACGGCATTTAAAAAGTAACACTACATACAAGTAGAAGTTAATGTACTCATTTAAAGTTTTTTTTTTTTTTTAAATTTGAAAGGTACTACATACAAAATATTTTTTCCTAACATATATTTCTAAATGCATGTGCCACACAATGTTAAGGCATGTGATTAGGGACCAAACAGGTTGGTGAGGTGAGTGAATTGGGAATGGCGGATGGATGTTTCGCGAAAGGTGGTGAACATTGTTTGAATAATTTTTGCCCACCATTTGTAAACCTATATGTTTGATGCACAAGGCTTTATAGCGTTGCCTCTCAAACATGTAGGTTAAAAATATGAATCAAAATCAGCATGTTGTTAGCTTTAATGATATTTGTCAAATTTTTGATATTATGTACACTAGAATGTAGTGCTTTGGACATTGCAATGAATGTTGTTTTAAATTTTTAGGAAATAACATATAATGTGCCACAATATACATTCTCGAATGCACGCGCATTGAATTTGTAAGGCAATCGACTAGGAAAAGACAAGTTGTGGGCTTGAAACTTGGTCGAACGATGGTCATCAAATAACATTCAATATTGTTTGAATTTTTTTACCCATAATTTCAAAACTTGCATGGGTGATACATTGTTATCCCCAAATTTGAATTTCAATGAAGAGTTTGGGGTAATTATACAATTTTTCAAAAAAAGAGTTGTCAAGAGACAAGAGCAAGTTGTAAAATCTCATGAAAATGACTTAAGTGTTTTATTTTTCATAAGAACCCATTTTTTCATGTTTCCTTCTACACTCAAGAGGATAAGTTTAGTCTTAGTAAGACTTTTGACATTATTCAACAAGGCCAAAATCCCAACTCCATTTAGTTGGACTTTTGACCTTGTCCAATAATGCCAAAATCTCGACTTGACTTAGTTGGACTTTTGACCTTGTTCGACAAGGCCAAAAGCCCGAATCTACTTAGTTGAACACTTGACCTTGTCCGACAAGGCCAAAAGCTTGACTCCACTTAGTCGAATCTTGGCCTTGTCCGACAAGGCCAAAATCTTGACTCCACTTAGTCGAATCTTGAACTTGTCCGACAAGGCTAAAGCTTGACTCCACTTAGTCGACTCTTAACCTTGTCCAACAAGGCCAACAACCCGACTCTCCCACTCAAAACATTAAATGCACCCTTTGATTGTACTTTTCGTGTTTGTTGGCAATTAAGGGTTGGGATCAATATAAATGTGCATGTAATCTCACCATTTTTCATTTTGGATTTGAATCTGCTGCTTGTTTCCTCACTCACTCTCTCTAATCATGATTTCCAAGGCCCTTGGCATGCATCTTTTCCAATATTTTTCCAAACATTTTCAAAGTTTGGAGCTTTTGTCTAATTTGATAACTTCGAGAGCTTGTAAAAAAATCCCAAGTATGGAGGTGATCCTCTTGATTTTGTAGTTGAAAATTACATGTGTTCAAGCATTTTTTGGCTCTCCTAAGCTTTAAACCTCTAGGGTTTCTTGATAAAAGATAATTTGGAATATGTGAGGCCCTATGTAATCATCAAAAGTAAAGTGGGGTTTTTGGCCCATTAAGAATCCCCAAAATCCTAACAGAATTAATTGGGGTTTTTCCTTTGCTTTGCACCTCAAGAAGCCCAATCAAGGGTGAGTAAAACTTTCCTTCTTGTTGGACATCCCTAAAAGTTTGACAAGAAATGATTAGAATTTTGGTTGTGTTCCACACCTCCAAAATTCTAGCCAAGTGTTTGTCGATTTCTCACCTACTGGACATTTCCAAAAGTCTAACCAAAGATCGATCAAACTTTTAGCCTACGAAACATTACAAAGGTCCGATGGGTTGGTCAAGGTTTCTTATGTATTTTGCACTCGAAAAGCATTATTCCTTTTTGGGATCATTTTCAAGGTTTTTTCTCTAAGTTTTTTCGTAAAATATTTAAGGGATCAAGGAGTAAGAAATACATGAATTACCAAATCTAGGGGTTGCTCCTCCATCCAATATAGAGTCTAATGTGGAAAAAATCACATTTATAGACCTTGGACACATTGACCTCCAAGACTTTTGGGCCCATATTAAATATGACTAAAATTTATACTGGGTACAAATGATATATGATAGTGGTATAACATTAGCATTTGCATTCCCTGTATCTACTCAATGCCCAAAATTTTTGCTTGAATTGTCAAAACACTATGATAGAAACATGAGGTTAGTGAAGAATTTAGATGGTGAGTACCTCATGAGGATTGATGCTTACTACATAGAGGACATGTTGAAGATTCCCAATTTTGAATCATGTGTCAAAATTTACCTCTACTCCACCCAACGCTTATGAAATGAAAATTCATCATCATGTACAAAGACAATGAACAAACATTGGTTGGAGAATGCCAAAGGATCCACCTCTATGATACCAAAAAAATACTCAGTATCATATTTCGACAAGAAATTAATGATATCATCACATTTCTCAACAGGGTAGTAGGCAACCATATGGCTAAGGATTTCCAAGAATGGATGTTTCAATACATCCACACCATTCTAAACAACAAGCATCATATCAACTTCGGGTTGATCAGTGACTCAATTCATAAGCAACTCATTGAGGTACAAAACACAAACATGTTCTACATGACCTCATACCTAGTTTATGTCATAGCCAAATCTAGAAATTTCCTAGGCTTGACTAGAGTGGGTCAATTAAGTTTAACAAAGGTAATGCTTTTTATCCACACCTCACCATGAAGGCCAACATTCACAAGTTTCATCAAGTTAATGATGCATTCTTTTACTACATCATTGGTATGTTAGATCTAATACTGTCATCCTCTCATTTCTCGATCAAAGGATCTACCAACATAGCTAGGTGCGGAGGATTTCTTATTCAATTTCCTACCTTCTCATATGTAAGGGCATATGGAATTACGAGTGCCCTTGTATGCTACTCAGATTTTTGAGTGATAAGGTGGCATTGTTGAAGCTTGTGTGGCAACTTGTAGAAGTACAAAAGTAAATTTCTAGTAAAAACAAGGCGAAGTTCATTTACCAACTACTATAGGAAGGTATTAATGTCCTTTTTTACCATGGGAAAAAACATGGATGTTGAGATCACCTTCAACATGTGCTCTTTCTCATCCAGACTATAATATTATATCCACAAAAAATGAATCATGCCTTGTAATCAACACATGGTCACATTCCCTACTATGAAGACTATTGTATTGATTGTGATAACGAGCTAGAAGTTTGAAAGAGGGATTGGTTTGGTATGTGTATTGACTAGATCAAAGACTTTGACATGGCCAATGTCCCAAAAGGTTTAATCAATGATGGAAACCTTCTTGATCCTACGTATAAGCAATAACAAATCAAGTTCCAACCACTTCCAAAAGCTGATTGGTCAAAACATGAGTCCACTTCCCTCAAGGAGAGGACCAAGGCAAGGTGATATCAAGAACTATGAAATGGCTTCGTCTCATTGGGTCAATGTACAATAACTAAGGATAAAAATTTCAAGTGGATTTGTGAGAGAAACCTCTAAAGCAATTGAGGAGGAAGTGGAAGGAAAAAATTGCAAGGATATTAAGGGACCCACCATGACACCAAAATCAAGTTTGTGCATAAAGGAGCATGTGGTGGGGAAAAAGTACTTCTAGACCTTCAAAGGTTCCAACGGAGACTAATATTTTATATCCTCAATCTCCACCACTCATTCCAAACATATCACATCCCTTCTTGGCTAGTGATACCTCCATTTTTATTATCCCTATAACTTGACTTCAGCCTCCCCACCTTCCCCAAACATTTTCCTATTACTCCTCCATCACTTTGAGTTTCTACTCCTCCACCTTCTCCTCCAAGGTCATATGTTGCACCTTCGCCTCCTTCTTCAAAAAAATCATCTATTTTTCCCTCTCCACCTATGCCAAGATTTCCTCATTCCATCCCTCTTCTCTCACTCACTTAAGTGACTATACCCATACCAACGACAACCCCAACTATCGCATCAATCGAAATGGTTCACAAACCCACTACCCCAAGATCATATAAAAAATTACAACTTCCGCTATCTCATGGAATCCCTACAACCCCTAAATGGGTAGGGAAGTTAACTTAGAATATAAGGAAGGTATTTTTGTAAGCATAGGTGATTAATTTTTATCCTATATCTCAAGCCAATCCTATCACGAGAAATAAATAAGCCCAAGGTGGTTTCAAGTATATTTACCGACAACAAAGGGAATTTTTTTCCAAGATTTCCATGCCTCCAACAAACAAGGACAAACAAGAGACCTCTACCCAAGATTATCAAGTCTCCAAGGTATTTCTAGGGAAGGTTACAAGAGAATTTTCAAAGGAAGAAGTCTAGACTTCAATCAATATAATATTTGATAAAATGGCTAAAAATGAGGCCATCAAGGAGAATCTAAGGGAGAGAGTTTATCAAATAATGGATGTTATTCAGAAAATGGTCAAACCACTCTAATCTTCGATTTCTATAGAACCTCAACTTTAGATAACTCACTCGATCTCACTAGATGATGATGACGAGATAAAGTGTATGCACCAAGCAACAAAGGAATGGTATGAGAATTTGATGCGTAATATATCCGAGTGATCACGAAGTAACAAAGATTCATATGGAGATTTCTACTAAGGTGTAAATATAAAATAAAACCACTGGATAGGTATCAAACCGAGATAAATATTCTAATTCAATACTTACCCAAGCTTGAAGATTTCGTAATTGTTGATCCAAATACCCTCATTAGGGAATATGCTATTAGCGAAGAGTAAGGAGCTGATCATATCAAACTACTTGGATTTGTAAAATTCGTGGATTTGAATCCTTGAAGAATGTGTAGAAAGGTTAAACAAATCACATATTGATGGGATTGATGAGATATATGAAACATGGAATAAATAGTGAAAAATATGCTTTGTACATCTAATGAGGATAAAAGTATCCTCTTACTACTGAGACAGTTGAATAATTCAAGGAGTTAGTATTAAAGGAGTCTACCTCCATAAGCTCCTTTAATTATAATTTGATCAAGAGATACATTTAATAACAAAATTTCCTTGATAAGATGGCTAATAAAATGAAGACATTTAGTAAGATCCTAGGGTATATGGTTGACATTGAAGCAGATTGGCATATACATGACATGCAACTAAGTGGCTCGGATGAAGAATGATCAAGGAAGTATTCGATAAATTTTATGCCTATTGTGAATGCCTCAATTTATCCAAAGAAAAATCAATCAATGTGGAGGACGTTCCATAGGATAACATTTGTAGTATTATTTTTCCACTCAAAATCCTAAACGCGTGGGCACATCACTCGAAAAATTTGAGCACTCACCCAAAGTGCGCACAGTACCAAGTCCCTTTGTTACTATCTTACCAAGGTGCTAGCATGCATGTTCATAATAACCATACTCAAATGCATATTACATTCTAACAATTAGATCCATGAGCTCAATTTGGAAACACACGTCAAAATAGTCATGCACCATTACAAAGATAGCTAAAGCATGCAAGATTCGCCTAATAATAGATTATCTATAATTAACTCTAGTTTTAATCATATTATTAGCTCATACTCTGCATGACTCTTGATCTTCCTCATGTTCCCGAAATAGCTTACACTTAGCCTTGAGGTCTTCATGTCTCTATCCAATGCATGCTCTTCACTTCATCCTATTTTTAACCTTATCTAAGAAAAAATGGCTAAGACCCAAACTCTATTTCTTTGGGCATGAATCCTCGGGTTTAATTATGTCAACCTTATGTGCCCCTTTCTTCCGTGCCATTGTCATATACGCATCTAATACTTAGGAAATACTTCACCAAGCCAACAATACCCCACATTAATATCATTGTTGCCCCTGGATGTTAGTGTAGGTTATTATTTATCCTTTTATTTATTTATTGGATAATTCTTGCACTTATGTTAGCCCTACACTTGTTGGGTTAGCTTGCTTAGGTGTACTAGTTGTGTGGAGTTAGCTTACTAGTTGTGTTGAGTTAGCTTCCCAGTTGTGTGGAGTTAGCTTACTAGTCTTGTGGAGTTAACTTAATCGCGGTGTCGCTTAGTGGAAGTTCTTCACCACCGATTTAGGTAGTAGTTGCACTTCTCTCCTCCTATATGCACGTCTTTCTTATTGAATAATTCAAGTCATTCTATTATAATGTATTGAGCATTATGGATTATGATGGATTTCCATATATGATATTTTAGCTCTTCTGCTTTGCAAATCTAATGTGGTGTGCTATTATCATCTAAGATTGTGGCTTGGAAAAATATTCTTATCATTCCTTTCATGGTATCAAAGCTATAGATGATGTAGACATCCATCTGTAAGTTTTTCTTTTGCAAGCAAGGGTTTATTTTTTCATGTATTCAGAATTTAGTCAACACTTTTCTGCAGCATGCATTTTTATGAAAAACAGTGCGCCATTGGATTTGGAAGGTGCCAAAACCTTATAATCGACTATAAACTCGGCCATGTTTTGAGACAGTCAAATCTGGACATTTTAAAGGGTTTTTGGCACATTTCTCAAAAAAATTGTACAATTATGTACAATCATATTTTTTGGCTCAAAAATTATATCATCTTTCTGGGTTTTTGAGAAAATTTCTAGGTTTCTCTTTGTTTTTTGATACAGGTGCCAAAAAAAAAGATATTTGCAGTCAAAGTTTGTATTCACAATTGTACTTTTTGGGTGCATTCTTTTATCCATTGGATATAAGCGTGTACCTTCCAGATGCATTCTTTTACCCTCTGGATATTTCAGTTTTGGATGCAGTCTTTTATCCATTGGACGTAGATCTGTACCCTCTGGTGCATTCTTTTATCCATTGGATATAAGCATGTACCTTCCGGATGCATTCTTTTACCCTCTGGATATTTCGATTTTGGATGCAGTCTTTTATCCACTGGATGCAGATTTGTACCCTTTGGGTGCATTATTTTATCCATTGGATATAAGCGTGTACCCTCTGGACGCAATGATTTACCCTTTGGACATTTTAGGTTTTGGGCGCAGGCTTTTATCCTTTGGTCACAAGCATGTATCGTGTGGATGCACTCTTTTACCCTTTGGACATTTGGGTGTCATGTGTACCTTTTAAAAGATTTGCATTAAAATATTATTTTAATAGCAAAACCTTGTAGAGCTCATAACTTTTGATCCATAGCTTCGGATTAAGGTGATCTTTTTTTGAAATTGTGTATTTTTTTGAGATCTACGCATTGGTGAAATTTTTATACACATATTTCAAATGTAAAAGGTACTGTTACTCATTGTAATATTTACATGCACTCAATTATAAAGTGCCAAATTCGGGAGGGTGTTGTGATCACTTGTGGATGCATTTTCAGTTGAGCCCGACGTCCTAAAATTTTGGGTATTGCATTCTTGTATCTATGGGTGTATACATTTATATCTCTCTTGTTTGTTGAGATATTTTGGATCTATATTTTCGACACTTTTTTTTGGCATGTTGACAGTCTCTCTTGTGGGGAGCTATTCTAGTGGAGCCCAGTGTTAGTTTGTCAGTGTTTGAGTAGTTGATTTTGGCAACTCATACAGATCTGTGGTATCACTCTACTCATTCAACAGTATGGGAGGGTGTGGTGTTGATACTGCTTCTTCGGGTTTCATGTCCTTACCTTATTACCTTGGCTTTTCTTGGATCGTGGCACTCCTATTTATTTGGATCTCGTGTCCTTGCCTTGTTTGCCTTGGTTGTTCTTGGATCATGGCACACCTATTTGTAGCAGTTGATCAAATTATGTTTGATGTTTTTTTGCATTTTCGACATCACTCCATTGTGATGCTCCTTGTATGGAGCTATTCAGTGAAGCTTGATGTCGATTGTTTTTGAGTTATATGATCGAGCAAAGTGGATTCGCACCATAGTGTGCACCACACTTCTTCAAAGATTGTACAATTTTTGGAGTCGAGCTTCGAGGATATCTTGCAGCGGGGATTTTGCTCTCTACTTTGTTATTACTGGTTTTGGGTACCTTACGGTGTCCATTTTTCCCAGTTGTTGTACATGGGTACCTCATCAAGCCTTGTTACGGGACCCACCTTCTTTTCCACCCACCTAAGCTATGCTTACGGGAGGGTGTTAGTGTAGGTTATTATTTATCCAAGTTTATTTATTTATCGGATAATTCTTGCACTTGTGTTAGCCCTACACTTGTTGGGTTAACTTGCTTAGGTGTACTAGTTGTGTGGAGTTAGCTTACTAGTTGTGTTGAGTTAGCTTCTCAGTTATGTGAGTTAGCTTACTAGTCTTTTGGAGTTAACTTAATCGCCAAAGATCGCTAGTGGGAGTTCTTCACCACCGATTTAGGCGGTAATTACATTTCCCTCCTCCTATATGTACATCTTTCTTATTGAATAATTCAAGTCATTCTATTGTAATGTATTGAGCATTATGGATTATGATGGATTTCCATATATGGTATTTTAGTTCTTCTCGCTTTGCAAATCTAATGTGGTGTGCTATTATCATCTAAGATCATGGCTTAGAACAATATTATTATCGTTCCTTTCATTGGAAATGGGTACTCATACCTTATCTCTCCAAATAATTTAAAGAATAAAGAATAACTTAACAAAATTAATGAAAGAATGAAATAATTCATCACCTAGCGCTCTTCTACATCTAGCAATAATAATTCAGGGTACTCATTCTTGATGTCTACTTCTAACTCATCCCAATTGTTGAGTCCCTTCTTTGCCCTTACAGAATGTCGTTAAGCACAACATCCATTTCATCTAAAGTCATATCTTCACCCTTGTGCTTCAACACACTTAACACATTTACCACGTCGACACTATGTCATCCATCACATCCATACGCCGCGCTATCCATTTCCCTATCTCCTTTATTATGACATCATGAGGGTCTCAATATTCCTTAAGTGTGTCACACTTCTCTACTAGTAACTTCAACCTCTTCTCAAATCCCAAAGTATCATTCTTTTTAGCTACAAGGATCTCATTTTATTTTATTAATGTCCTTGCTTTTATTATTTTCTCTAGGTCCTCACATGTGTTCAGTGCCAAATTTTCCAGTTTTAATTTATCCTTCAAAGTGTCAAGTATCGCATCATACTCCGCTATATAGTGTGCAATCTTGTCTTCGTTCTCTTCTTATTCACTACAACGTGTTTCTCCTCTGACAGCAAACTATGTCCTCAACACTTAGACCTTACGCATTGGTTCCCTCATCCAATAGTAAATGTACTAACTTCTATAAGTAGTGTAATATGGAAGAAAATATTTTAATTACCTTCTCTTCATATTATGGACATTCCTTTAATATTTCTTCTCCAATTTCCTTGGCCATTTCAAGAACAACCTTCACCTTGTGCTCCGTCATATCTCTTACCTTTGTCAAGCATTTAATTTATTCCTCCTTTGCTTTCATCAAGTTCTCTATCTCCTCTTCATTATCATTTTTATTCTCAATCAAATCTCTAAAGGTGGCCAGTTTATCAACATTCTACTACACAACCTCTATAACTATTTTATTCAATGCATTGCTCACTTGCTCATCGGAGAACTCCGTGGGCTTGATTGGCACATGTTTAGAATGTGGAGCCTTATTCATTCATCTTGTAGCACATTACTCCTCACACACATCAAATACAAGCTCATCCATGTGAGTATGCATAGTCCATGACAACTATTTCCTTTTGCGCATGTTCGTCATCTTCAGGTCCATCAACTCTCATCCATACAGTTGTTCTAGGGCAAGAGTGCTCTAGAACCTGGTATGTATAATCTTTTTGGGTCATTGATATACCCAAGGTTTGGAGTCTACACCATCTCTTCTTCCTTAGGTTCACTAGTGTGCTCACATGTATGTTCATGTGTTCCAGCGCCCTCTTTATTCTCTATTCCAACTCCGGCATCGGGGCCACCTATTAGTACTCAACATTGTCTTTCTTCTCTATGTCTCCTCCAAAGATAGCTTTCTTTGTCGTGTTCATGTACACTTAGTTAGGGATGTCCATATTAAACAAAGGTGGTCACTTAGTGTCGATCCCCTCATCTCCTCAAACTTCTAAGCTGGTTATGGAAACATTATTGTGCACGCCCCCATCCGACAACTTCTCTTCCTTACTATCTTTTACAGTCACATACTTATGCCTTCTTCTCTTCTCTAGGTATTTACAGGCACATACATACAGTGCTCGGATTGAAGGTATTTACAGGATGTGAGGGTCCAAAGCACCCACATCTATGCCCATACACCTCATATGTAGTTGTATTCTACTATGATCAAGCCCAATCTTGCCTTTTGGTTCTTCCTCTTCTTGCTCAAGGACATTCTCAATGTCCTGTTTTTCCCGCATTGGGAGTGCTTCCTAAAAATTTCTTTTTATCCCCACCATTTTCTTGTTATGTGGAGGGCCTAGAAGTGATATTTCCTTACCAAAAATGTACTTCCCATCCTTGAACCTTGGCATTAGATACACATAGATGCATGTTGGTTCTATCTGTCCCACAACCATGACCTCTAGAGTGATATCAATATTATCTAACTCCATTTTCTCCACATATGCCTCTTTGTTTGGGTAGACATATGTCTTGCATAGAATATGAATGTTTGTGTCTACCTTATTAGCATAAAATTATAATTTTTGTGTGTTATGTAGCCAATTCACTAAATCTTTAAATTAATGAGTAGTAAAAGTTAAAGGAAACTTACACCAAGGGCTCTTCTCTCCCACCATCATGTAAAAGTTTCCCAAATAGAAGTGTTGAAAGGAGATTAATCACGTATAGTTTGAATTATCCATTACTCTCTGCCCATCTGCAGCAGTTCTCATGTTTTTCCTCAAAATCATATCTTCCTTTATGTCCTTTCAGGTGTTCTCTATTCGATGATTAAAGTCACTTATTTTGCACTTTATCAGCTAGGATGTTCATACCCTTCCTTCGATCACCTCTTCGGGTATTACATTTCTGCAAAACCACTCGTGTGGTGCTTCCTCGGTCTCCTTCTCAATGGTCACATCTCTCCTTGGTGCCATTGTTCCTCTTAATCTGGTAGTGTGCTCTGAAAAATGTAATCTTTCCACTACATTACCTTTCATGCACCTTGATCTCCTATTTTTCTTTAAATAAATCATGTCATATAGTGCCTTAGCTATAAATTTGTCTCCTTGAAACCCTAACCACACGAACCTTCCTTCCTCACACACCCAACAAGCTCAAACACCCTTCCACGTAGAGCTCTATCAATGACGTGTCTTGAATTCACCTGGTTTACCATTCAATCAATTGCTCTTTGCACTTCACACTTCATCACACTTCTCATGTCAAAACTCAAAGGATGCAAGGTAAGAAATAAGTTCACATGCGCTCCTCTTATAGTTTTTACTTTCAAAATTTTTCCATTTGTCTGCATTAATTACTCCTCAACTACCACCATACACAACATTAATTCCACCCTTTCGCTTCTTAAGCATGTCACGTCACATTCTTCCACGCTCCACCATAACCTTCTCGGTGTGCCCACTACTTCTCTCGCTATAGACCTCCTTTCACAAGCTTATCAATTAGTTTCCCATGTTGCTTCCTACCTCACATTACACTATGCATCCATCCTTCTATGCATGGTCTTCAATATGAGAAAATTTCCTTTAAATACCTTCAATCCAAGCACACCTCGTAACCTTTTTACACTCACACAAATCTACAACATAGCACCAACAAATTATTCTCTCTTATCCACCCCACACTAAAAGTATGTGTGGTCCTTTGCGCATGAATCTAATAGATAGTAATCAGCTACTTGGCGTGCAAGCACACTTATTACAACACAACATTGAACTAAATTGACAAAACATAGCAATGATGAAAGGAAACACATATAAATAAAATGCATTAAATGGAAACCTAATCTAAATGACAATACTTGCCTTATTAAAAACACCAAGAAGACTTATTTATAGTAAGGCTTCAACCTACTCCCATTGAAATAACTAGGTAATAAAGTTCCATCCAATGTCCTAGAATCGATAAGTGCACAAAACAAATATCTTTGTTACAAAACAAAGGGTCCCAACCAATGAACTTTCAACTTCCCAGGGTGGTGCACAAACTTTGAATCATACAGAAGAACCATCTTTCTAACCTCAAATTCCTTATTTTGAATATGTCTATCATGACATGCCTTTTGTCTCACTTTTTCTATCTTTTGGCTCCACCAAGCAATAGTGTGCTGCTCATCCAATTACATCAGTTTTTCTATGCACTCTTCAACAACTTGTTCATCATCCAATCCTCCTATGCGCGTAATACACAGGGATGGAAACATGAATTCTATAGGCAATATAGCTTCCACACCAAACACCAATTGAAAGGGTGTGGCCTTATTCAATCTTTTGCAAGTGGTCTTAAATGCCCAATGTATAGTAGAAACTTTATCATCCTAGTCTTTCCTTCCAATATCGCATATTTTTGTCAGTGTGTGTCCCAGAATCTTGTTGAAAGCCTCAGTATTACTATTGACAAGTGATAGGGATACTCATTTTCTTAATGAGACCATTCTAAGAACCATATAGAAGAACCATCTTTCCGACCTCTAATTCCTTATTTTGAATATGTCTATCATGACATGCCTTTTGTCTCACTTTTTCTATCTTTTGGCTCAACCATGCAATAGCGTGCTTTGCTCATCCAACTACATCATTTTTTCTATGCACTCTTCAACTACTTGTTCATCATCCAATCCTCCTACGAGCGTAATACACATGGATGGAAACATGAATTCTATAGGCAATATAGCTTCCACGCCAAACACCAATTGAAAGGGTGTGGTCTTATTCAATCTTTTATAAGTGGTCTTATATGCCCAATGTATAGTAGAAACTTTATCATCCCAGTCTTTCCTTCCAACATCACATATTTTTGTCAGTGTGTGTCCTAGAATCTTGTTGAAAGCCTCGGTATTACTATTGACAAGTGGATGATAGGGGGTTGTCTTGTAGTGCACCATCATAAACTTGGCCAAAAGAATTTGGATGGTCTCATTAAGAAAATGAGTATCCCTATCACTTGTCAAGATCAACGGACATCCATACATGTTGATAATGTTTTCCCATAGAAATCTTGTTGCAGAGGTGTCGTGTAATCCTTTATTAGTGTTTCTTCTACCCACCTTGTCAATTAGTCTTTAAAATTTATAATGTAGCACTCGCCACCCTACGCGCGGTGGGGAAATAGAACTGTACGTACCCAAAATTATAGGGTACTGCATCATCGAACAATGTTACACGTGCCCCAATGATGATACAGGTCTCCTTGCAAGGTGTTCGGAATCTAGAAAAGCTCTCCAAGTATGTGTTAACATCCCGCATGCCCCGCTTAGCCCCTGCGTGCTTTGTTTTCTCTTCTCCCCTCCTTTTCTTTGTGTTTTGGTCTTTAGTGACGAAACCACCGCCCTACCTGGGCGGCGGACTCGTGATCGCCACCCAAATAGGGTGGCGGTCCTGTAGCTTCCGCCCTGCTCAGGGCGGTGGTCCTTCACGCATTTTCCATAATGCTCTTTTTAACGTGACTTGTGTAAATTTTCAACGTTTACCAACTTTTTTCACCTTTGCTTGTATTTATGATTCTGTTCCCTGGAATAGTGTTTTGGCATTGTTTATGGTTTAAGAGATCAATTTGGTTTTCACCTTTGGGTAAATGGGATTCTATAAATAGTTGGCTTGTGCTCAAGCAAATGGCCCCTCAAATTTTCCTTTGAATTTCTCATTTCAATAGCTTAGCCTTTCAATTTTTCTTAGGATTCATAGTTTCATTTGTTGTATGCATGGTTAGTGTTGTTTAGCTGTTAGAAAGCCACATATTCTCCTTGTGCAAGTGTTGTTATTATTTCATCCAATCAATTGGAGTAGGATAGTTTGATTTTCAGTAGGAAGCCATTAAAGTTACAGTGTTTTCTCACAAATAGGATAGTTTCGTGGTTCTGGATGTTTTATGTTGCATGACTCACAATAAATCCCGCTAGGAATTACATAAGCCAAGCTCTGTTCTCTTGCGCTATCCCTCTCCTACTCGCATTGTATTCGGGCCTCGCATCCTAAGCTGCCATTGTCCCAATATCTACTTCGCGATGTTGGCATTACACGCTTTTCTGGATCCACGTGAGCAAGAAAGAACGAGGAGATCACACCGAGGACAAGGCCACACACCATCGGATTCGCCATTGTTCTACAAAATCTAGGTTCAAGCTTTCAAAGTTATAGTTAAAGCATATCAAATAGAGTAGCCAATCATTTCATTTCAGTTAATTTTACTTTCGATATTACCGGGGAAGCTATGGGGATTGATAGTTTCTGAGAAACTATGATTCACTCCTCACTTCTGAGGTAGGATCGAGAGTCTTTCAAATAGATTAGATCAGTTATCTATTTATTTAGAGTAGATCTACAAACTAACAGATTTGAGTAGCTATACTCAATTGCTTTATCTGTTTAATTGTGTTATTAGTTTAGTTGTCAATCAAGATATATTAGATAATTTCTCTTTTAAATTATGTTCAGTAGCTTATCAATAAAATCAGATTTAGGAATATACATAGATACATCTTACGTAGTTAATTTATTCTATCATTAGTTAGATTTATATCATTTCCTTCTTGCATGACAATCATGGGACCTAGAGAGCCCAGAGAATATGTATTCGAGCCAATCATGCCTCAACCCAATCTTATTACGGCAATAACTGATATAGATCATAACCTTAGAATCCAAGTCTTCCAAACAACAACAGACTTACAACAAATCAGCTCACAGTTAAGAGGATTAAACGTAGAAGATGACAAAGCATATACGTTTTGGTCAAACCGGTCAGACTACAGGTTAACCTAGATAAATATCCACATGACTGTAGAAGGGCTTGAAAGAGAGCAAACGTTCGGTTGTGATCCTTTGGTCCCACAGATGCAGAGACACTCTCACGGACATAGATACTAGTTTAAGAATTCAAGTTGCAAGAACGCCTGTCAGATACTCTGAAAAGATTACACAACTGTTAATTCTAAACATAGAGGCCGAAAAGGCATATGACTATTAAATACTAGGGATTAGGGACTGATTTCACACATGACCATAGCAGGTCCACAACAACCATGAATCTACAATTGTTATTCACAAATCCCACAACCCAACGAGTCCACAGTCAATCCGACGTTGACACTGGCTTACGCACATTAGTATTCAGATCCACTCCACTTCCACCTATCATCATCACACAGTTATCCTTGTTAGACGTAGCAACTAATGAATCTAAGGATTTCTGGACTAGATCAGAGAATCGACCGTAGAGTCCTTAATACCTATCATCCATTTTCATGACCCTGTCTGAGACATACATGAAACAATCCTAGGTCATTTTCCACGTATCCCACAACCCATAGATCAAATCACGCTAGAGCTTGATATTGATTGGAGCCTTCGAGCAAGTCATCCTCGCCGATCGATCTATCATGCCAGTTCAGTTAGGAGGGCCTTCTTTACCTTAGATTCATAGATTCCACTAGTGTGCATCAAAGACATAAGATTGCCTAACTAGTTTGTCTGCATCCCACGCGTATTCCATCCCCACCGGCTATCTCGCACGACCTCGAGAGGTCAAGTGCGAGGAAGAGTTACTTGTAGATTCCCACACTCGCTTGTCACTTTTCCATCGTACAAAAGTGGTGAACCCAACGTGAACAACACAGTGCTTCCCTTTTCTTTATTACCTCTTTCTTCCACCTTCACTCTTTCCCATTATTCTACGGGTATTCATATACCCCCCGAATATGTCGGGATTTGATGCATATGGAAGACCTCTCCTAGGTCTCGAGGCATACTACGCTCAACTGAATAGATAGTCATCACCCTCGCTCTCAGTATGGGGTGACAACTATTCAAATGACCAATTATCAACACAAGCTCCACCTCCAAGGACTATATATAGTTCATCTTTCCAAATAGAGGAGTTGGATCAACTCACACAAACGCAACAAACAGAGCCTTCAGGCTCGAACAATATGACGTTCACAGGAGAATCTGGTTCATCTCCTCAGGTGTTGTTTAGACCACAAATTAGTAGACAATTAGATCCATACCTGGTTTTAGATGATGAACATTCAGTGCATTACACCAGGAATGAACAATGCTCTAGGATTATGTACCCACCTATAGGAAGTTTACAAACATGATTCGAGGTCTCTTTTCAAGAAAACACCTCCATGTCACTACCTATAGGAATTGCCCTTGGTGAAACTTGGTAGGGCAATGATCAATTCATAGCGGGGTATCGCATGCCTATACAACCTCAGAATATACAACAAACACCACCAAGGCAAAATACTATGACTTCACCAAATGAAGTCATTTCGACTTTAGTAGAAAGAGTTAGAGGGTTAGAACTTTCTCAAGTGAGTCAAACATCTCAATTCATACAGCAGAAATTCCAATCCTCCACATCATCCTAGCCAAGTAGACCTCCTCACAGGAATAGGCACATTGGGCATGCCTCCTCAGTATTCACAATAAACACCAACTAGAACCACCATTTCTAACACCGTTTAGGTGGAGAATATGATACCTCCCGGTCTTGTACAACACAATCGACACGTGGGGAATACTCCATACTTAAACATGTACTCCAAGTCGCCACCAGGAGATATGTTCTCCTCTCCCATCATGCTTTCTCAACCACAGGGGTTTCCTTATGCCCCTGCAAATGCATACGTTACGCCGTATCAGCAACCCATTCCACCTCCGCCCCCTCAACAAACACCAGCAATGGTCGAAACCTATGCGATAGGGACTTATTCAGAGTATTTGAAAGAGCCCTTAGACTTCACCATACGAAGCGTCATGCTTCCGAGACCTCTTCCTGATTTTCCCAAATACAAAGGGGAGGGGGACCCGAATACACACATTAAGGCCTATGCCACAGCCATTCGAGAGCTACTCCCTTGGGATGGGGTTGTTGCCAAAATATTCCCCAAAACCTTGGAGGGCATCGCCCTCGATTGGTATTATAAAATACTTGAAGCTTCCATCCATTCATTTAAACAACTCATTTCAGAGTTCATTAAGGCATTTGACATGAACAAACTGTTAAGAATAGGAATCAGGGAATTCTTGCACATAAAACAAGAGCACAATGAATCTGTCACTCATTTCATCCAGAGATGGCGTATAGTCCTTTATTCTTTGGCCAGTGCTCCAAACATGGACCAAATGGAACTATGCGATTTATTCCTTCATTCTCTCAGCAGAGAGGTGAAGGAAGAAGTCCAGAAGTTCCCACTAAGGAATTACAATGAATTACTTGAGAGCGCTCTCCGAATAGATCAAGCGGCAATAGATAGCAATCATAAGATGTATGGAGCAAACGGGAGGTTAATCACCCCCAACCAGAATACTACGACTTATCCTACTGCCACAAACATCAATCAAGGACCTAAAATCCTTAACAAAAATCACGGCGCAACAACCGATGGAGTAACTGACCAAGCTAAAAAGGCCAATGTTGTAAATACTCCACCGCCGATTAATAATCAACGAAACAACAACTTTACCCCAACAATCAATTCGGTGGATTTTAATCATCCACAACAACAACAACAACGGCGGATCCAGACACATGGTCCAAGCCAAAACTCAACTGGATATCAAAATCAGAACCAAAACCAAAAACAACAAATACAAAACCTTAATCCTAATAGGCAACGGTTTGATCAGAGTTTTGGACCACAATATACGCCAAACCAACAACCTAGAAATTACAATCCTAACTCGTATTGTGGTTTCCACAAGATTCAAGGCCATGACACTAGAACGTGTCATGACTACAATAAATTCATGCAACGTTTGCCAGAGGAGCAAAGACAACTTTTCATAGATATGTTCTTGGCAGATCCTGCGTGACCAAAGCACTAAATACTTTTTTAGGGAAGTTTCCCCTCAAAATGCTCCCCTCAAGATCTTTAATGATCCACTCCCAAGTCACAATAACAACAAATTAAATCCAAATGGGATGAACAAAGGTGTAATGGTAGGAAATAATGATTATGAAGCCTCAACTTCACTAAATCCACCTGTTGCACCACAATTAGGAAGTCAACCATGACCCAAGATAGTCGGTTTAGTAGAATTAGATACCAAACTACCCGTGGAAGCCGTAACAAGGACACGAGAGTATTCCTCTCAGCCAAGTCCAAGTTACTCACTAGAGACAGATAACATCCAACAAATATTAGTGAAACCCGTAGGTGCCTATGATCTAATTAATGACCTAACAAAAACCTTCTCTCACATCTCCTTTTTGGATTTGCTGAGGAACTCTCTTGCCCACAAGGCTGCTCTTTTAGAGGCATTAGGTTTAGGTCATTTAATTAACATCACTCCACCTCCCAAAACACAGGTAAACCATATAGACTTTGATATCCACCATCCGGGACGGCTGGATAGGGATACCGAGTTTATTTTTGAAATAAACAAAATGCCAACAGACGCTGAGATTACACGCAGAGGTGATCCAGCCTTACATTTGCAAGTATGGGTCTATAACAATTATGTTAAATGCACAATGGTTAACGATGGGAAAACAGTTAACATAGTCCCCTTCTCTTTCCTTCAAAAGCTAGGGTATGGAGAAACAAATTGTTCCACGACTTGGAATATGCTAAGAGGCTATGATAGCCTTAAGGCCACTTCGATTGGAACTATAATACTACCAGTTACCTCATGATCCAAAACAATCATGACTGAGTTTTATATTATAGATTGGGAAACCAATTATAATATGATCCTCGGCCGACCATGGATACACCGTATAAAGGCAATCCCTTCTACAATATTTCAAGAAGTAAGGTTGTTGCACTTAGGGAAGATATTCGTAGCCAAAGGAGATCCAAAACCATTCGATATACACCTAGCTAACTTAAAGAAAAGACCGGTTATTCACTCGAGTTTGAATTCCCAACAAACCAACTTAATAAACCAACCGACGCAAAACTAGAAGAAAATTCAAGACTACAACAGAACTAGAGATTACGAAGAGCATCCCAAATTTCTCAAGGATGAAACTAACATTGTAGAAACAGTATCATTAGGAACTACTGCGAAGATTGTCGACTTACTAGAACAGGATCTACCTATTTTCCTACCATTTGATTCTGTAGGTATGGGATATACCCTAGGTGTTGGTGCTCTTCTAGCAGAGGATCTCTGCATGGTAGAAGTAACCGAAGTAGAAGAAATTGACGTAGCAAATGTCCCAATGTCCATCTTCCCAACTAAATATTGGACTCTCCATTTCGATGGAGCAAGATGTCGTTATGGGGCTGGGGCAGGTGTGATCTTTACTTCTCCCAAGGGAAAGATCCTACCATTCACCTTTAAACTAAATTTTGAATGTACAAACAATGGCATGGAGTATGAATCCCTATAAAATTGTAGGTGGAAAATACAGCGAATATCCACCTCTATAAAATTGGAACCGAGTTTCCCCTGGACCAGTGAAAGGTGAATTTGTGATATTCCAAAACAAAAATTTCACTGGTTTTCATGGCTCCATCATTGACGTGCGACAACAAGACGTCAATAATCACTCTGACACGTGTCGATGGAACATCATGGTCTTGGTCTTGGCATCAGCGCTCGCGTGATTTTATCGTCCGGGTCGCGGCGGCGCGCGTCACGCTGGCTCATATTGATGGCGCGCGTGATCGGCGTCGTGCTCCGATTGGCGCGCGTCACGGTCCTGATGATTGATGCGCGCGTCAGGCTCGTCGGCTCGGCGCGCGTCACGCGGATCTATTGATGGATCGCGTCATGATCCTTATTGACGCGCGTCAGCTCCTATTGACGCGTCGTCGGATCCTATTGACGCGTCGTCAGCGGATCTGATTGACGCGTCGTCTCGGCTTGATTGCGCGTCATGTCGTTGGCTCTTATTGACATCCTGGCGATGCGTCGACCAACCTATTGGCGTATTATTGCGCGTCGGCTAAGACCATTGCGTCGTCGATTGAAGCCATTGACGCCTGATTTAGCCTATAAATACCCTTCAACTGGTCATTTTCTCATTTTCACCTTCCCGCTCTTGAATTTTTGCAGGTCTCAATCGTTGTCAAAGATGCAAGTACAACTATAATGTCGACTTCACATGCTTCCCAACTGCAAGTTCAGGAAAAAAATCAAGAGAATCCAATTCAATCGATTTCCAAGATCAACTACAGGAATCCCTTATGCCCTCACATCCATACTGTTTTAAAGATGTCTTCAGAATATAAAGATTTGATGGATGCGTGTGAATTTACAGGGCTCGTTAATATGCCCCATTTCGAAACAGATCCGGATATTTTGAATTACCTTCTGTCATCCTACAATTCAGAGGACGACATTTTTTATGTGACTCTGAACGATGGCCGAATGTTCCAATTCAGTATCGAAGCAAATGACATCCATCGGTTTACGGGCCTTCCGTTCAAAAATTTACCAATTGTTACAACCAAGGCAACACTCCTGGAAGAAGACAAGAAATTTCTCGAATCAACGTTCGGTTTCCATGTTGATTGTAAGTATAATTCGTTTTAATTCATATTTTTTATTCTATTTTTTATTCTGATACAATTTGTTGTTATAAATTTATAGTAATTTTCACTGTTTCACATTTGCAGCCCATGTCAATAAATCCAGGCGTGGTGTGGATACACAATCAATTGCACACCACTTTCTTGCTGCACTTATTTCATTTTTTCAATCCAGAATTGTTTTGCAGGGTCGCCAAACAGATATACCAAATTGGGCCATTGCATACATTGTTGCCACTATCTCAAAACAAAAATTCGATTGGTGCACATATCTATCCAAAAAAATAAGAACTGACCTAACAAATTCAAAACTTTCAGAAAAACCTTTCATTTATTCAACAAACTATCTCCTCGGCCTTTATTATGAGGCACTTTTAAATTTAAAAGATAAAAAAATTCCTACTTGCACTGATGAGGAGTTGATGAAGTTGTCAATTCCATTTGAAGAACAACAGGTATAAACTATTTAGTTTGTAATTGTATTTCAATTTTCGACATTACAGTGCACAATTATTAAAACTTAAATTTTAATGTTTTGCAGAGAAGATTTATTGAAGCCCTTCCCCGAAAAAAGGCGTTATCGAGAGGAAGAGGCCAACAACACGCTGAGGCTTCGGGGGACTCCCAATCTGAAATGGAAGCTCACTCCTCTCCAAACCCTCAACAGTTTGAACTCGTTAAACGCCAGAGAAGTAATACCTTCTCATATATTATTTACAAATTCCAAAGTTGCATATTTATTTTTCAATTTAAATTTTAACCAAATGAATTGACAACATTTAATATTGATGAATTACAGGGACTTTGGAACATACACTTGTTTCACAAACTCAACCTTCTTCCCCAACTCACTCCATACAGTCGCATGCATTCATATCTTCTGAACAGACACTTTGAGTACTGACTCCTCTGAGGCCACCCATTAGCAGAGAAAAACAACCCCTCGGCAACAAGTCTGACTCTTTCGATAGTACGTTTAATTTCGAAATTTTTGACTTTATGAATTGTTTTCCTATTTTTCATTTTTTCTTGTACTTTTCAGCACATGTCGATCTGATCAAACCACGGCACAACACCACTCAACCAATAATTTTTAAAATGCCAACCAGAGGAACAGTGAAAAAGAACATTGGTAAACGCATGCCTTTTGCTCCGGCCCCTAGTGGGACACTAAACATTGCCTCCTCCTTTCGAATTCCAACTCTCTCACTTGGTGGCTTGCCCAGTGCAACGGGCATATCTGTTTTGAACAATATAAATTTAGATGAAGATTATTTGGGCATTGATAGCAATGACCCAACTGGTTTTTTCATACCCATGAGATGATTCAAGGCCAGCAGGTATACTTCAAATTTCAATTTAAATATGCTTTACAATTTTGAATTACATTTCGATTTAAATTTATTTATCTAAATCTTGATTAATTTTTTCACAAACAGGATCAGCCCACCCAAAGGTAGAAACAAGTAGCAGTTGATCTTGCTGAAAGCCCCCATACTTCTCCAGCAAGATCGTCTTCATCAGATTCAGATAGTGAACAGTTGCCACCTTTTCCTTTGGAGAACTTAATTGGTTATGATTGTCAATCCCATGTCAGTGAGTTTATTCTTCCTCATATCAATCAGCTTATAGAATGGGAGAGAAGGGCTAAAGTTCTTATCAATGAGATTATTAGTCGTTATGAAAATTATTGGCAACGGGATAGTTTATACTGTTGCGAGTCCGAATCAACTGCGAAGATGGATTCCTTACTTACCCAAGTAAGAAGTGGGACTATCACGTATAACAACAACTATAAAGATGACATTTTAGATAAGTCATTAAACAAATTGGAAAATATTAGTGCGAGGCCGGGCATATTTTAACAAATGGTCGAGGACAAGGATTTGGTAGCATCGCAAATGCTTTGAAAGAGATAGAGCGGTTGTAAGTACTATTACATTCAAACAATCATTCTTGTTAATTTGAAATTTTCATTTTTTAGTAATATTTTGAATTGACATTACTCTTTTTGTGCAGTTGAAATATGAAAATTTGAAGAGTCAGGCGAAGGTTTTGCAAGTTCACTTGGAAACAACAAAGAACAACTTATCCGCAACAAAAAATTTGAAGCAAAATATTGTTTTGGTTAACAAACAAAACAATACACTAAAGCGGATAATTAAAGAGCATGGTTTCGACCCTGACATATTATTCAAAGCTAAAGCAGCAGCTGATCCAAATTTGTTGTCGCATGGAGATGCGACAAATCAAGAAGAAAGAATTTTTAAAAAATCTGGATAGTGCTGCGGAAGATCTTATAAGTTCAGGGGTTATTTCTGGTGTTGGGGAAAGAGGTACAGCCACAGTGGAAGAAGCCGTTGGGGAAGAGAGCAGAGGAGTAGAATTGGATAAAGAAAAAGAGGGTTTTGAAAACTAGAAACTTTTATTATTGAGGAAACTTTAAATATTGAATTTGAAAACTTCTACTATTGAGTATGTACTATGGTATTTGAATTTAATTATATGGATTTATATACAATCTTTAATTTTAATTGCATTAGATGGTGATTATCATGAATTATATGTATGTTTCTTGTTTACTTGCATTGTCATGAATTGTATGTGGACGTAGATGATGAATGATGATAATTGATAATTAATGATAGATGATGATGAAAGACGATGAATGACGATAATGATATGATATATATGGACGATGATCAATTTAATGTGGACGTAGATTTATCATCAAGCACAATAATTCTTCTTCTCTAGACTTTTGAACTTGTTTTAAGATAATTATTCTCTATACTTGTAACGATATGATCATAATGTCATTAGAATGGATATAGATGATAAATAAATGGAATGTGTTATAATGGATATAGATGACATTAATGATTAGAATGGATATAGATGACATTAGAACGAATAGAATTGTAATGATATGATTATGAATTATTTTAAAAAAATGGAATTGTTTTAATAAATTTAAATTAGATAAATAATTGTGTTAATAATAATTGTAGTGTCAGGACTCAGGATATGATAATGATATGGTGATGATATGATATATATGGATGATGAGGAATTTTATGTGGACTTATATTTAAAATTGTATAATGTATTGTTTATCCCACAGTTAAAAAAATATATCAAAGGATTTTGCACATATAAAAAATAAATTAAATATAATTCTAAGAAATCAAGAAAGAATCATCACTGGTAAGAAATTAAACATAATTGCAAATATGATAGGGTTTAGCTTACCTCTTGCGTATTAGATTGTTGTGAAATCATCAAGGGTAACGTGCTAGATCTTTGTTTTACCTGACATTGTAGATAGAGGGGTGAGTTGCCTGACATTGTCAGTCCTGAGAAGTGCCAGCAACATCTTTAAATATATAGACCAACAATATCTTTAAATAAATGTAAATATATAGAATTAGACCTGTAACATCTTTAATGATAACAAGAGCTGAAAAAATGTAAAGTAACAAACAATAAGATTATGTTGAAGAAGATACCTATTTAAAATTGAAATCATCACCGGTAATGTGCTAGATCTTTGTCTTAAAAAAATTCAACACAAAAAATGGATTAGTAGATAGATGGGTGAGTTGCCTGACATTGTCAGTCCCGAGAAGTAACAGCTTCCTCGGACGGATGTCAACCCACGTTTTCAAAAAATAAAAAGATTGTATTTAACTAAATGTAAATACATAGACCTGTAACATCTTTAATGATAACCAGAGCTGAAAAAAATGAATAGTAACAAACAATAAGATTAAGGGGAAAAAGATACCTCCTTAAAGTTGAAATCATCACTGCCACTGGTAATGAGCTAGATCTGTGTTTTAAAAAAACCCAACACGAGAAATGGATTAGTAGATAGATGGGTGAATTGCCTGACATTTTTAGTATATAGACCTGTAACATCTTTAATGATAAAGATAAAAGATAGATAAAGAAGATACCTATTTAAAGTTGAAACAATCCATTATCAATAGCTTCATCAAACTCGATGTTGTCTTCTGTAGAATGTGACGAAGAGCCAATTACACTCTCAAGGTTGGGAATATTTGTACTTGTAGCTGTATTATTCACACCTCTTCTTTCGCAAAGGGAATTCCAGTGTGCAATTGCTCTGTCGAACGGAAAGGTTTCGATGGAGTATCGAGAAACATAACACCTCATGCAACTTTCCAGATTTTTATCCAACCTGTTTCTCAGTTTTGATTTTATAAATGACAATGCACTGAAAACCCTTTCATCCTCCACAGACCCCAAAATCATTGTTTGGCATAACTCATATAATCTGAAATATTCACTGATATCTTCTTGTAAGATAGAACTTTGATAGATTCCTCGCCACAGCCTTGTAATAGCACCACTTTCAGAAGGTTGATCTAAATTCTTATATTGGTTCCTCATTGTTGTTGCAAAATTTGTTGACTGAAACTTTAATAAATCGGCATTCAGTATACCTTTGATTTCCATACCCTTGAGCTCTGACGTCTTTGTAAATTGTTCCATTATTGTACCCATTGATTTATGGAAATGCTTTCTGACAAAGTCTGCACGGCCACCTTCAGTATTCAAAAATTAGGATTCATCACACCCATGGCTTCCAGAATTTTATCTTTACAAAAACGTTCCCTAATTTATGATGACAAGGTTTCTAAAAATTTTTTAAGCTTTATTCTTGTTTCAACTATAACAGACTCAAACAAATTACGTGTCACGGGAACATCTTCTCGTTTCGATCCTGTAATATCTTGACGTTTTTTTAAAATGTGCATTGGTATTTCCCTCCCATTAATAGTGATGCAGAGGTGATCGTGGATATTAAATCTCAAAAAGGTGTTAGGATTTTTAAGATCTAATAAATCTTTCCAATTTTCAAAAACAGGTGCATCAAAACTATCACGGAACAATCTGATATATCAAGACTTTGACATACCATTTTCTCATCCGTATAAAATCCACAATATAGATTAATCCTTACATGCATGCTTCATCGATGTATTGATCTCCTTTAACATTGGAAGAATACCAACCAATGTAAGCAATGTCTCCAAATCGAGTTAAACGGAACAACAAGTCCCTTGCCTATCAACTTCATGACGGTATTTGTGCATGAAACCAACCAATGAAGGATACTCCTCACGAACTCTGCATGCAGGTTCATACAAAGAGATCCATCTAGTCTCCACATCCTTCAGAAGTTTTTTGCCATCTGTAATTCCAATTGCAAATTTTTGGAACTCGAGAAAATGCTTTGGGCTGCTTGACATATAGGCATGAAGTTCTCTTATAAGGTCTTCTAATTTAGCAACATTTTCATGGTTGCTTACCATTTTATATGCTAAATTCATTATGTGAGCCATACAGTGAATTGGTAGCATATATGGGGCCACTGTTGTTTGTAATCTAACACAGAGCCCTGTTCGGTGACCTGCATGACAGATGCACCATCTGCTCCAACGCATACCAACTTCGTAGCAATTTCATAATCAGTCATTCCAGCAACATCTTTCAAATGAGAAACAACTATTTTATATAGGTTTTCGGCATTGCAGTTTTCAACCATTTTCATAACACCCAACAGATGAGGTGTCCTTATATGATTTTCTAAAGTATAGATGTGGATACATACCCATGCGGTGTTGTCATGCTTTGTCACTTCATCAATTGAAAGAGAGATAAAGTTTGCTTTTTTTACATTCTCTTTCAAATCTTCCTTCTCTATCATCGAGAGGCATTTTGCCATTTCCCATCCACTACTTTCAGACCAATGAGACTGAGGTACATTCAGCATTCCGTTAAATTGATACAAAACTTTGAAATCGAGGAAATCCGAAATCGCTCTTCCTTTTTTTAGTATTTGAAAAAGAGTAGAGAATTGTATGAATTTTGCATGTAGATTTGTTTCTTTCATCTTACCAATATGCGATGTGATCGTTCCTCCCTTTTCCAACAGATGTCTGTGTTTTTTCTACTCTGCCTCATATTCCACTGCGTATCTAACATGCATGCATTCTTTTTCAGTTTTCCACCTATGTGTTTTGATTTTCTGGCCATCCGCCCCCGTTACAGTTAAATATTGTTTTCCACAATGTTTTTCTATAGTGTCAACTTGATTGCATTTTTGTTGCTTTCCCAATTTCCACATACATATTGTACATGTACATTCGAGATGGGATTTCTTGAGAATTAGATGATTGTGCGGTTGATAAATGCGGAAATTTAGCTGCCCAATCAAACTTGTATGTCCTGCCATGGTCCACATATTCTTGTTCGTTTTGATGCTTTACTTTTTTGAGTAGAATTTTGAGCAATATCACAATCACTGGTTTCCTCTTTCTTGGACCGGAGTTTGATTTTGATTTACATCTTCCATTTTCTTTGAGTGTTTGTATACTGTGATATCTAGCTGCACTTCTAGTTGCACCCAACAGGAACAATATCTTCAAGATCTGGCATATTATCGTAGGTTTCATTTGTTTGACTTTGATACTGTGCAGAATGCATGTCCACCTCAATAATACCTTCCACACAGTCAGTATTCTGATTCTTTGTGGTGGCATCTATATGATTGGTATTTACAATATCTGTATCCATAGAGTTTCCAAAATACTTGAAGAGTGATTTATGAGATTTCTTACTTACTTTTAGGTTATTCGTATTCTTTGGTGGCACCTTCCATTATTACGAAAGAGTCTGCGTCGTGAAAAAGAACCAAGTAGCGACTCTGTCCAGTGTCTGAGGTCTTGTCGCGCGTCCCCTGTCTGAGGTCTTTGTCACGTGTCAACTCTGCACTTGTCGCGCGTCAACAACCCATTTCTGTCACGCATCCCACTTTATGCGATATCTTGTCACGCGTCAACACTTTGCCCTTGTCATGTGTCGACTTCTTTTCCCAAGTCGCGCGTCAACACTTCCTCTATCGCGTCGTCGTCTGCTCTTGTCGTCGCGCATCAACAATGCCCTTGTCGCGCGTCAACACTGTTTCATTTTCACGCGTCAACAATCACGAGCTAACGATGTCTGAATCTCTGGTGCTTAAGGGTATGCGAGTTCAAATTTCACAGTATTGGTAATTTGTTAAGCTACTTGAGGTATACTACCAGAATGAATCAGCTAGGTTTTTATAGGAGATTTTCAAATGAAGGCGAAATGAAGATAATTCACCTTTTCAAATTTTCCTAAAATGAAATTTTTTCCATATTACGGCCGCTAAAATTATCCCCGAATTAGTGAAAACAATGTCAAACCCCCAAAAAAAACTATACTATATATTTTAGAGCCAAGTAGGATTCATCAAGCCGGTCGATTACTCTCAGTGGGTATCTAATATCATTCCCGTTCTCAAAAAGAATGGGAAGATACGCATCTGCATAGACTTCCGAGACATTAACAAATCATTCCCTAAGGATGACTTCTCATTACCATCCATAGACGTCATCGTTGACGCAACAGCCAGATTCGAGCTTTTGTCTCTCATGGATGGATTCTCAGGATGCAATCAAATCAGAATATCCAAACAAGACCAAGCCAAAACCATGTTTATAACTCCTTAGGGAACCTATTGCTACGTTGTTATGCCATTCGGTCTCAAGAACACTGGTGCTACATGCCTACGGGCAATGACATACATATTTCATGATCTTATTCACAAGATCATGGAATCCTATGTAGATGACTTGTTGGCCAAGGCCAGGAAGTGTTGCGATCACCCGGAAGTACTCCACATCATTATTTAACGCTAATAGAATACGGAGTCACACTAAACCCGGAAAATGCATTTTTGGTGTGACAGGAGGGAAGCTCCTCGGTTACATTATATCGTCACGAGGATCGATGTAGACCCAAACAAAATCAGGCTGTTCTTGAAATGATCCCACCGTCAGATAAATCTGGAATCAGATTGTTTCTTAGGAAACTTGGTGCAATCCGAAGATTCATCCCAGATTTAAGCTTTGTTATTCATCCAATCAACAATCTACTCAAGAAATATTATAGTATCGATTGGACTAACGACTACAACAACGCTTTTGAAGCAGTTAAGTGTTTCATATTGTCATCACCCATGCTAATGCCACCTAAACCAGACCACCCTTTAATCTTATATTCACGAGCTACCAATGTCTCGATATCATGTATGATGGCTCAAGAAGACGATGACAAGAGAGAATGCGCGATCTATTTTATAAGCCGCACGTTACTCGATTATGAAACATGTTATACACAAGTAGAATGAGAGTGCCTTGCCATAGTCTTCGCAACCAAATGCTTAAGACATTACATGCTAAATCAAGAAACAAGGGTCATTGTAAAAACAGACTATTTACGAACCTTCTTCACGTAAGGGTCCTTGTCTAAGAAGGCTGGACATTTAATAACCTTAATGGGTGAATTTGAATTAACTTTTGTAAATCAAATGTCCGTCAAGGGACAAATCATAGCCGATTGGTTAGCTAACAACCCATTAGACGGAGGCGATCTAGTCAATTTGGACTTTCTCGATGAATGCATATATTACGTCAAAATTAGACCTCCCATCTCTGAATGTCCTTGGTATACTAATATTGTTAATTATATCATGAACCATACATATCCAGAAGGTGCTACGCCACAAGAAAGAAGGTGGTTACGCATTATCGTAGCTAAATACGTTATTATAGAACAAGTGCTCTATCGTAAGGCTTTCGATGGAATGCTTCTAAGGTGTGTTGACACAGAAGAATCCAAGAAGATCCTCCATGAATATCACAGTGGAATATGTGGAGGCCACTTCGGTGGTCATGCCACCGCTCACAAAATACATCGATGGGCTATTTCTAGCCCACTCTAGAACATGACGCAAAGAGAGTTTGTACGCAGTGTCATAAATGCCAATAATTCTCTCAGATATCCACATGCCGGCACAAGCACTACAACCAATCGCTACTCCATGGCCCTTTTCTATGTGGGGCCTAGATTTGATAGGGAAATTATCTCCCTCATCTACAGATGGCCATAACTTCATAATCACGGCCACCGAGTATTTTACCAAATGGGTAGAGGCTATGCCTCTCACCACTGTACCAGGTTTCATGATCGCCAAGTTCATTTTAAACCAGATCATTTACAAGTACGGTGTCCCACAAATCATTATCACAGATAATGGGACTTCTTTTAAGAATGACGAGGTTCATGAACTATGCAATAAATTTAAGATAAATCATCATACAACCTCCTTGTATTACCCTCAAGCTACTAGACAAGATTAAGCAACAAACAAAACATTGAAAGCCATTCTCCTTAAAACGGTGAAAGAAAATAAAAAAGATTGGCATTTAAGGTTATACCCACCTTGTGGGCCCACCAAACCTCAATAAGAACACCAACAGAGTAACTCCTTTCTTGCTTGGTATTCGAGTGGAAGCAGCTTCTCCCACTTGTGGTTGAAATACCTAGTTTCGCATCTCATTACAAGGATTCGGATGAAGAATCTTATAGAGAAGCACGTCTCTCCCAACTAGAAATCCTAGATGAAGCCAAGTTAGATGCTGAATAGCGGCACAGAGTCTATGCTGACCGGATGTGCCGGCAGTATAACAAGAAGGTCTATGAACGAGACATATATGAAGGTGATCTAGTTCTAAGACTAGACAACCGGATCGATAAAAAGACCGGCGAAGGGAGGAAATTCCGGCCCAAATGGTTGGGCCCATACCAAGTCATGAAGGACTATGGAAATGGTGCATATCTCTTATGCACACTAGAAGGTGAGGAATTTGGTGAAATTGTCAATTCCCTACACCTTAAACGATTCTATGCATAAGTGACCAGCACTATCTATATAATTATATCTACATTGCATCTTCATGTAGTTAGGTTCATTTCGTCCGCTTGTTTCGTACAAATCTTGTGATCAAGGAACTTATTCCCAAAGTAATTCATTACAAACTTCTGATGGTATTGACATAATCATCCAAATCATACTTCTTCACTTTCATAGTCTCATCACATTTCATCAGATAAAGCTAGATATGACAAAGTCTTAATGGTAACCATACCAAGATCTGCAAGCTTGTTCTCACTTTGGTTTCTTCCTAGGATAGGTATCTTGCCTATGGTCTGTTCTAGAAGCTTCATCGTGTCACATCTATCCCGTATGCATATCTCTTTGGAAGTAAGAACATACTGACATTTTGCTCAAATAAACAAGTCAAATATAGATCAAACAAAAAATTTATTTTTACACATTTCCTTGCCCTACCAACCTTCAGTGATGAGCTTGTGTCTCTTACTAGTGACGAAGGGTTGGGAAAGGATGGGAATGCCCTTACTTGCCTGTACCTTGTCCATGGTGATAAGCCCACGCTTCTGACTAGTAGCATGGGGCAGGGTATGGGGGGTCCTCTTAACAATAAACATTGAAGGTAGTCAGCAAACAATTCAAATGAACCTTTGAAATCTTGAGTCAAAAACGAATGAATCAGATGTCCAAAATTCCAAGAGAGTTCAAAACCCTAAAACCAGATTTTGTCAACCATGTGGCCATCTACGGATCTAAGTCTAGATAAACCGCAAAGTAAGTAGCATTCTAAACTATGGAGTCACTTGAGTAGAGTAGGTTTGTAGCATCCTAATTTGGTTCCACCAAATCTTTGTCTATCTCTCATCACTACCATTCAACAAATTTCATAACTTGTGCCCTTTCTAGCTCTCGGTGATGAGCCCTCGCATCTTACTAGTTGCATGGAGATAGGAGTGGGGCAAGTTCATCTAGCTCATCATACCGGTTTATCATCACATTTTGTCAAAAACAAATATGAAGTATCAAAAATTGCTTGTAGAAACTAAAGTTCAAAATCACATTGTGTCTACATTATCATACATTAGCATCATGAAATACAAAAAGAAAGAAAACATTTGTATCATTTGTTCTCCATTGCATACATTCTAAAAGGCATATAAAAACAACATTATAATTTACATACGAAAGCAAATCACAAGAACATTGATACCAAGAGTCTGATCCAAAAAGAAATATATATATATATATATAATCAAATTTCCTGTACAATGCCATCATGCGCTAAGCATGGTCAAAACATGCTCAAAGAGCCCAGGAAATACAAATACATCATACAAACAGTCTAAGAGAGCCAAGCGGCTCTCAACCCCTATGAGATCCCTCTGAGGGTGCACACCCATGTCTAGGACTCCGCTACGCCGGCACTCTGAGTGCATGGAGGGCTCATAGTCCCGAGGAGCAGCTGCGGCCTCACCATGAGAGTGACTCCTCATCAGGTGCTCTGCTGTCCTATACCCTGCCAGCTCGGTATGGAGGGAAGTCACCATCCTGGCCACATGCCAGATAGGGGAAAAATGTTGGTATGCCTACCAGCGTGCCGAAGGCTCCCCTGCATCCATGGACAGCTCCGCATGGGTCTTCTCCATAGGGATCATCAGGGTATCAGTGCATACCCGGCGAATCAGGTCTCGCCACTCATCAATAGTCTCTGCAAGCAAAGGAGAAAAACCCAATTAGAAATAATCAAGAGATAGAAACAAATGTAAACAAAAGGAGAGATAGCAACTAAGGCAATCCTAACTAGAAACAAACATTAAAAGGAAGGATGATAACTCACTCGGATCTCCGGCCTCCAAGATGGATCTCTAGGGTCGGCACCTACCACAGATGCCGCCACTGACTAGTGCACTCCTCCTATGCCTGGGGCCACATAACATCCTACTATGGACTCATCCTCTCCGCCCAAGCCCTGAGAGAGTGGCTCCTCTGAAACCAGAGTCACCCTCTCCGCACTCTGCTCCGCCCTCTCCACCTGTAAGATATCCTGAGTGTCATGCCACTCAGGATCGTTGTCCTCCTCTCCCCCGACTCACTGACCTCAACCTCGGTCTCCTCCTCCGTCTCCCCCCTTGTGAACTCCTCGGACTTAGAGTCTATATCAATGGGATCGTGTTCTGCTACGGGGCGGGACCGGCGGTAATCTGAAGTAAGGGTGCCTGAGGAGCACCGGCTCTCCCTCGAGCTCGTACTACCCACCTAGCTGCAATGGGGACACCAGAGTAACAACTGTCCAACCCCGGCCTCTAGGACCTCCCCTAGCCTCTCGAACTGATCTATATACCGGTACCACTAGGGGAAGCATACCCACGTAAGGCAGGCCAAACTGCTGAGGCACTCGACCAAAAGGATGTATCTCCACCCTCCCCATCCTGTCAACAAGTTGCCCTGTGGTGGAGCAAGAAATCAAAGTAAGAGCCTCCTCGCCCCATAAACCTACCATGGCCTGATAAGGTGTGGCCTCCATGTCATCAGTGGTCAAGGAGGCAACTGGATGGATGAGGTGCTCTGAGCACCGACATGTCTGTCCATCTGGCTGCCCTCACAGCTCGAGATCTAGCCACCTCTACACCTCTCCCATAGGGGATGAAATGCTCGTAGACCCAGCTCATAACTAGGGTCGATGGCTCAATGATCGCCTCGTAAATGGACCACCCGATACAAATCATGATAGGTGGTCCCAAGAATTCGGCTCCCAGTGCATAAATTCGGCCATGCCCCTCAATTTGTGTAATGATGGGGGACCAACAATACAATAAAGTGTCTCCTCCCTTGTCCCCAATCAATCTCGAGGCAAGGATCCCCATAATGGCTTAACGAATCAAGGGGATAGGCAGGCTAGGAATAGATCAGACCCTCACCCCCTTCTTCAAACCAGTGGAGATAACTGCATCTCCCATATATGAGGCCCACTGTGTGTTCTGAGCCCGTGACCCTACTGTCTCAAGAGTGAGCCGTCTCCCTAATAATCGGGACCCCCAAGATATGGTAAACATCCTCCAAAGTAATGGTCCACTCACCCCAGACCCCTAGTAATCGGAAAGTGTTCCGATCAACATCCCAATATGAAAATAAGTCACAAAGTATGTGACTAGATGGTGCAACATGCGGGACCCGTGATATGCGCAGTATACCGCCCTCTAAAGAGTGTCCTGCTCATCCTGAGAAAGGGCATCCAATACTACCGAAGCCAATCACACTCCCTCTCCCGACTCCATCGAATATACTCCTCCTTCACCTACATACACCCAAAAACACACAAAACAAAGTTAGTATCCAAATGACATTAGAAAAATCATGAAAGCAGGTAAGGATGCTAAAAATGCAAAAATGAATTCAAATAAGTGTTATTTGTACATTTTGTGCAGGACCACCACCCTGAGCAGGGCGGTGGTTCCATAATTTCCGCCTTAAAGGTGGTGGTCTTGTAACCACCACCCTGATCAGTGGCGGTCTCGTAACCGCCGCCCTGCTCAGGGCAACGGTCGTGTCCCAAAAACCCACGCAGGTCATATGCCCTAAAAATGGCTACAAAAGAAAAATAAAGACCATTTTGATTCAAACAAGGCCTACCCAGTAGGCATCCCCCTAGTTGACCCTATTAAAATTGACATTTTCAAAAATAACCCCCATGACAAAGATTTCACCATTTTAACATTTTGAAGACAAAAGTGGTAAATCAAGAAAAACTAACCTGTGATCTCGTGGGTCGGTGTTCCGCTCACGGAGGCATGATCACGATCTCACCCCGAACGTTTTGACTATACTCTCATGAGAAACCGTCACCGTGGGTCCCAGAGCTCAAAATCAACCAAATCAACATGCGCAAATGAATAGGAAAATGGGCCCACTTTTACATATATAAAGAACCTGACTTGTTTTGAATGCCCCTTTTCACAGGTTTGGAGCACCGACGAGGTAAGTTCTTATCCCCACACAAATGGTATGTCCTCATTTCATATTATTTTAGTATTTATTTTCCGATCTATTTTGTCTATCTGCACTTGAGTCCTCTTTTCATTTTGCAGGTGGCAGGAATTTTGGATGGCATCATTCCGACACACGGACGTATCAGGTATAACTTCTAACTTCCCATTTCGGGACCGCCATACTCAAACCCACCATTTTACGCCTCTTCATGGCTAAAACGCTTCTCCGAGGGGGCAATATGTACATACCCAAAATTGTAGGGTACTGCACCGCTAGAACAACGTTACACGTGCCCCAATGATGATATAGGTCTCCTCGTAAGGTGTTCGAAATCTAGAAAAGCTCTCCAAGCATGCGTTAACATCCCACATGCCCCACTTAGCCCCGTGTGCTTTTTTTTTTCTCTTCTCCCCTCCTTTTCTTTGTGTTTTGATCTTCATGACGAAACCACCGCCCTGCCTAGGCGGTGGACTCTCGTGATCGCCGCCTGTGCAGGCGGCGGCGGTCTGTAACCACCGCCCTGCTCAGGGTGGTGGTCCTTCATGCATTTTCCAAAATGCTCTTTTTAACATGACTCATGTAAATTTTCAACGTTTACCAGCTTTTTTCACCACCTTTGCTTGTATTTATGATTCTGGTTCCCTGGAATAGTGTTTTGGCATTGTTTATGGTTTAAGAGATCAATTTGGTTTTCACCTTTGGGTAAATGGGATTCTATAAATAGTTGGCTTGTGCTCAAGAAAATGGCCCCTCAAATTTTCCTCTCAATTTCTCATTTCAATAGCTTAGCCTTTCAATTTTGCTTAGGATTCATAGTTTCATTTGTTATATGCATGGTTAGTGTTGTTTAGCTATTAGAAAGCCACATATTCTCCTTGTGCAAGTGCTGTTATTATTTCATCCAATCAATTAGAGTAGGATAGTTTGATTTTCAGTAGGAAGCCATTAAAGTTGCAGGTTTTTCATGTCAAATAGGATAGTTTCAGGTTCTGGATGTTTTATGTTGCATGACTCGCAATAAATCCCGCTAGGAATTACATAAGCCAAGCTCTGTTCTCTTGCACTATCCCTCTCTCTACTCGCATTGTATTCATTGTACATCCTAAGCTGCCATTGTCCCAATATCTACTTCTGCTGATGCTAGCATTACACACTTTTCTGGATCCACGTGAGCACGAAAGAACGAGGAGATCACACTAGGGGACAAGGCCACACACCATCGGATTTGCCACTATTCTACAAAATCCAGGTTCAAGCTTTCAAAGTTCTAGTTAAAGCATATCAAATAGAGTAGCCAATCATTTCATTTCAGTTAATTTTACTTTTGATATTGCCAAGGAAGCTATGGGGATTGATAGTTTCTGAGAAACTATGATTCACTCCTCACTTCTGAGGTAGGATCGAGAGTCTTTCAAATAGAGTAGATCAGTTATCTGTTTATTTAGAGTAGATCTACAAACTACACAGACAAGTAGCTATACTCAGTTGCTTTGTCTATTTTAATTGTGTTATTAGTTTAGTTGTCAATTGCCAGATATATTAGATAATTTCTCTTTTAAATTTTGTTCAGTAGCTTATCAATAAAATCAGATTTAGGAATATACATAGATATATCTTGCGTAGTTAATTTATTCTGTCATTAGTTAGATTTATATCATTTCCTTCTTGCATGACAATCACGGGACCTAGAGAGCCCAGAGAATATGTATTCGAGCCAATCGTGCCTCAACCCAATCTTATTACAACAATAACTGATATAGATCAAAACCTTAGAATCCAAGTCTTCCAAACAACAATGAGACTTACAACAAATCAGCTCATAGTTAAGAGGATTAAACATAGAAGACAACAAAGCGTATATGTTTTGGTCAAACCGATCAGACTACATGTTAACCTAGATAAATATCCACATGACTGTAGAAGGGCTTGAAAGAGAGAAAACGTTCGGTTGTGATCCTTTGGTCCCACAGCCAGACGTAGGAGACACTCTCACGGACATAGATACTAGTTTAAGAATTCAGGTTGCAAGAACGCCTATAAGATACTCTGAAAAGATTACACAACTGTTAATTCTGAACATAGAGGCCGAAAAGGCATATGACTATTGGATACTAGGGATTAGGGACTAATTCCACACATGACCATAGTAGGTCCACAACAACCACGAATCTACGGTTGTGATTCACAAATCCCACAACCCAACGAGTCCACAAGTCAATCCGACATTACGCTTGGCTTACGCACATTAGTATTCAGATCCACTCCACTTCCGCCTATCATCATCACACAGTTATCCTTGTTAGACGTAGCAACTAACAAATCTAAGGATTTCTGGACTAGACCAAAGAATCGACCGTAGAGTCCACTATACCCATCATCCATTTTCATGACCCTGTTTGAGACATACACAAAACAATCCCAGGTCATTTTCCACGTATCCCACAACCCATAGATCAAATCACACCAGAGCTCGATATTGATTGGAGCCTTTGAGCAGTCATCCTCACCGATCGATCTATCACGCCAGTTCAGGTTAGGAGGGCCTTCTTTGCCTTAGATTCAGTAGATTCCACTAGTGCGCATCAAAGACATAAGATTGCCTAACTAGTTTGTCTGCATCCCACGTGTATTCCATCCCCACCGGCTGTCTCGGAACGACCTCGGGAGGTTGGGTGTGAGGAAGAGTTACTTGTAGATTCTCACGCTCACTTGTCACTTTTCCATCGTACATAACCCACAAATTCAATTGCCCATTTCTCAAAATTTTAAGCACTTGTAATAGGCCTCAAAGGCATCTCATCTCTAGATCTAAGCTTCCCAAGGCATTGACAATGATCACACACCTTAACATATTATTTAATATCCTTGTACAAGGTTTCCCACCAAAGGCCATGCATTAGAATCTTGCTTGTGGTGGCATCTCCTACATAATCACCTCCTACAATTCCACCATGAGCTTATTCCATTATTGCCTCACGCTCATGCTCCAATACACACCAACACAAAAATTCATCACGACCTAGCTTATACAAATCTCCACTTATCAACTGGTAAGGTGTCACATGTATTGCAAGTTGTTTCTTTTATAAGGTTTTCATTCCTCGTGCGCCTGTCTAGTGCACAAAAAGATAGCAATATCTTCCAAATCAGTGGGCATGTAATTCAATATAAAGATTTATGCATTCGGCAATGTGTCCTTAAGCTCTACACATCCTTTCAAGAATTGATTCTTGACAAATGATCAGGCCCTGAGTTACTTTTTCTTGGTTTCACAATCACTGTAAACTAAAACTCCTGAAATAGTAGTATCCACCTAGCAAATGTGCCCTTGTAACACAAGCTTATTGACCAAATACTTAAGTTTTATATGATCTATGAAGAAGATAAACAGTGTAGCCAATAAGTATTGTCTGAAATTGTGCAACGCGTAAATCATGGATAAAGCTTTGTGCTCCATAGTTGTATAATTCTATTCAACTGGTGTCAAATTTTGCTTGCAAAACAAATAGGGTGGTCTACAATTCCTTCTCCTGGTTGTGCTAACACGGTGCTAATCACCATCCTAGAAGCATCCACATGAACATGAAATGGTTTTTCCCACGAAGGAAAGTGTAAAATAGGTGTAGTGGTCAACCTTTCCTTCAATGTTTCAAATGTTTATTATTACACCTCTTCCCAATAGAATTTTCCCTTAGCCTTCAAAATTTCCTCCAGGGGTGCAAAAATCTTTGCATAGCCCTTAATGAATTTCCTATAATACCCTGTATGTCCAAGAAATCCATGCACTTCACTTTGATTGTTAGGTTCTTCCAATCCCAAGATCACAACAACCTTGGTTGGATCTACCAACAAGCCTTCCTTACAAATAATATGCCCAAGCAAAGTGCCAAAAGGTGTCACAAAGATACATTTATTAATATTCAGAGAGATACTCAACTACCTGCACCTCTCAAACATAAGCCTCAAATTGTCACAATGATCCTTAACCAAACCATACACTATCCAATCATCAAGATATACCTATAAAAATTTATGAATAAAGTCTTGAAATGCTTGCACAATAATGTGTGAAAAGACTGCAAGCACATTCTTCAGTCCAAAGGGCATAACTGTGTATGAAAAACTTCCGCATTTAGTGGTAAAATTTTTCTTTTTCAATCTTATTTAGCAATATGCACCTGATGATAACCAAAGAATCCATCAAGTAAAAGAGTATGTCTCGTGCCCCTGCAATTCCTTCTAGGATCTAATCAAGAAATGGGATAGGGAAAGGATCAATAACAAATGAAGCATTTAATTCTCTGTAGTCCACATAGATCCTTATCATCCCATCCTTTTTAATACTAATGACCATGGGAATCACCCATTCGATTCCTTAATGGGCTCAATTATTCCAGATTTCAACATCTTATCAATTTATTCTTTCACCTTGACGTGTAGATTAGGATTCATCTTGTATGGCCTCTTCCTAATCGGCACACCTTCTTTAAGTTTGATTTACATCTCACCTAAAGAAGGGTGTACTCCTTTTAACTCATGATAGCCTCATGGAAATAAGTCCTGAAAGTCACACAAGAGCTCAATAATCTTAGCCACCTCTTGCTCAAACCAATAATCACCAATGATGGCCTCTTTAGGTTCTACATTTGTCCTAATGTTAACCTTTTTTATTTTCATAAGCTCATGATACATGCACACCTTATCATCTCATTATGTCCATTAATTCACGCATACCTTCAAAGTGTGATTAACATCTAGATTTTTGTTCTCATCATCATCATCTATTATGCATACCATTTTACCCCTTTCCTTTTCTTCCTAGGTGTGGACCATTTCTTCTTCTTTAGTCTCTTTAAGGTCAAGGTGCACCTCTAAATCTAGTTTTTCAAACATATCTAACAATAAGCTCCTCAACCTTCGCATGATATCCCTGATTAAGGCACTTCATAATCTACAAGTGTTTCATTAACTCGGAGCTTTAGTAGAAAAGTAATCAATAGTATGGATCATACCTGAGGTCATGTCTTTCCAATTAACTATTTCATGTGTCAACTTTTCATAGACATACCATGTGTTTGCAGCAGCCACTTAGGGTGGTGTACAACTTATGTACCCAAGGTGATGGTTATAAGGCCTCCCCCTTTGTCTAAAGTCTCTCACACTTCTGAACATGGTGTGAAGCAGAATCCTTCCCTGGAATTCACATATCTGTGAAGGTACATTGCTCCTTAGAAACCTAGTATAAAAGGTGATTCTCACCTCTCATCATTCTAATAGGTTGTCTCTATGTGTAGTCCACCAATGCGTTGATGTCCCGTGTAGGGTATAAACTAGCATATTTCTTATGTCACCCTCATCCTTCCATTGGGCTTCCATGGCATGCAAAAATACATCAAGATTCCCTTCACCAGTGTACTGAGGTACCTGGTTATGACTCAAATGCTAAACAACGCATGGCCTAATCATGCGAGTAATAAGTTTCTTGATCTCTTTCTCAACTACTTCATTCGCTCCATATGCCTAGTTGTCACAAGTAATACTTGTAGTATCACTTACTAAATGAGCATCATCCCATTGTATCACTCCTTCCTTAGATGGCTTAATTACCTTAGGATCTCTGATTGTACTTGCCTATATCCTGTTCAGTCTTCTTCACTCAAAGGCTCAACATACGGAGCATCCTTTGCATCTTTCAAAGGTATAATGACGATATCTTATTTGTTTTTAAAGCTAATGTACCCCTTTTTGAAGCACAAATATGCATTATTCACATAACACTAGGGGCACCTAAGTAATGTTGGTAAACTATTTTCCTCTACGAGCTCCAAAACTTCAAAATCTCTAGTAAATGTGGCTCTCAGAATCATAATAGTCGCATCTTTTAATACCCCAATAAGATTATCCCTAGTTATTTTTACCATACACAACACATTCAAATAAGGTTGTAATAGTGGTCTACCTATTTGATTCCAAGAATCCAACACGAGTACATTAACTTCTTGCGCACTGTATCTATCTATCAGAATGTTGCTCAAAATCCATCCATCTATGACCGCATTCAATGTAATATCTTTATCATACTCATGATTATGGGGAGGTAGATTTTCATGGAGTATCTACCTCTCATGTTCATTACCTACGTGTGGTAATTTCTCTCTCAACCACTCTCCTAACAAGGGAATTATGTTCTCTTGGTGTAACATTTGACATACCTCCTTCAAATCATCTATGTCCTTATGTGGGAGTTCAAATTTCTTTTCTCATTCCGTCGCATGCGCCCTGCTCCTTCAAACTTTGAATCTATTCTTGCAAATTCCTTATAACATCCATAGTCTCTATATAAACATATTTCTTATGTTCATCATCAATTTACTTTGCATTTATCACTTATTTCTTTGTTATATTCAGATTATACTTCGGAGGTTCACGGGAAATCACAGCCTCAATGCATGTAGTAACTAACACTGGTTGTAATTCGGAATTCAGTCCATTTTTAGCATCCATTGATCTCCATCTGTGTAATGTATCTTAATCATAGCTGCTCCCTTATCTTGCTTGTGTTGCTTTCTCATATGCTCATACAAGTCTAGGCATTCTTCAAATTTTATTTTTTTCCACACCATGAGAAAACCACATTTTGAGGGCACTCGCGCTGATAATGATTAGGAGATCCACAAGTATAACAAGTTCCTCTAGGAAATCCTCCTCTTCCATCGCCGCGACCTCAACCTCTATATCCACCACAAAAGCCTTTATTCATGTTATCCCCATTACTATGCCCTTCATTATGTTATTCTCCTTGTTCTTTAGATCCACCTGCTACACTATTCTAGTGCACACCAGTTTTAATGGCTTCATGAATATGATTAATCACTCTACAGTTAACAAAGTATCATGAGTATGAGTTTTGTAAATTTTACAATACATAGATACATTCTTTTGGATCGTGTGTTGTAAAAGAGGACATCTACTTGCATCATGGTATAAATGAAAAATCTCACAATCCAACAACATGGCATGCACTAAATTTCAAGGACATCTATCCTTAGTATGTCCTTCAACCTCGTAATTTGTACACCATATTCCACTACACATCTCATGAGCTGAATTAACATAGATATTCTCTAACTATTTCACCATAACTACAATCTGTGCCTCTAAAAATGGACTCACTCTAGTTTCCACACTTCCAATTGCCTCAATGCATAGAGTTGCTTCCAAAGTGTCTCATGGGTCTACAAAAGTCTTATGAGATAGCACCCTTCTGAAAGGAGTCAATGGCCCTCCAACAAACCACTATGTATGCTAACTAGGGTGTATGTCATAAGAAAACTTCAACAAAAAGTTTTAAAATGTGTGTCATACTCCCAAACACTTTCTGATAAGCCTTGCTTAGTGTCCTTAAGCGAATTGATACTCTTCTATTCAAACTTAGGGATATGGAACTCAACTAAAAAACAGAGAGTGCAAAGCATCATAGTCCACCCTAATCTGGTGTGGGTCATACTTTATGTGCCAATTATATGTGCACCCTTGAAGAGTAGTAGCAAATTGACTCACCTTCCTATCTGAAGCAGTGATTCCCTTAGTGTGTCATAACAGCTCACATGTGTGTACATGTTCTACAACATCTTCAATACCTCTATATTCTAGAAAGTGAAGGGACATCTTGTAATAAACTTGTTGAGGTTGATGTGGGGGTTTCTGGGGATGTGGGCCTTGTCCTTTAGATCCCCATATCCTCCAACTGAACCACCTAATCCACTTGATCCCGAGCCTCCTAATCCACATGATCCACATCCTGCAGCAAGTGCTAGACCATTGGATGTAATTATTTGCATCCCAATAGTAGTACTAAAATGAACTCCCATAATATGCAAAGTTTGGGTACTTCCATATGTGTTTCCAATGTTTTACATGCCCACACTCTGTCCTGATGACGCACCAGAAAATATTCCTCCAATCGTTCCTCCAAATAACAAAGATGTTTTCCCCTGTGATGTCATAGATGTTATATGATGCACTTTTGTACTCAGAGGAAAATGATGTCTACTTAAAACCACTTGATTACATACACTCGTATGTTTATCAATACTTACTGGAACTCTAACACTAAGTGCAAGGGCTAAGTCACCAGGTGGGATCATGTGTGCCTATAGTCCTTAGTCTTTCCTCATAAAATGTGCTCTCATCGTAAGTCAAGGTGATTCTCTACTCCGCTTTCCTAAGTGGGGGAGATTTTGATGCTTTGGCTCCATGTCTTTTGTGTGAGCTTCAAATCCTTCATGAGACATCATCCTCCACAACTCCACTAACTCCTCAATATTGTATTTCTTCACCAATTACCTCTCCTACACTTCATTATACTTAAGTCACCTTTCTTCTCTCTGCCTTTCTTCCGTAAGTTTTACCATCTTTCATCACACCTACTCCTGCCCCACCGCGTAGGTGGGATGTTTAGCTAGCCATATGGAGGAGCTCTAAACTCAACACCACCATCAAGATCTTAATAGATAAAGGAATAGCATGAATGTAAGATCCTTTGGGCTTGTGTAAGATTTTAAACTCAATAACTTCTGACAAGAATACGTAGACACGATGTACTCCAAAGTATAATTGTGCACAACACTAGCCCATGAATGATCTACAACACACGTCCAAGGTTCATCTGCATCAAACAAATAATGATAATCTTCCTTCATCTAATTCCTTGGTCTGCAATACCATCTTTTCTTTGATTCTTATGCAGATAACCACTCGTATAACTCTATTGGAAAGCACCAAAATAATGTCTCATAAATTGCATGATAAATATGTTCTTCAACCCACACATGTGTACTTAAATCAGGTAAAGGACCATATCTTTGTGCAAACTGATCTTGTATGTCAATCGCCCAATATTCAATAGCTGCAAGAGTTAACCAATACGCCATTATCATGCAACATCATAATAAATAATTCGAAAAGAGGTCCCAAAAACGGAACCAAAATGTAGTTTTATTCTTCCACTCAATAACCCTATATGCATTAGCACATCATGCATAAATATCTTAGCACTCACTCAAGCATGCAAAGGTACCAAGTCCTTCTTTATTACTTTCTTACCAAGGGTGCTTAGCATGCATGTTCATAATAACCATACTCAAATGCATATTCCATTCTAACAATCAAATCCATGAACTCAATTTGGAAACACATAATAAGGGAAACATACATATCACATAAGGATTAATACTAGATTCACCATACAATAACCATCAGTAGAAACATCAACAATCAATATCCATCCATAATGATCCATTATATTAATTCATGACAAACTAGTAGCTGAATACATACATAATATTTTCATAAGTCATGTGTGCTCATAAACTAGCAGCATAACTCTATTACATACAATCATACCATGATGATCTCTAATCCATGTAAATCAATACATATATATAGGGGTGGGGACTTTCCCTTCACCACCCATGCACTCTCAAAATAGGTTGCATGCTCAAAATAGTCATGCACTAGTACAAAGATAACTAAAGCATGCAAGCTTCACCTAATAATAGATTATCTATAATTAACTTTAGTTCTAATCCTATTATTAGCTCAAACTCTACATGACTCTTGATCTTCCTCATGTTCCCAAAATAGCTTACACTTAGCCTTGAATTTTGTATGTCTCTATCCAATGCGTGCTCTTCACTTCATCCTATTTTTAACCCGATTCAAGAAAAATAACTAAGTCCCAAACTTTTTTTTCTTTGGGCGTAAATCCTCAAGGCACAATTATGTAAACCTTTCACACCTGTCCATGTGCCCACTTCTTCCGCACCATTGTCATATGTGCATCCGATACTTAGGCAATGCTTCACCAAGAAAACAACCTTGCAAAAGAGGAAGTATTTTTATCAAGTTATAACTTAGAGAATGTGAATTTCTAATATCATGTATATTTCTTTTGTAAAATTACACATTCCCTCCTTATAAGTTGTAAATCCATTTCTTAAATCCACAATTTTCAAGATGTCAATCCATTTTACTGAATTACATTTTTGACCTAGTCAAATGTCCTTAGACAAACCGACACGTTTAATTCATGAGTCATAGGATGATTTTAATCTTTCTTTTAGCATGAGCAAGGTGACTTAGTCATATTCCCATATACTATTAATACTAATATGGAATTCCTCTCCCACAAATGTAGCTATGAAATAGGAAGATTTCTCTATAAATATAAGAGATATGTGTTATGTAAAGGATCTTTTGCTATATGAAATTTCTAGATAAAAAGGTGTTGAAGATTTACATTCCACATATTTTTACAAACAAGTAAAAAGAGATAAATAAATTCAAACTTTGTGTTTTTTTTTCCTTTTTCCCTTGCCTTATTATTTATTTTTATTACAAATAATATACATTCTTATGATTCATTCATTTAGATTAGTGACGATCATTATTTTTAACTTTTATTTGTGCAATTATAATAAGGATACGAGTTTCCTATTAGAAGTATGAATGTTTTCACTCCATCCCCCGCACATTACCTTCCTATGTTATTTTATATTCTCCCTTCTTCCTACATTTCATTCCCTTCAAAAATACCAATCTTGAGATGAAATCTCAAACCCCTCATAATAAATATGAGTAAATACTTATTTTATACATTTTATTTTAACAATAAAGGTTACCTCCCATTACAATAAAGGATAGAATATGTCTTGTTAATTCTATTCCTAGAGCCCATCATTTTACCCCTTTGAAAAATTATTTACCAAAATTTTTGGCGATCTACTAGGGAACGTTTGTGAGGACCTCAAAACCAAGATCCAATTTTTTTCCATGACTCCCGTTATCCCCATTGTTTAAGTGATATGTTGATTTCAAACATAAACAACTCATACAACTAAGAATTTAAATCATACATGCATGAAACAACAAATACAAATCAGATTTGATCCAAAATACATTTCTTTCATTTCCAATGTTTCAATACAACTTAAAAGTTTACTTACAATACAATGAGCCTCATAGGCTTATACAATAATAACTGATTATTCTAGTAGTAAATCAAGTACAATTTTATTCCATGAACTAAACTAAAAAAATTAACTGAACAATATCCAAAAATCAGCTCAACTCCCTATCGATCTTTTCTTTTCCCTTGTCTCCAGAGTGGCATGTATTATCCACAAAGGGTCAGTTCCAACTGAACTAGCAAGAGTTCCTATTTTCATACATGTAGTATTCTACAAATGAAAACATATCAGCAATATCCAATCATGCATCAACATACAAACTCATACATTATTATTATAATGATGTCAATAAGCATGTATACATGCATGAACTAACCAAGTTTAGAATCTCATTCATGAATGATGCCTTCAACCATCATACATAAAATACATAAAACTTACAACATAAGGTTGATTACATAATGCATTTCTTTATAATCTCACTCATGGATGATGCCTTCAACCATCATACAGAAAATACATAAAACTTACAACACGTAAGTTTGATTACATAATGCATTTCATAATAACCGTAATAACAATATTCAACATGTATGTGCATACATAATCATCCATTATTTTAATAATGATGTGGATAATCATGTATACATGCATGAACTAATAAGGTCAGATTCTCATTCAAGAAGCCTTTAATTGACATACAAAAAATACATAAAACTTACAACAAGTTAATTTTGATTACATAATGCATATCTTATTAACTCTGTGTGTCAAAATGAGCATCATACCAATTGTTTAACCAAATGTCATCACAATAATTTTATATGTCAAAACAAGTCAGCATTCTAAATTTTTTGACATAATGCTAGCATATTAATCTTTATGCCAAAAACGGAACAACATACAAATTTTTGACAAGATTCCAACATTAACATATTATATTCCCATAAGAGAAAGCATACTAACAACTTGACAAAATGCCATAAACAATAATCTCATAACCCATAATGAGAAAGTATACAAATTGTATGAAAAATGTTGTAAATAATAATCTCATAAACCATAATGAGAAATCATACAAATTGTATGACAAAAAGTAACGAAAATCTCATAACCATAATGAGAAGGCATACAAACTGTATGAAAAAATGTCATAAAAAATAATCTCATAACCCATAATGAGAAAGCATACAAACTGTATGACAAAATTCTGACATGTATATCAACTTCATATACCCAAAACAGAACAACATGCCAACTACTTGAAAAATGCCAACAAAGTAACCTTATATGCAAAAAATATAATGCATACAAACCATTTGACAAAATGCCAACATGTATATCAACTTCATATGCCAAAAATGGAACAACATGCCAACTTCTTGACAAAATGCCAATGAAGTAACCTTATATGCAAAAAGGAAAATCCATACAAACCAATTAACAGAATGCCAACAACATCAACTTCATATGCCCAAAATGGAACAACATGCCAAATTCTTGACAAAATGCCAATGAAGTAACCTTATATGAAAAAATGAGAATGCATACAAACCAATTGACATAATGCCAACATGTACATCAACTTCATATGCCCAAAACAAAATAGCATGCCAACTGCTTGACAAAATACCAAAAAAGTAACATTATATGTAAAAAGGATAATGCATACAAACCAATTGATAGATTTTGAACATATATATTAACCTCATATGCCCAAAATGGAACAACATGCCAACTATTTGACAAAATGCCAAAATGGAACAACAACTAACTTGTTTGTCAAAATTCCCAACATAATCTTTATTCCAAAATATTGCACGCCAAATGTATGAAAAAATGTCATTAAATGATCACCCTATATAATCCAGAAAATGCATGCCAATTGTATGACAAAATATCATAGTATGAACATCCTATATAATCTAAAGAATGCATGTCAATCCGCATGACAAAATGTCATAGTATGAACATCATATATAATCTAAAGAATGGATACCAACCGTATGAAAAAATTTAATAATATGAACATCATATATAATCCAAAGAGTGCATGTCAATTTTATGAAAAAAATTAATAGTATGAACATCATATATAATCCAAACAATGCATGTCAACTATATGAAAAAATGGAGCATGATTTGGATGCCAGAGCTAACTCCTAAAATCAATTTCTTCTTTTGGCTTGTTCTTAGAGGTAGAATACTCACAAATGACAACCTTATTAAGAGAGGATTTATAATGCCAAACATGTGTTTCCTATGTAAAAAGAGGCTGAGGATATCAAACATATTTTTTTACACTGTGAGTACACTTCAAAGATCTGGAGTTATGTTTTTCAAAATTCAATGTTTGTTAGATAGTGCCAAAGGAATTTCTTCATTATTGGATTCAGTGGGATCCTCCTTTTAAACATTGTATTGTTCGAGACTTTGGAAACTGGTGATGCCCCATGTTATATGGAGAGTTTGGAAAGACATAAATGACATAATTTTCAAAAATAACAGATAGCCTTGCAAGAAAAGATTTACTAAGATTGGTAATGCAATTAAAGACAATATTGAAAGATTTAAACCTCCCAAGAATAAGAAATATCCTAAAGATGAAGAATTTATTCTTTCAAATTGGAAGATGGATATTGAAAATGTTCGAAACAAAGAACTCCAAATATTGATAGATCTCTAATTCATTGGATTCCTCCTCCAAGCTCTTGGTATAAACTTAATTTTGACGGAGCCTCTAAGGGAAACCCAGGGGCTAGTCTGGTGGAGGAATAATTTGGGATCATAAAGGCTATTTAGTTGCTTTACTTATGCTGGTAGAATGGGCAATCAAACCAATCACTATGCAGAAGCTCTATCAGCCTTATGGGGTCTAAGAATTGCTAGGGATTACAACATTCAAAACATCATTGTTGAAGGTGAATCTTTGAATATTATAAATCATCTTAATCAGATACACCCTCCAAGTTGGACTATTAAAGATTTCATTTAGGAATCTATTAATATATGTCATGCCTTCAAAAATATTAAAATTGGTCATACTTATAGAGAGGGCAATAAGGTGGCGGATACCTTAGCCAATTATGGAAATAATAATAATTTCACCACTTGGGATAATGAAAAAAACACCCCCAGGAAGTACAGAATGGTATTACCAAGGATAATTATGAGCATTCACGTCTTAGATAGAATCTCTCATGAGAATGTGTGGGAGTTGATGGATAAGAAAGATGGCACATGTGAGAGGGGTTATTCCAATTACCAACATAAAAGCTTGCATGCTTATCGAATTTCCAGCTAGATTCTCAAAATCGGTATAAGCAAGACAAAAACTACCTTTTCATGGGTGGTTTGTAGTAGAGCATTAGCAGAAATAGTAGAGGAAGAAATATGGGAGGAGCTTTGTGCTAATTAGAACCCAGCTACGATCCTGCGTGGAAGGATAACGCGGAGCTATGGAATTTTCTTCAAATGGGGGTGTCTCCAACTTTATTGAGAAAATCCAAGGTCATGATTAGCACATTTCAGTACATTTTTCCATAGATTGGAAGGATAGGAAGGTTGAATATGGAGGGCAAAGGGTGTTGATGAATGAGGAGCTAATTGTAGAGGTCATGGGGCTAGCCTTGGATGGCATCCGGTTCTTCAGCAAAAGGATTGAAAAAAATGTGGAAGCTAAGAAGTTTTTTGATGCAGGAGGAGATCATCTTTGTTACGGCCGACATTCAGGTAAGCTCCATTCCGGAACCTTTCAATGAAATCACTAAAATGATGGTGCGGTTTATATCCCTTGAAGGCTGCTACATTACTATTCCCACCAAACACCTGGTTTTCCTTAATCACTTCAAGAGAAATCTTGATTATTTTTCCCGCACTACCTCCTGAATTCTATGGAACGATCCATTCTTGATTTTCAAAAACATTCTAGGGCCATCCCCTTCACCAGGGGCTCATCTTTCTACTTCACAAGCATTGCCTCATCAATTTCCCCACCATTCCTGTTTCCCCAACGTTCAACTCACTCCCTCCCACAACACACCCACCCCCAACCCAACCAACTCTCCCATTATCAGGAATGTCAAGGATAAGAACCCTGCACCCCACAGAGTGACCCCACCTACCTCTAGTCATGTCCTCCGAGTAACAAGGATATGGAAATGGTTCAAAATATCTTACATATCAGTAATGCAAAGCCAAAACATAGCTTCCCAACATGAGAGGGGCAATACTCTCCTTAGAGTGAAACGTTGGAAAATGAGGTTGAAAATATCAAGAAAGAGATACAACAGCTAAACAAGCAAAATGGAAAAAGAAAGATAAATGATGATACGGGTTTTGGCACTGATCAGACTGAAGAGATTTACAGAAAATTAAACTCTCTGGATAATAGACTGGGAGGAAATAAGGATAGACATGACCACACCATGGCCATCTTCAAAGTAATCAGTGAGTTTCTTAAATAGCATGTCAGAAGCATCACATTGCTGAGTGGAGCCCCTAAGGATATTTGGCGCACTGAAAAGGAGAGAAATCAGGCCATATCGCAACTAAACGCTAATGACCCAACACATGTCACCACTCTGGCGCTATTCACGGCCCTGTAGATGATCAAATCAAGTATTGAAAGGGCCTCAAAGAAATAATACCTTTTAGGCAGACTAGAGGAGTTCAAGTTGTTGTTTTATTTCTGTTAGTTTGCTACTTTTTTGTTGTTTAGTTGTAGTTATGTCCCTGTTTTGCTTTATATTAGTAGCTTCTTTTTTACTATTGTTGGACTTATCATAATATCTGGATTCAAATCCTATTTTGATGCTTTTCTTGTTGATTTGGTTGTTGAGCCTTTGTTGTAATAGGGTATAGTCCCTTCAAAACTATTTTCCTTTAATAAAAAAATTGTATGACAAAATGTCATAATAGGAACATCATATATAATCCAAAGAATGCATGCCAACTATATGAAAAAATGTCACAATATGAACATCATATATAATCCAAAGAATGCATGCCAATTGTATGACAAAATGTCATAGTATGAACATCATATATAATCCAAAGAATGCATGCCAACTTGTTGGTGAATAATTTTTTGTGAGGGAAATTGTGAGATTTCACCAACTCTCCTAACTAGGTACCTTATCTTGAATGAGTTAGCTCCATTTATTGAAAGTGAGGAAATTAATACAATCTAGAATAATTTCGGGATGTCCCAAAGATCGTGGATCACACAGGATACTTCCCTAAACCTTTCACAATAGCTTGGGAATACAAGGGAGGAAAATTACTTAGTGAGGGAGATAGGAGGGGTATTTTAATCAAAAAATAGCATAGCTGAGTTTATTACATTAAAATTATAATATTTCACTTGCATCAATAAAAAAACCACTCACATAGAAAGAGGAAAAATTTGAAAGAAACAAAAAGTTTTATTACATCATGTTTCACAATTTACAATGCTCATGGAGTAAAAGTTGAGATGGAGATAGAATAACAATACACAAGAGAATAGATGAAATGAAGGAATTTATTTCTAGAAAGATAAAGAGAGCTAGTAAACAAGAATTAACCATCCTTTTACACCGAGGAGGTGTTGTCGTCCTCAAAATTCCCCTCTTTTGAAGTCAAGTTTCAAAAAATTTGAGTCTGTACCTTGGAGTATTGGATCATGTCGAGCCTGGAATTGTTTGTAGTTTTCCCATTCATGGAGAACAATTTGAAATTCAGGCGTATTGGTGAAGTTTCTTCCCTTCTTTTTTATTTTCTTCCCATAGTCAGGAATGACAGGTGTATCTTCCCCATTAATTTTTACCCCCAGCATCCACGGGTAGTACGTGGATATTCCTAATTGGATATGGCATGGCCATGTTTCAAATGACATTGGAAGCTTTCATGCGTCCAAGTGGCGCAACTCTAGGGATAGGGCCCATGGGACAATCCTCAAATAAGCGTAGGCTTTTCGCGTGTCCCAGTTCAAAATGAAGGTAAAAAAAGCTCAAATCAGAAAAGTCTGGAAGGTTCAGTATACGACACCACGTGCCTCATCGGCACAGCTTCAAGAGTTAGGCCAGGGGTAGTTCTCAAACTTACGCCAGTCCTCCACATGTCCTAGGTCTAAAAAGAGAAAGATTTGATTGTTAAAATTGACTAAGTATGGTGGGTTGGCGGAAGTCTCCACGTGCCTTAACGGAGCCATTTTAGAAGTGAAATCAAAGGTTCAATCTTCAAATGAAGTGCTCACTCACCACGTGGTGAAAGTCAATGGAGAGACAGAGTTGTCCATTGAAAAGTCTGAGACCAAGCGAAGGAGAGACATGCGTCAACTCGATGTAATTTTAAGAGGTGTTTCCAAAATGAAAACTCAAATGAGTGCCATCCCTCCATGTGTCCAAGGATCAACATAGGTCAAGTAGGAAATAGGCCCAAATTGGCTAAGTATAAAGGAACCAAATGAGCTCTCCACATGTGTCATCCTGGCGCAACTTCAAAGGCAAAAAATGTAAAAGATGACCGCATGCCCGCTCCAATCAATTCCTTCCATGTGGCGGCCCAAATTTAAAGTTGTAAAAGTAAATCAAATGGCCTATGTTTTAACTGGTGAAATAATGAAATGGCCATATATTTAAAAACCTATTTTTTCCACCATTAACATTTCTTTGCAAATCAAGAATTCGAAAGGGCATGAAAGATTGGAATAAGTTGTAACTGTTTCTTGTTTTCTCAAGTAAGTTGTAACCATATCTTACGAACTATATCATGAGCTTTCAAAGCCATTGTATAGGTTGGAATTTTGATATTCTAAAACTGTAATTTTGAATCGAAGAAATCAATACAAAGGTTTTCCCCTTTTTCCTCTATTTTCTCTTTCCTTTTTGCTCTGATCTGTGAATCATTTAATCCTTGCATGCTTAGAAACTTTGTGTTCTAGTTTATACAATCTCAAGAACTTTGAGTCTTATGGAATATGCCCGTTATAAACGTGAATGGTTCTATTATATATCTCATTTTCTCAATACATATAAGGGTTTTCTCTTGCCATCTCTTTTCCCTAAAAGTATTGTCTTCTTCTACCTCCCTCCTCTCTTCAAGTCTTCTATCCTCATGTATTGATAACTTTCCATGCATAAAACACATTTCAAGATATCGGGAAACCACCATTGAATGAAAGATTGTGTATTTGTACATAGGTTTTGCCCTTGCTTTCAATAAGGGAACCTCTCCCATTAAAGAGGAGGGACTTGCTTGTCCCCTGAATGTGGTTTCATTCCAAGTGCAAATCTGAAACCCAATAGTTTTTGGCGACTCTACTAGGGAATTTGTTCAACAAATTTCCTTTCTAAAAAGAACAACTAATTTGATCATTTCTTTGATCTGGTGACTCTAAGATACACTCATGGTAGAAGGGCTCTTAGAATTGAAGATCCCCAATTTCAACTCTTGGATCAACAAGGTTTTCAACTTCCTCCAACAAGAAGAAATAGAAGAGATCATTCCACAAGCACACCTCCTGTTGAAGACAGAGCTTTTGGTAATAGCATTCCTCAAGCACAACTTAGCCCTAATCTTTGTGCCTTAATTATTGTGTGTGTCTCAATTCCACTTCAAAAATCTTTCCAAGGATGGCAACACCTCTTCCTTGGGGACAAAGAGTTGGGCCTCTGGCTCTTCCTCAACCATTGCATGAGTTACCTAGGGGTAACAGGAAGAATTTTCCCAAATTTAGAGGTGATGGAAAAGTGCACCCTGATGAACACATTGCAGCCTTTATTGTTGCATGTGGGTCCTTGGAGTTGAACATGAGGATGTATCTATTAGGCTATTTGTGGAGACCTTTCAAGACAATGTTGCAGATTGGTTTTACCATCTTCCTGTTGGGACCATCATTGATTGGACTACTATGAGAACTCAGTTTGAGCAATGTTTCAAACATGTTGAGGATGTGCATGCTTTGCTAGCTCAGATTTCTCAAATCAAGAAGGAGCCACATGAGCCTATGAGAGAATTTGTGGCCAAGTTCAACAAGTTGATTAACAAGATTCCACAAAATACTAGGCATATTGATCAGATTCAGAAGTGTTTCTTCTTGAATGCTTAATTACCGAAGTAAGCTATGCCCTGAGGAGAGAAAATCTTGCAACTTTGGATGTGATCAAAGATTGGATGTCAGTGTGGAAGATGACTTGATCATGTCTGGAAAGCTAAAAGGGAGCCTTTCAAATCCAAAGCATCTTCTTCTTCCTCTTCTCCTAGAGGTAATGTAGATCAGTTGGTGCAAAATTTGGCTAATGACCTCATTGCCATCAAGAAATAATTGGCTCAACATGCTCCATATCAAGATGTTCCAAGGAAGAACTTTCAGCCTAGGAACCACTTGCCCTCTTCTCAAACCAGGTTGGCTATCGAAGGTCCACCCTCAAGGTGCCTATCAATGCTACTTGTGAAGTTCTTGAGCCTGATGATGAGGAAGAGAATGGGCTCTATGATGAACAAGAAGAGGAAGTTGATGAAGAACTGGAGGAGCCTGGTGGTTCTCAAGTTCATTTCCTCACCACTGAAGGTGTGGATGATGAAGATGACTATGATGATGTAGTGGCTAAGATGAATAGTGATTCATATGTTGTTATGACCCGGAGTAGACCAACAAAAAGGAAAAAGTGGTGCAACCTAAAAAATATCCAAGGAGTCCCCATCACCATCCTAGTGATTGCAAGAAGAGGAGCTCCTATTCCTACTACTTCCACCAAAAGGTAAGCTTTGCTAGTCCTTCTCCCTCTACTTCTACTTCTAAGAATTCTTGCCCAACAAATGATAAATTTGATAGATCAAAAGCTCCTCCTACTCCTAGTAGTGATTCCCCATCCACATCTGGATCTTTTGACATTATAGACCATCTTAAAAAGACCAAGATTCAGATTTTTGAGGAAAAGTTCTATCAAACCCATCCTAAAGCCTTTGCCAAAATGGTTAACTTTGTAAATTCCAAATCCAAAGTCTCATCTAGTACTTCTAAGGGCCTTTTTCCCACTCCCTCTCCCTCACCTCAATCAAGCCTTGTGGTTGCAGTCACTTCACCTAATGAGAAGATCAAGCCCTTCTATGTGACTCTCCTCATAGCTGGCCACAAGCTTAGCAATTGTGTCATTGATTTTGGTGCATCTGATAATGTAATGCCTGCAAAAGTGGCTCATGCTTTGGGTCTAACCCTAACCCACACTTATGGCTCTTGTATTCCATGGAAAGTAGAGAAGTGCCTTTGGTTGGGAGAATCAAGGATGCACAAGTAGCTTTTTCTACTTTACCAGAGAAGAAGGTCTTGGCTACCATCTTGGTTGCTGATATCCCTCCTTCCTATGGCATGTTGCTAAGTAGGAAATTTTGCAAAGATGTTGGAGGTGAGATCTAAATGGATTGGTCACATGCCTTGATCCATGTCAATGGGAAGATGAAGAATTTTTGCCTGAGAAACAAGCAGAGTATATTGTGCAAAAGATAGATGATCCTAAAGCACAAATATTGTATGAAGACATTGGGCATGGGAACTACATGATCATGTCACAAGAGGAGACAAGTCTATCAAAGGGAGTGTTGTTTGATCCTAATGGTGTGTGGACTTTGGAGTTTGATGGAATCTACTCTTTAGCTGGTTTTGGAGCTGGTGTAGTGCTCATTTCTCCTGGGGTAAGGTTCATCCTTTCTCCTTCAAATTTCAGTTTGAAAATACCAACAATACTACCGAGTATGAGGCCCTTATTCTTGGGTTGAGCATGGTGAAGGAAATGGGAGTGAAGAACCTTATTGCTCATGGAGATGTAGAGTTAATTATAAAACAAGTTAGAGACCTTTATCAAGTAAAGAACAAAAGGTTAAAGCACTATAGGAATCTGGTCTGTGATTCCATTGAATTCCTTTATGCTTTTTCCATTGAAGTTATGCCAAGGGAAAGGAACACTAGGGCTGACTCTCTAGTTGTTTCAGGGTCCTTGTTGATTCCTCATCCTAATTTCCCTCAAGATAAATTCACCATTGAGATGATCCATAGACCCAATGTGCTCCGACAATGAAAATAATTGGAAAGTTTTCAATGATGACCAACATTTGCTTTCTTTCTTGAGCTCGAGACAACTTTGATCAGCAGACTTTGAAGGAAGTGACAATCTTCCTAGAGAGTGTGTGTCATCTATCAAGAGGGTGTCAAAGAAGATATGGATCAAGATGGATGCATCAAACTAAAAGGCAACAAATTCCCTAAAGGGCTGGTGAGTTTGGAGGATCTTTTTGATAAACATGATAGGTATATGAAGTCTAAAGTTTCCTAAGGAGCCCGACAATCTGCTTTGAGACAAAGAAAGTGAATATTAGGAGTCTTGATGATCCCAAAATGGTCAACATTGGAAAATGCTGCACTTAGGAAGAGAAAAAGAAGGTAGTGAATCTATTGAAGAGGTATGTTGATGTTCTAGCTTACTCTTATGATGATCTTAAGGATTTTCAGCCTAAAGAAATGCAACATTTCATTCCTCTTAAGCCTGGATCAAACCCTTCAAATAGAAGCAAAGGCAATATAATCCAAAGATAGTTGATACAATTTTCCAAGAAATACAAAAGATTTTGAAGGCTAAGATCATCTTCCCCATCCATCATTCAATGTGGATTGCTAATATAGTGCACTGTCAGGAAGAAGAATGGTGAGATTCATATCTATGTGGACTTCAAAATCTAAATCAGGGGTTCTTTAAAGGAAAACTACCTCTCCCCATGATGGACCAAGTATGCAAGTTGTCACAGGCTCAAGATGCTATCTATGTTAGATGGATTCTTGGGTACAATCAAGTAGAGGTGAATACTACGAGATCAACATAAGACTTGCCTTTACTACTCCTTGGGGGGACCTTTGCATACAAGAGGATGCCATTTGGTCTCATCAATGCTGGTGTTACTTTCCATAGGGCCATGGACTTGGCTTTTGGCAGTTTGAAAGGGAAATGCATTGTTGTGTATTTGGATGACTTGACAGTGTTTTCTAAAGCAAGAACATATCACTTCCAACACCTTGAAATAGTATTGCGAAGTGTAGAGAGCATGGGATTTCTTTAAACCCTAAGAATTTTGTGTTTTGTGTCACAGAAGGAAAGTTGTTGGGACACATTGTTTCAAAGGAAGGGATCAAGATTGATCCAGAGAGAGTTTAGGCCATCCAACAAATTCCTCTTCCATCAAGTAAGAAAGGTGTCCATTATTTCTTTGGTAAGATCAATTTCCTAAGAAGATTCATCCCCGATTTTGTAGAACTTACTATGAGCATTTCTCACATGATGCAAGGGAAGAAAATTTTGGTTGGTCCTCTGAAGGGAAGAAATCATTTGAGGACATTAAATAGGCTATTGCAAATACTCCAATCTTAGCGTGCCCTGACTTTAGCAAAGATTTCATTATCTATTGTTATGCCACTAAAAATACCCTAGCTGTTGTGTTAGCTCAGAAGAATGTTGAAGATCATGAGCTCCCAATTGCATTCATGAGTTATGTCTTGAAAACTCATGAGCTGAAGTAAACCATGATGGAGAAACATGCTTTTGTAGTTGTCAAAGTTGTCAAGAAGTTTAGGTTTTACATCCTTAATTCTCATTATGTGGTGTTGTTGTTTGATACAACAATCAAATCCATTCTTACTCAACAAGAGTTTGGAACCAAGAGAGGTAATTGGGTAGCAAAGGTGCAAGAGTATGATCTTGATATCAGGCCAACAAAGTTGGTTTAGGGTAAGGGCATGTGTGAACTCATTGCTGAAGGAGCTACCAAGGAGTTGTCCAAAGATGGATTTGATGTCCTTGTTGTTCTGTTCCTCATCTCATTAGATGTATGGTATGCTAACATTGCTCACTTTCTGACCTATGGAGAATGTCCATCTCACTTGAGTGCCAAAGATAAGAGAGCCATCAAACTAAGGTCTGCACAATATGTGCTATGGGAGAATGCTTTGTTCAAACGAGGCATAAATGGAAGGTTTTTGAAGTGTGTAGACAAGGAGCAACAAAAGAAGTTGTTCTCTACTTTTCATGACTAGGCTTGTGGAGGTCATTTATCCTCTACTGTAATAGCTCATAAAATACTTCGTGTTGGTTATTATTGGCCCACTCTATTCAAAGATGCATCAAAATGGGTTGGTAAATGTGAAGCATGTCAAACGTTTGTTGGAAGACCTAAGTTGGTTGCTTTGCCACTAAAGCTAGTAGTGATTGATGAGCCCTTTCAACAATGGGGATTGGATTTCATTGGAACTCTTAACCCACCTTCCAGTGCTAGGACATACCCATGTGTTGACTACCACAAATTACTTCACCAAGTGGGTGGAAGCCATCCTAGTCAAGAGCACTACTTCTGAGGTAGTTTGCAACTTCATTAAGGAGAACATATTGATCAGGTTTGGGATCCCAAACAAAATTGTGACTAACAATGCTTCCAATTTTTCTTCTGCCGAGATGATGGATTTCTGCTATGGGTATGGGATCTCACTTGCTCATTCTTCATATTACTACCCTTAAGGGAATGGATAGTCATAATCAACAAACAAGAACTTGGTGAACATAGTTAGAAAGCTTGTAAATGATTCTCAGAGGAATTGGCACAAGAAGTTATATGATGCACTTTGGGCTGATAGAATTACACCCAAGAGAGCAATTGGAATGTCCCCTTTCCAAGTGGTGTATGGTGTGGAATCTCAACTACTAGTCATGGTGGAATTTCTAGCCTTGCATCTGATGAAAATCATTGAAGATTCAAGTTTCGTAGCTCTTTGACAAGAAAATTTTATACCTTCTGTAAGCTTAATGAGGATAGATTACAGTGGTTGACAGAGATAGAATCTCATCATTTGAAAGTGAAGGATTTGTTTGACAAGAAGGCCAAACCCATAGTTTTCCAAGTGGGAGACATTGTGCTTTTTTGGGACAAAATACATAAGCCACCAGGAAGTCATGGTAAGTTTGACTCTCTTTGGCTTGGTCCTTTTAGAATCGACATTTTGCTTTGGAGAGAACCCTTTTTATCTAGATTACATGGATGGTTCTCCTCTCCCACTTCCTTATAGTGGGTAGTATTTAAATTTTTTCAAGTCCTAGGTGACTAGGTGGTCCTTCTATATATTTTGTACAGTGTTTTGGTTTTGGGTTATTCCTTTGCATTTCGTTTCGTTTTTCCCTTTTGGTTTGTTTTGTTTCTTTTTCCCATCTTATGTGTGTTTCCTTGTATTGGTTTTGTTTTTTAATCCTTTTCCCAATGGGTAAGACACTAGTCCTCTTTCCCAGAGTTATCTCTAGAGTTCTTGATCTTGCCTTGTGTCTTTGTTCTAAGCCAAGTCATCCCCAGAAAGAGCAAGTTGTTGTCGTCCTCAAAATTCCCCTCTTTTGAAGTCAAGTTTCAAAATTTTGAGTCTGTACCTTGGAGTATTGGATCACGTCGAGCCTGAAATTGTTTGCAGTTTTCCCATTCATGGAGAACAATTTTAAAGTCATGCGTATTGGTGAAGTTTATTCCTTCTTTTTATTTTCTTCCCACAATCGGGAAAGACAGTGTATCTTCCTGTTAATTTTTTTCCCCAACATCCATGGGTAGTACATGGATATTCCTAATTGGATACAACATGGCCATGTTTTGAATGATAGCAGAAGCTTCCATGCGTCCAAGTGGTGCAACTCCAGGGCGTGGGCCCAGGGACAGTCCTCAAATAAGTGCAGGCTTTCCGCATGTCCCATGTTCAAAATGAAGATAAAACAAGCTCAAATTGGCCAATTATGGAAGGTTCAGCAGACGGTGCCATGTGCCTCATCGGCAAGCAGCTTCAAGAGTCAAGCTAGGGGAAGTTCTCAAACTTGTGCCAGTCGTCCATGTGTCCCAGGTCCAAAAAGAGAAAGATTTGATCGTTAAAATTGACTAAGTATGATCGGGTTGGCAGAAGTCTCCACGTGCCTTAACGACACCATTTCAAGAGTGAAATCAAAGGTTCAATCTTTAAATGAGTGTCGTCACCACGTGGTGAAATTCAATGGAGAGATAAAGTTGGTCGTTGAAAATTCTGAGACCGGCGAAAGGAGACACACGTCAACTCGGCACAATTTTAAGAGGCATTTCCAAAATGGAAACTCAAATGAGTGTTAGCCCTCCACGTGTCCAGGGTCAACATAGGTCAAACAGAAATAGGCCCAAGTCGGCTAATTATAAAGGAACCGACGAGCTCTCCACATGTCTCGCTCGCTGGCATAGCTTCAAAGGCAAAAAATGCAAAAGGTGTCCACAAGCCCACTCCAATCAATTCCTTCTATGTGGGTGGCCCAAATTTTAAGTTGTAGAAGAAAATCGAATGGCCCATATTTTAACTGGTGAAATAATGAAATGGTCATATATTTTAAAACCTATTTTTTTCCGCCATTAATGTTTCTTTTTTCAGAAATCAAAATTTTGAAAGGGCGTGGATGATTGGAATAAGTTGTAATTATTTCTTGCTTCCTCGAGGAATTTGTAATTGTCTCTTGTGAGCTATATCATGAGCTTTCAAATCCATTGTACAGGTTGGAATTTTGATATTCTGAAACTGTAATTTTGAATTGGAAGAAATCAATACAAAGGTTTGCCCCTTTTTTCCTCTGTTTTCTCTTTCCTTCTTGCTCTGATCTATGAATCATTCAATCCTTGCATGCTTAGAAACTTTGTGTTCTAGTTTATACAATCTCAAGAACTTTGAGTCTGTGGATTGTGCCCATTATAAATGTGAATGGTTCTATTCTATATCGCATTTGCTCAATACATATAAGGGTTTTCTTTGTCATCTCTTTTCCCTAAAAGTATTGTCTTCTTCCACCTCCCTCCTCTCTTCAAGTATTCTATCCTCGTGTATTGATAACTTTTCAGGCATAAAACACATTTCAAGATATCGAGAAACCACCATTAAATGAGAGATTGTGTATTTATACATCGGTTTTTCCCTGCTTTCAATAAGGGAACCTCTCCCATTAAAGAGGAGTGACTTGCTTGTCCCTTGACTATGGTTTCATTCCATGTGCAAATATGAAACCCAACAGGAGGTCATCTCCTTTTATATCTTTATAATCCATCTCTTCATCTACCCCCATATGAATTTTCATATTCCCATTACTAGTGACTCTTAAAATATCCTTAGGAAATACAAAATAAGCCCCATTTTTATAATTGTAAAAGAGACTTTTACATTTCACAAATATAACATAGTCACTTTAATGAATAAGACAAAAATTCATCATTACACACAATGAATAATTAGAAGAAAGGGAGTAGAACAAGAGTGAGAATAGAAGAAGTAGAAGGAGAATGGAGAAGGATGAAGTATCTTAGCTACTTGATGAACATCCTTCTACCTCCAATGCCTCCACTAGAAATTCAATTAATTTGAACTCAAGCCCTTTCACTTATCTGACAAATCGGATGACAACCGGTGTGATCTTCTCTAACCGAGGAATGCTCACATACTCCATTGTGTGGATCCAAGTCTCCAGAATGTGGTTTAGATTCTTTACTTTAGTGAACCAAGTTTTGTGATCTTAAGAAATGTTTGAAATAGAACTGTGGATTGCCATAGGTGACTCTAAAGTATCTTCATTGAAGGAGAAGGTATCTCCCACCTCTTTCTAAACCATTTATTGAAAAGGAGTCATGAGCTCTTCCAAAGACATGTTTTCATTGATATGAGGGGCCCTAAGATCTTCTACACATTTGCTTATATCTTTAAGAATTCCTTGAGCATTGTTCTTACACTCCTCAAGCTCTATTACAAAAATTTTAGTACATCACACTCTTGCAGCCATGGTTCGAACTAAATAGGGACAAGCTCTCGCCTTGGGTCCACAAACACATTTTTCTTATCAAGAATGAGGATTCAAGGATCCAAATTTAAGAGGTCATTGGGAGAATAATATACCACATCATCTTTTCTTTATCCATTTCTACCCTAGTGCTTGTGATTCTTGAGATAGTACCTAAAATGAAGTGGAACAAGGAGAGGACCTCAAGAAAAAGAACACTCCCTTTTTTAATGATGTTACCTTCCCAATTGTGATTTTCTCCCCTACATTGTGATCCTTGGGCTTGCTTGAGGGCCTGCGGGTCAAAGCTACTGATGGGTGAGACCACCTCAACTAGAGGAAAGGATGATGAGCCTAGTTCCAAGAATGACTGCACATATGAAGACAAGGTCCTCACATGCTCCTCTAATTTATCAATGGTTCTTTATATTCTTCATTTCACTCTAATATCTGAGTTGAAGACTCCTTAAAAAGATGAGTGTCACCCTCATGTGTAGCCTGGCCAAGTGAGACTCTAGTCATCTCATAATCACTAGGATTCATTTCTTCCAAAGGCTTGTTCACCTTGGGTCTTGCAACTTCTACAAATTGAGCTCTGGAAGCCTCATTGTATAACCTTGATGTGGTTTTATCTATTAGAAACTGGAACACTGAGAGGGGGTGAATCAGTGTTCAATTCAACTTTTTAAGCCAAAGGATTAGTCACTTAACTAGAAAAAAATCAAACACACACACACACACACACACACACACACACACACACACACACACACACACACACACACACACACACACACAGACAAGTATTTTTAAGTGGGAAACCCAATTAGGGAGAAAACCCACTAAACCAAATCACTATAAAGCTCTTGTTACAAAAGTGTTGAGCTACAACTCAACTGATGAAGCACCAACTTCAGTTCAAGCACCCACTTGAACAGTTTGCAAGCTACAACTTGCTAGAAAGCACCAACTTTCTAATTTGACTAAGCTACAACTCAGTAATTACAAATAAAGATTGATCACACTTCAATTTGATGTTAAGTACATCTGATAATGACCCTAGATTAGCAATCTTCTTTGCAAGGAACCTCCTTTGTTATCTTAATATATTTGGCATGCATGTTTGATCCTCAATTCAATGAAACTACTTTCACTATTTTTCCCTAGTTGTTGTTTTAGTATCTCCAATATCTATAGTTTTTATATATTACTGATTCGGCTTCAAAATCACTACGTCATTCTTCTCGCACCCACCGTCAGAACTCTCACACACCTCAAAACTAGTATATGTTTCAGTCTCAAAAACTTCCTAATCTTCACTATATGCTCACACCCCTATTTTTTCAATTAAATCAGAAACACAAGTATGTTCATACCACAAAATTCTTGACACACATCATTCTCTTATATCACACAATTATCCTCTATGTATCTCTATTTTTCTCTCTACTCTTTCAACTGATTTTCCACATCTTTAAGATTGTTATCTCTGACTGTCCACACTTAGTTTTTCTATATATTCTTCTTATCACATTCCTTTCATATATCTCTCAACTACAAATAGAAAATTCAATTTTAATAACTCTCATTCAAGGATTACTTCGAGCCAAAACTTCATATTTCTAAACCGACATTTTATACTTGGAGACTCAAAAAGGTCTTTTCACCTTACCTAGAAAGTATAAGGGAAAAGGCCATCTAAAGGGACAAGAATTTGTATTTTGAACTTCTTCATCAAGTTGGGAGCATATTTGAAGAGTTTTGATTGTTTTGAAAGACTCATACCCTCCATAAAGCTCATTCAACTTTGAGCATATGAGCTTTGAATCTAGAATTCCTATCACGTCACAATCCACAAGAATGAAGATATCTTGCTCTTCCAACATCCCCAAGGTAAAACAATCTCATAGAAAGTTCTTCAAGGTTTTCATGCACTTGTAATAACCTATATCAACATGAAGCAATCCTAAAAATGCTTGAAAACCTGGGCAATAGAAATAACTTCATTTTTATAGTCAAGAATGATGTATACAAGATTCTCATGTGATTTTTCATCCTTTGATGGCTCACTCAAAATCATGTCTTGTTCTTCCACATTTAAACACATTTCTAAAGTTTTCCCAACAAGTAAATTTCTTTCATTTTTTTAAATTTGCAAGAATTTTGAAAAACTAGGCTTTAGTAGTTAACAACGGTTTCAAATAAATTTTGTCATGATTTTATCCCAAGATACCCGATGGAAAATATTCATTCCTTTTGCAAAATGTTTGTCTGATGCCCATAGAGATCCAAATAAAATTTTGTTGCATTTGGTTAGGTAGAGGATTTTATTCAATCAAATCTCTATATTCCAAAAACCCTAAGCAAAGAAATAGAATTGTGCAAAACCCAAATGAAGAAAAAAATTCAATATCTCCTTCAATAATAAATGAAATTCAAAATTTATTTCTTCTGAAGCTTCATAGAATCATCCTTCATCTTTTCCAAGTCATATCCAAGCATAAGTCACCTTCATATGCTCCCGCACATCAAAATTACAAGGTTTAGACCGGGTAAACAACCAGTTGTTCTTAGCAATGAGGGTATTTAGGTTAAATTTATTACTTCTTGAAGCATGTTGAAGACTTAGAAGAGAATTTACACCATCCATGGGTGATCTAGAACACTTGTGAGCTCATAAACAACACTTGATCAATTCATTTCACTAATTTTGTAGACTAGTGCCATAAAATCACCTTTAAATCACTTTCATACAAGCACAAAGACCAACAACTTCATTATTTTCCCAAAAGATATTCATGAGTAAAGTACATGATTGCACTAACACTTTCATCTGAGGGAAAAAAACTTGTTTAAGATCAAATTTGTATGCTTTAATTTAAAGACAATTCATTCATATGCATGAGTATGAGCAATATAAGACTCTAAGAGTCCAGAGCAGCCCCAAGAGGAAAGTTTACACCATGAGATTCACTTATCAACAAATAAAAGTGATCAAGAATATTGAATTAGACTTGTGAATAAGGTTTGAACCTTTATTATTAACATTTCACCGCTATTTAGATTTTCACATGATTGTACCAAATTAACCGTAGGGGACAAGCTTGTCATTGCATGAATACTAAAAGATTTACTTTAGAGACTCACCTTGAAACTTGTGTTTGACCTCATCTGATCTTGAAGGGATGTTTTTAGGTTCCTTGTAGTAGCCAACACTCAAAAATTTTATTAGAAGACAAAAACACTCAACTTGATCTTTGAAGGCTCATAACACATACTAGGAAGGAGAAAAGGCTTGTTTCGGTAAAATGTTCAGTAACTTTCTTGAAACACATCCAAATGTCCTAAAAAAATTTGAAAAATCTCAAGACCAAAGTCCTCTACAAAAATTATTCTATGGTTTATTCAAATAAATCCCTATAATTTTTATTAAGTGCTAAGAAGTCGGGAAACTTTTTATTCAGGCCAAAAAAAAGACTATTTTGGCAAAGCTCACATAACTTCCACATACCTTCTCAGAATCTGATGAAATTTGACCTGGAGCTTCAAAACTCACCCTACTACATAGTCCATAATCCCATTTTCTACAGATACACCTGAAATATCCTATTCCATCTCATTTACCTCTACTTCCACCGACGCTTCTCAAGACCAACTTCAATGCAACTTAGAAATCTAACTTCCTGGGATAAACCAAGCCTAATCATTTCTCACACATGTTGTAGACACTCTCACAAGGCTTATCCCATTTTCCTATCACCTATACTTTGACTTCAGAGACCAACCACCTACCAAAATGAGCTTATAGTACTTGGAACCAACCCGAACTTTCCTAAAGTTGTTTGAATTCAACATGAACGTCCGAGCATCATGAGAACAACCTGATATGCATGCTCTTGCACTCTCCCTTTTCCATCAATTCCATGTGACATCAATGATAACAACCACCAATGCAACAAGGTGCAACATGATCTTTCTTTGACTTCTTGGCTTTCATGTACTTTGAGATGGCCTTAAAGTTAGGTGTTACAACTTGTTGCACCATTCTTGATTATCTACTAAGAAAGTCACAAATCCATAGGAATGGATCTGATTATGTGGACAAGATGACCAGGAGCTCTACCACTTATTACCAAACCAAATATTTCTCATTGTGAGTTGAATCAACTACCTCAAATGAGACACTTGGCTCCACTTGATGCACAAGAGATTAGGAGGGGTCAATATCTCCTTATTCTAACTCTTCACTTGTTCTTATTTTTCAACTTATTCCTCCCCAACCTTAGATTTCTTGCGAGACTCCACGGGAGGTGAAACTTTAGTGCTCTTGGTTTCCATCACCTTCCTCTTGTAGGTCTTCTCATAATGGGATGAAATGGAAGCTCTCTCGAGCTCCTTAAGATATGATGAGTGTGATAATTGTCTAGGTAGAGTTGAAGTGGTGCCTTCTTCTCTACTAGAGGCATTCTTCCTTCTAAACCAATCCATCAATATTTTAATCACTACTTTAGTCCTCTCCTTGATATCTCCATTTTCACAAATGCTCCATGAGGGAGGAGGAAGGGGAGATGATTTCATTGCCTAGTACTCTAGATCAAACAACTCAGAACCATCTTCTTGAACTCCTCTAGTGAACCAATCAAACCCAAATGTTTCCATCTCTTCCATAGTCATCCTCATGTAGTCTCTTTCCCTAACCTCAAGGTCATCCGCATAATTTCCCAATAGTCTTCCAATTGGGGAATATGATGCAATATAGAACATTGAAAGACTCGGATCTTTCCTTATGTCAAAGTTGGGCCTAGAAACATATGCAAACATGTGAAATGTAGCAAGGGAGGTCTCGATGTTAGTGGCATCCATTACATTCTTATAAGATAATACACCAAGTGAGATGGGGAATGTGACTCCTTTCTTCTTTGAACCCTTACACTTGAGGTGCACTTGAGAAATTTGTTTGCAGAGCTCTACCAGGATGATCTTATCACTAGGATACTTAGACAACCTAAGCGGAGAAAGATCAAATCCACTCACCCTGATGTAGGTGAAGGTATGAAACTATGTGAAATGACACCCATACTTCTCAATCAACTCTACCACTTGAGGAGAGATTATTCTTTCAAGATTCCCTTCAAGGATTCGGATGATGAACATGGTGAATGTATCATTCACCCATGTGAAATGAATAATGATTTACTTAAAGATGATCTTCTTGTACTTGTCAAAGGAAAGAGATCTCTAAGAAATATTTTGAGCAATGGAAAATCATTTGTATGGTCTAGTGTGTGTAAGGTCATACACCAAATAGGAAGTCATTGTGAATCTCTTGGAGGTGAAAATTTTTATCATCTCATTGGTGGAGGTTGTCACTGATGATCTGACCCCAATCTATCATTTGATTTCCCTCCATGATTATCAGCATTAATTGGGTCATCCATTCTTGGAATTCCTTGGTATGTTCTTCACCCATTACTACTCATGTTTAAAATATAATGGCATCTAAGTAAGCTTCATGAAACATGCTCCTCAACAGTGATTTTTATAGCCTCAATGGTTTTCTCCCATGTTTCAACCAGATCTAATTACAATCCCATACAAGTAGGAGTATGTCCTAAGACACTTTTGATTTGCAAACTCCTTTGTAATGATCACCATATTACTTTGATTTGTAATTTATAGAAAAATTTAAATTCCTTTTGGAATCGGGATTGCTTACTAGTGATTTGTCATCCGTAATGATTGTCCGTGAAACAAGGTCATAGTGTTTAGCATGGGATAAGACCAATTCATTGTTTTGTACTAAAATTGGGTGACCTCCTACTTTGAAAATTCCACTGGAAACTATATTTCCTTCTGCTATCTCTCGACTTCATTTTTCATTTGGTTACTCATTTCTTCTAGATTGAGGTCGACTATATCAATGTTTCCCACAAGCGGATATTCATTGATATGGAGGAAATTGGCTCATATCCTGCATATTTGATCTTCATGGTTTCCCATAACAGAGATGGAATGAGGAGAGGAAGGTATGTGAAGGATTTGATTCAGACACTTACTATTTTTATAGGTCTTCTAGTTGTCCTGATCGAGAGAAAATTGTCTTGTTGGATTAGGAATTTCACCGTGAGTGTTTGCTCATATTTTCAAGTGTTTCTACCCTCTAGATTTATCAATCTAAAAAGGAATTTTTTTTGGGAAGAGAGGAATAGGTGGGTGCTCTAAAAAAACCATGGGATCAATGGGGGTTATGCTGGGATCATATTTAAGGTTTTTACCATGGGAGTGCTCAGATAAAATTTCAAGAAAAACATAGCACAAGTGGGTGAGATATGAGAAAAATTATGGTTCACAATATGGGGTTTATTAGAAAATCAGAGCATGAACATGTTATAGCAGCAAGGAGGGTAAAAACACATTAAAAATTTAGCTTCAAAATGGATAAGTGTTATTCAAATACTCACCCCTTGACCCTAGTTATGCAAACCTACCTTGACCCACCTAAACACTTACTTTTTAACCCGAGTTGAAAGAGAGTTAAAACTTTTTAAATGGATCCAGAAGCCTCACTTGCACCTTAACTCATTTTTTATGAGTTGAAATGGTGCAAATGTGCAGCGATCTTGAGAAAATTTCCATGGGTAAGCTTCATCATGGAGAGGGGGACTAAGATGTGCACATGAGGTGAACAAAAAGCATGCCCTAAGAGACAAGTTATGAAGTGTTAGTGACAAAGGAGAGGGTGCTTGCATGGTGGTGGAATTTTTTTACCTTATTCACCTTTTCACCATTTTCAAAAGTGTAGCAGGTGAGAAATAGTGCCATGGGGTCATCTCATCATGGGGAGGATTACAAGTTCTTAACATGCAAGTTATGTTCTTAAGTGACGCAAACAACCTATTCCCTTGGTGGTAGAACTTTTTACACCTCATGAACTTTTTCACCAAGTGAAAATGTGAAAATATGTCTCCCAGGTGTGCCAAGGGTCAGGTCTATCATGAAAAGGGGGCCAAAATGACTTGAGAACACAAACACTTACCTAACCATGCAAGTTGTCACTTTAAGTGATGTAGGCTTATAAACTCATCTCTCCTCCTTGGTCGTGGAATTTTTTTCACCTCATACAACTTTTAACCAAGTTAAAATGTGAAAATTTCATTAGAGGTGTGAAAATGCGTCGTGGATGCATTTAGAAACCCTGCCTTCACCAACAACTACCAAAAATAGACATGAAAGAGTGATTTTTCACCCCATAGCTTCTCTAAGAGTTTCATAGGAAAACCTTATAGGATTTTGACTATAAAATTTATTCTAAGATAATTCCAATAATTTTAATTAACTAATTATCCTTTCAATTTTAATTTTACCCTCATTTTGATTATGCTCAAGTCTATGTGTCGGTCGAAGGTCTAACTACCACTAGAGGAAAAATTGTAATTTCATCCAAATTATCACATGGATCACGTAGAGGGTTGAATTATATTTAATTTTCATTTTGAATCAGGTTATAATTCTCTTTATAACTCCTATAATGCTCATTTGAATCTCCACTAGGATTGGGGATCTTCACTTGCACTTTCGGACCAATATTTCAAAATCCTGACGATAGAATTTTCTCAAAACTTTTGCAATGTGGATTATACCTTCCTATATTTCTGATGAGTATTTGGTCACTTCAAAAATTACTCAAGTCTCCAAAGCAACATCCATGGCAATGTTCATTTCCCAACACTACGCTGCAAGTAGCCTTATGTTGTAAAATTTATTTCCAAACCTAATTTTCTTTGCAGAACTTCCCTAAACTGCCTCTAATGATCACATAGCTCTACTACACCCTTCCTATATGTTTTTTTCTTCCTATACATTCCCAAGTGGTGCCTACCAGGTGTAAGAATCCTAAAAAATAGGCCTTTTTAGGCCTCTAAGAGCAGCCCTTTAAATTTTATCAAAATTAATCCATGAATTTCTTTCCACCAACTTACTTGCACATGAAACACACATAAAAAATATATTTAACACATCCCTCTTAGCCATAATGGGATTTACATTGTCATAAATAAGTCGGAGGGCAGGTTTACATTACCCAGTTCAAGGATTTTTAGTGTGGGCTTAGTTGTCATCGTAAAAATAATCAATTTTTCATGTTAAACATTCTGCATGACAACAGTTTGCTCTAACTTGGAGACTTGTTTCAGATTGAACAAAGTGGGGATGGAGCAAGTAGGAATCCCATAATCTCAAGACACTAAGAGGACCAATGCCTTATCCATTGGGCTATATAGTCATTACAAAATAAGGATGGATACAACAAAACCTCTTTATTGAACATGACACATGAAAAAAACAAACACATGGCGAAAGAAAAACATACAAACCTATATTCACCTATGGTACATGTGTGGAACAACCCACTTTCAATGAAGTACTTTTCTCTTTGGAAGTTACCTTTGAATGGGTAACATTGAGTGATGATTTTCCACAAAGCCCTTAATAGGTTCAAGTAAGTAGCCACCTTTTCTCAACTACTTATGAAATCCAAGTACTTTCACGAGTTCCCGTGTACTTGGGAGGAGTGAGCCTACATGCTATTTTTGATGCTTAGATATTTTCTCACAAAGCTTATCATTTTTAGATTGAAAATTGTCTTCTATGTTCACCCACATTGTTGATTTCTCACTTAGCATCTCATCATTTCCCCAAGGCTGAGTTTTGATTGAATTTCTTGAATATTCTAAGTGTCTCTCTTTTCCATGTTCATGCTTATTGAAATTTTTTTCATAAGAGGCCTTGAATTCATATTTTTGTTCTATTTCATTATGAAATGTTTGGGAATTGAATGAAGAATGAAACATAGCCTCACATCTATCCTATATGGCCATAGCATGAGCCAAGCGGTCAAAACTTATCTCGGGATCTTCCATACCTTCCACATCTTTCAATATTTCTTGTAAGGACTCTTTCTTCAAAACTGTCAAGAGCTCACCATCACATTCATTTGAAGAATCTTTGTTTTAAAATTTGAGGACACAATTTGGAGAAATTGATCCATAATCCCAAAGCTCATTGCACTTCATTATTTCTTCATCATGGGAGGCTTCATCTTTAAAGGACTTAAGGACGTTTGGTTCAATATTTTTATCATAGATTGAATCTTCCTCTTCAAATAGAAAAGAGAAAACTTCACTTTCATCAACACATCCATCAATCATTAGCTCAGGAGGGACATCATATTTTTCACCTTGATAAAATTCATCATGACAAATTTTTGAATTGGTTGAGAAGCCAACACAAGATTCATACATGTCTTTTAATTCCATGGATTGAATTAGTAATTCAAGATTGAGTTGAGGATCTTTTGTCTCTTCCGCAACTCTTAGTATTTCTTGCACGGATTATTTTTTCAAACCTTTCAAAGGTGCATCACAAGTTGGCCTTTCTTATTCCTGTATGACATGATCAAGATAATATTCATCTTTTAATGGTAATTACAACACCTCTTCATCATGGATAAACACATTGGCTGATTTTCATCTTGGAACTCATCAAAAACCACTTTGTCTTCTTCATAGCTCACATAATTTGGCAATTCAAGGTTTCCCTCTTGCAAATCGATATTTCTTCATTCTCCTTCATACTCAATACCCATCAGAAAGGAATGTTTGGTCCTATCGTGATAGGAATTTCATCTTCATCTTCGGTGTTATGAACCGAGTTCCTCCCATGTCCATTTTCTTGATAAAGAATATCAACTCTAGGATCTTCTGATTTGTGCACTGTATACTTCATTTTTCTCATTGGAAACAACTTTTCATGTGGCCTTTGAGTGGAATATTTACTGAAGACCAGTCTATCCAAATTTATCCTCCCAAATCTCTACATAAGTTTCTACTTAATAACATCCCATGTGAGGCCGGAATGTTCGCCACTAAGATAGTAAATAAAACTTTCTTTTCAAGAAAATAAGCTAGAGCAACTTGAACTTGGGAATTTTTTATTCTTCCCACAATTAGGACTTCTTTATTCTCCATAAAATAACACTGACCTTTATCCCATGTTAGGGTGAGACCAAGAGAATTATCTACTTTAATTTGCATCACATTGTTAGAAGCACCTAAGTCTATGATACAATTATTCAATTGGTAGCCTCCGACGAGAAGATAAAGGTAGAATGGTTCAATCTTTTCGGTCTTGGATGTGCTTAATGCTAGCATGTTTTGATATGATGGGGAAGGATGAGTTGGTAGTAACCATTTAGAAGAGGGTGTGATAGTATTAGGATTTGAGTGACTACCTTTAATAAACTGGACTAGTTTATCAAATTGTTCGGGATGGGTTTGCAAATATTCAGACTTAGAAATTTGGACCTTAGACCTTTTGACATGGTCTATGATATCAAAAGAGGAAGAATTAGATGTCTCCAAGGTGGTGGGCACTTTATAAGTTAGAGGAGAAACTACTTTGGATGCAAGGTTACTTTGGTAACAAATATAGGTTTGGAATCTAGTATAGGCTTATTGGGTACTGTTAATGCAAAATCACAACACCCCCAAATGAGTTATGGATCTACTTTTCTAAGGCAGGGTCATTTGGTGTGATTTGCATAACGTGGGATCATCTCTAACGCTATGGGACTTTTGGACTTGAGATGTCCCTCCGAAGAAAGTCGGCTTCTTCTTCCTAATCCTAATGCTAAACTACTCCTAAGGAAGGAAATGTGACTATCTACTCCTAATCTAACAATTCCAACAAGACAGGGAGAGAGAAAGTGCATAAAGAGGGAAATCCTACACTAATGAGGTGATAGCACTAAGAAAAAGGAGTGAGATATTCTGTTGAGGGAGAAAGAAATAGAAAAATGGAGATGAGGGAGGTCAGACAGAAGTGACACGGCCCATATTTGCAAATCATCCATTAAACTCCATGAAACATAACATCCTGCACGTGCAAATGTGAAATACATGCACAGAAAACCAAGACTAAAAGGGAGAGGCATGGAGAAACAACAAAATGATGCAAAGGGTTGAAGAACACCACAAAAACATGTTTTTATTGCTCTAGAAGGTGCACAGACCATTACATTTCTAGAATAGAGGCACAAATACATTTTCCAGGCATGGGAGAAGGTTCACTGCTCAAAATGGCGTTGAGAAAAAAATTTGACAGAGTTTCTCTATGCCTAGAATGTCTCTCTTTCTCAAACGAGAAGTGTTACAATATATATAGAAGGAAAAGAGAGAGAAGAGGGAAAAGTTGAATCCTACTCCAACCACCATGAGATACGCATTGAATCCTCGCCTTGAAAGTTCAACCACTGAATATCAATGCCTTCTACAAATTTGCCCACAATATGTCACTTCTGGTTCCCCAACGGATTGAATCGAATCAAATCTGGTAGTTGAAGAGATTGGATTCTGTGTTAATGGCCTGGAAGACTCTTCTTCATTTTTCACCTACCAGGGCCATGCGGTAGCCTAACACTCATTTGGGCTTCCCTTTTGATATGGGACACATGGCAGCCAAATTAGAGCAAAAATCAAGCTTGCGGGTCCATGCAACTTATCTTTTTCCCTTTTGCGAAAAAATACAAAACTCAAAATACTCCCGCAGCCCCAAGCTCCACCTTTTGACTTTGTTTGACCATTTTCCCCTGCCTCCATTTCATCTTGAGACACATGGAGAAGAGACGCTTATTTGAGCTTCTCTTTTTGGATTCATCTTTGGAGAAGCACCACTAGGACATGTGGCTCTCTCTACTAGCTCTGCTATTTCATTTCTGAGCCCACCTGTAACTTGTTTGTCATCCTGGAATGTGAGCTCGCGGGTCTGAGTCATTTCCTTCATATTTCCCTTATGTGTAGGAGTTGTCTTGACCAAATTTTCTAGGGGGGAATTTGGGATAACAATTTGGTGACTCACAAGGACATCTGCCTACTAGATGAAGAGACCAGTGGCCTTGAAGCATCCATTGGGCATGGAGTCTGCCTGATAAATACGAAACTGATCTGAGCTTTGAAACTATGACCTCTAAGCCATTTGGAAACCCACTGAAACTTGAAGTTGAACTTCATCAAAAGCCAACTGAATGCACTATGCAAGAGCAATACAACAACACCAAAAACTTTGTACAAACTGAAAATCATACATACCCCAAGGAGGATATGCAGAGTGTGTAAAAGCAATTCTTCTTGAAAAAAACCTACCTACACTACTCTAACCAAGAGAAAAGGGAGCTCAAACAAAGCCCTCAACTGTAAGGAGAAATAGCTTCCCTTCCTTAAAAACGACATCCATGCAACTGATTTGCTTCGAACATGGCTGGTTGGATGAGTGAAAAACTGACCATAAGCCGGTCCTCCACCCAAATCATCAAGGTATCAACATTAATGGAAAATACCTCCTCAAGCTAACCTAAATTGACTCTTGGAGGTATTGATGGTGACCCTTGGTACTTTGATGCTCATCCTCATGCCCTGAAGTAGGCATGACTTGTTTTGGTTTCTCCTTTGGCTCCAATGAAGCCAAGTACCTGATTGGGCACGGTCTGATCCTTTGGATGTGCCCTTTGTTTTGAGTTTCAACTCCAAGAATGGAGTTTTCTTGTAGACCTTCTTGGATGAATGGCATGAGAGAGATGATGACATCCTCCTGCCCTTTCTCTTCCTCCTCCTATGAAGAACATGGGAGAGTCATGTCTTCCAATCTTGGTTCTAGAGGGCCATTATGGAGTGTAGGTTGTTGTTCCTGAATGTTCTCCTCCATGGCAGCAGGTTCATGTGCATGGGATGTGAGAGATGGAGGAAAAAATGATGTGATCTCCATGGGTTCCCCTCCATCAAGGAAATCCCTCAAGTCTGACAGACGGTCTGCCTCCTTTTTGTCCTGTTGCATGTGCTCTACCTCCTCCATGGTGCCTTCCTAATCTATAACTTGATCACCATGGCTCCCTTCACTCTCAAACATGAAGTTTGAAATATCAAACTCTTCTTCAACATCAGAGCTTAAAGGGGATGAAGTGGGGGGAAGAAACGAAGGTTCTTTTATGGCCTGCTTCAAACTTGGGGCCTCTGAAATTGTATGGTCCTCCTCCATCATGGGTTCATCAATCAAATCAGACCCTTGAAATGAAAGAAAAAAATCTTCAATAATGCCTTCTTCATTGAGTGGCCTCAACATTGATTTGATCTCTCCCATCTGCTCCTATTCAATGGGTCTTGGGACTTATTATTCCTCCTCTTGTTCTTGCTCTTCTTCTACTACTATAAAATTGGCCTCAGCCACCACTGGTTCTTCAATCTTGACCTCCTCTATTGGCTTGACCATTAAGGGGATCTTTGTAAACCTAAATTTGGTAGCCCAACTCTTCAGATTGTCTATCATTTCTTTTCTGTTGGGCTCTTATTCTTGTTGTTCTCCTTAACTGGATTCTTGAATCTCTTCCCAACATGGGCTTGGGAAAGCAAGAGGAGTGGCAGGTTGGGGTTCAACTAGCTTTACAATTGTTTGTGGTGGGGAGGGAGGTGGAACTTCTTGTTTGTTTGGAGGGGATGACTATTTGGAAGGGAAAAGGACAAAAGAATTGAGATGAGGTGGAAGACTAGGGGATGGAGAAATGGATTTCACACTTGGGCCAGCATTCAATGGGAAGCTTGGAAATTGAAGCCCAAATTGAGATGGTGTTGTTTGAGGAGTAGAGAGAAAATTACCAGATAATGGTGTAGGATTTACCCATTGACAAGGTTACCTGGCACCAAGTTCATAGGCCTCTATCTCTTCTAGCCCATTGTGCAAGTTGGGGCAGTATTCCAATCATGAATTCCAGCTTCTCCAAAGGGTCAGTGTCTTGGAAAGGGCCTTCCCATGGACAAGGTGCCCTATGAACCAATCTTGAATGCCTTCATTTGAGTTGTTGCCCTTGAATGCACCATGCTAGCCTCTATTTTTGAATCTTTTCCAAAGAGATCAGCATCCTCTGCATAACTATTGCCATTATATGTGTCCCCTTATTCTTGATAAGCTTCATGGCCAAACTGATTTTGACTCTGCTCATATGGGTAAGCACAGTGGTCCTGGATCTTATTATAATGTTGATCTGGAAGAGTTGGGAAATACATTGGAGGTGGACTCTATTTTTGTAAGTGTGAGTTCCATGAAGGGAATGAAGTCATGATTGCACAACCTCATGGAATGGGAGAAAATGGAAGAAGAAAATGGATGAAATGAGTGGAAAAGAATGCAAAAGGTATGCAACTCGAGAATGGGTTTTTAACCGAGATGGAGTCGCGAGATGTGCCTAAAGTGCCTCCAAAGGCAAAAATCTTCACCAAGAGCACATCAAACTCGATGAAGTGAAGTGGTAAGGTTTTTTCAAACCCGTCCCCATGGCATGCCAAAATTGTTAATGTAAAATCACAACACCCCCAAATGAGTTATGGATTTGCTTTTCTAAGGCAGGGTCATTTGGTGTGATTTGCATAACATGGGACCATCTCTCAAGCTATGGGACTTGCGGACTTGAGATGGCCCTCCGGAGAAATCCAGATTCTTCTTCCTAATCCTAATGCTAAACTACTCCTAAGGAAGGAAATGTGACTATCTACTCCTAATCTAATAATTCTAAGGAGACAGGGAGAGAGAAAGTGCATAAAGAGGGAAATCCTACACTAACGAGGTGATAGCACCAAGAAAAGGGAGCAAGATATTCTGTTGAGGGAGAAAGAAATAGAAAAATGGAGATGAGGGAGGTCAGATAGAAGTGACACGGCCCAAATTTGTAAATCATCCATTAAACTCCATGAAACACAACATCCTGCACCTGTAAATGTGAAATACATGCACAGAAAACCAAGACTGAAAGGGAGAGGCATGGAGAAACAACAAAACGATGCAAAGGGTTGAAGAACACCACAAAAACACGTTTTTTATTACTCTAAAAGGTGCACAAACCATTACATTTCTGGAATAGAGGCACAAATACATTTTCCAGGCGTGGGAGAAGGTTCGCTACTCAAAAATGGTGTCAAGAAACAAATTTGACAGAGTTTCTCTATGCCCAAAATGTCTCTCTTTCTCAAACGAGAAGTGTTACAGTATATATAGAAGGAAAAGAGAGAGAAGAGGGAAAATTTGAATCCTGCTCCAACCACCATGAGATACACATTGAATCCTACCTTGAAAGCTCAACCACTAAATATCAATGCCTTCTACAAATCTACCCACAATATGTCACTTCTGGTTCCCCAACGGATTGAATCGAATCAAATCTGGTAGTTGAAGAGATTGGATTCTGCGTTAATGGCCTAGAAGACTCTTCTTCATTTTTCACCTACCAGGCCACGTAGTAACCTGGCACTCGTTTGGGCTTCCCTTTTTATATGGGACATGTGGCAGCTAGATTAGAGCAAAAATCGGGCTTGCAGGTCCACAACTTATCTTTTGCCCTTTTGCGTAAAAAATGCAAAACTCAAAATACTCCCGCAGCCCCGAAGCTCCGCCTTTTGACTCCATTTGACCATTTTCCCCTGCCTCTATTTCATCCTGAGACACGTGGAGAAGCGGTGCTTGTTTGAGCTTCTCTTTTTGGATTCATCTTTGGAGAAGTGCCGCTAGGACACGTGGCTCTCTCTTTTGGCTCTCTATTTCATTTCCAAGCCCACCTGTAACCTATTTTTCATCCTGGAATGTGAGCTCATAGGTCTAAGTCATTTCCTTCATATTTCCCTTATTTGCAAGAGTTGTCTTGACCAAATTTTCGGGGTGAATTTGGGATAACAGTACCTCAAAAGTCTTGCTAGAAACATTCACTAGTTTAGAAGTAGCATTAGAAGGCTTAGAAGAAGATGCTTTAACAAAGGTAGACTTAGGAGACTTACTTATTTCAGCTGAGGTCTTCTTGGCTGCCACGAGATTTGGATTTTCTTTAGCAGAGTCCATAGAAGGTGGAAGTGTAGCTCCTCTATTGATTATTTTGTTAGGTAGAGTCACCATGGGAGGATCTGCATCTTTTTTCTTCTTTAGGGCAATAATGGGAAAAAAATTTAGGGATTGAGAATGAGTGAACACTACACAAGAGAAACTTGGTGCATCATCCTCTTCACTTTCATCTCTAGATGAGTACTCAAAGTACCCAATCTTAGCATCATCAACTTCTTCAATTTCAATCCCATTCTCTTCTTCTTCATCATCTTGTGTATCACAGTTGTAGATAACAGTGGAGATTATATCACACGTATTTGGGGAGGTGCTGCAATTCTTCTTTTATTATGAAAATTACTCTTCCTTGGAGCATCTCTCAAAGTACTTTGTGCATGTTGTTTCTTAATTGCAATTAGATCATTTGATAATTTCTTAACCAAGGGGTCTAAGGAGGTAGAATTGGAAATTTTACATTTTTGTTTTCCACTTGGATTTTTTACTTTTCCTGGAAAGAATCAAATCATCCTCTACTTCAACAACATATTCTTGAGCTTCTCTAAGATTCCTAGGTAAAGATATTCGGAGGATGAATCCTACCTTAGGAAATTGAGCATTGATGAAGAATCTTTTCACATTGTCATTGAGGGAAAAGCTTTAAAGGGTATCCTCTTAAGCAACCTGTTATAATGAGCTACAAAGTCTCTCATAGTCTCATTGGGCTCCTTCTTCATCTAAACCAGTTGAACTAGGAGTTCTTGACAATCTTCAATAGATTTAAACCTTTCTTCAAAGCTAGTTTTGATGTCATTCTAGCTAGTGATGGATCCAGATGGTAGGAGATAGAACTATTTTGCTTCCTTTTCTTGCAGATATTCTACAAAAAATATTACCAAAACATCTTCGTTTTCTACTCCCAACACTCCACATGTTGTGATGAATGTTGCTACATGTTCCTCTGGGAGTTTCATACCATCACCTCTGAATTTAGGAAAACTCTTACGAGATCCTTTTGGTAATTCATGGATAGGTGGAGGGAGGGCAAGTGGACATGTGTTTCTACCCCATGGCATAATTTGTGGAGGCCTTTCTCCTTCTTCCACCACTATTTCTTCTTCTTTTTCTTCTCGCTTCTACTAAATTGTGAATTATTGAAAGTCTTCTCTAAGATATGGAAATTCTATGTCCAACGAATTTGGAGAAATTGAGAAACTGCAGATGAAACAAGGGGAGTGGAATTGGGAATTTCAACACCACTTGAGCTACCGGTGAGGGAAGCCCTAAGAGGAAGGGGGTGGTGAGGATTTCTAATTTTTTCTTGCCATATTTAGAGTTCTTCAAATATATGATCAAGGTTTCCTCTTTACCTCTCATACCCTTGTATCTACGATCATCTATTTTGCAGATTTTAAATCAACTCAAATCAGAATTTTATCAAGCTCTCCTTTGTTGAATTTGAACTTGTCTTGCTCTTTCCAAAGCTTCTACATATTCTTCTTCAAAATCTAGAACTCTTGTAGTTATGTGGTAATGAAATAAATTCACTCTATTATACCAAATGGCCTCTCTCAAGTCTAATGCAATATCTTCTTGGGTATGGAAAAGAAGTTCAGGTCTTAGGACTGGGGAGGACCAGGAATAGCCATTAGTGGAAGGCATAAGGCTCAATGGATTTTCATATTTTAGAATTTCTTTTTGGATATATGGATATCTCAATTTTTATTTTGGGATATATATAATTTTTATATATTTTGTGGGTATTTGATGTGGTGCAAAGATGGAAAATATGCCTCACGGTGGGTGCCAAAAACTTTTGGCGAATTATTTTTTTAGGGGGGAAAATTGTGATATTTCACCTACTTTCTACAACCAAGTTCCTCTTCTTGAAGGGGTAGCTCCATTTATTGAAATAAAGGAAATGAATACAATCTAAACTAATTTCTGGGGTGTGTCTGAAGACCAGGATCACACAGGATACTTTCTTAAACTCAGTGTAATAGCTTGTATGGAATACAAGGGAGGAAAATTGCTTAGCGAGGGAGATAGGAGAGGGAAATAGGATGGGGAATTTAATAAAAAATAGCATAGCTGAGTTTATTTCATTAAAATCAAAATATTTTGCTTGCATCAATTAGAAGAAACCACTCACATAGAAAGAGGAACAATCTGCAAGAAACACAATTTTTTTTTACATCATGTTGCACAATTTACAATGCTCATAGAGTATAACTTGAGATGGAGATAGAATAGCAATAGATAAAATAATACGAAATGAGCCACTTGTTTCTAGAAAGACAAAGAGAGCTAGTAAATAAAAATTATGTTAGGAAATAATTATATTAGTGCTCCATTATTAATCATTATTATTTGTTAGGTCTGTTATTATATTTGTTTATATGTGAAGTTGTTAATAAACAACTCACGTGAATAGGAGTTTGGTGAGAGAATTAAGGAGTGTTGTTATATCAGATTCCTATTTTATAGGAATGACTTATTCCTATATATTTGTAAGAGTTCTCGTTTGAATAATTGAGTGAAGAATATTATTCTGTGATATAATATATTGAAGTTCTATAACTGTGTATTCATTGTATAATCTGGTTGTGTGCTTACATTTGGTACCAGAGCGACGTTAAATCTGTGGAAATCAAAAATATGGATTGATTTTGGTCATGTCGTGGATCTGGATTCAAATATCAGCCACATTACCTCAAGTTTGCATCGTTCATGAGCTCTCTGTGCGATTCATCTGAGAACGGAATAAATCTGTGGCACGGTGACAGTGGCATGGTTGATGCCAGAAGGGTCTGAAATTCTTAATCGTGGCAGAGGCTTGTTGATATCGACCATGCACTATGAACGTCTGACCATATCATTTTAACAGTCTGTACGACAGTCACTATCATCTATCAGCCTGTCATTGAGAAATAAGGTTTGACTGCTCCAAATCACGTTATGTAGCATATGGTACAGGTCTGCCTTGCACAATTGATGATTCATCGGTGTTTGAGAAAGTTAAGGAGGCAACGTATCTCCTACATGTGAAGGTGCATTCTGCCAGTTTTGACAGTCGATCCACTTGTCTTGCCTCTCACGCACTTATTGATAATGAAGCCCGATAACTGCTGTTAGGCGTTATCCAACCTATACAAAACTTTGATTGGTCGATATCTTCTGGTGTTTGGACATCACAATTAGAAGTTTGCATTTCTTAATACTTGTGCGCTCATGTCAGATCAACATTGGTGGCTTTGATGCAGTTCCTGTAGATTCTTGTTTTGACAGAAACTTCTAAATTCAGTTGATTTAGCACGTTTGGCTCTTGATCCATGCAAATCCGAGCTCCTGCCGACTTCTATGCACCATTTTTTTCTCCAAGTTTGAAACGTGTCTCCATATTTCCATGCGCAGATATGCCACGTATGTTGTTGCTGTCAAATTACCTTCAGATTCATTACATAGTCCGTGTAATTTGATTTTATTTGTCCATATGTAATTTGTCTTTTATTTCATTGTCTCTCTATGTTTGTAAAGTGTCATAACTGAATACTTTAGGTTATTTGATAATGTGTCATGTATGTCCATCAAGATTTGGTATAATATTATAATATTATAATATGTACCATAGTTATAATATTATTTTTTGTGTGTCACTCAATGTTTGTTTTGAGTCGAGTCTATGAGTGTCTACTCAGTCAAGTCAAAATTAATATATTTTTCATCATTGTATCGTCAAAATATGTTTAGGTGATTTTAGGATTTTTTTATCGAAAGTAATCAAAAGAATCAAAGTTGTTATCATTTTTTCAAGTTATTATTGTCTTGTCAAACGTCAAAAGTGTTGTTAGAAGTTTTTATTTTTTTTTCTCCATCTCACAATGGAAGTCCCTCTAGAAAAATTCAATGGGCTCAATTTTCATACTTGGAAAGTGAAGATCCAGATGCAGCTGATGAATAAAAATCTCTGGCGGATAGTCGATGGAAAAGAACCTAAACCTACAGATCTGACCAAATTGGCAGAATGGGAAACGAGAGATGATAAAGCCAAAGCCATTATTGGTCTTGCTCTCTCAGATACTGAGCTACACTATGTTGATCTCGAGAAATCGTCTCATGAAATGTGGGAAAACTTGAACAAAACCTTTGGTGCTAAAGCAGTGAACGCAAAATTTTCTCTCAAATTGCAGTTGTTCAAGTTAAAAATGGGTGAAGGAACTACAATGTCCAGTCATATTAATGATTTACGGTCTCTTCTCCGACAGCTAGCAGAAGTAAAAGCTCCTGTAGACGATGAAGATGCAAAAGCTATTCTGTTAAATAGTTTGCCTCCCAAATACAGTAATATTGTCTTCACACTTGGTCAGATGCCTTCCAACTCATTGGAAGATATGATATCAGCTCTTCTAGCTGAGGAAAAAAGGACTAAAGAAGATGTAGAAGAAGAAACTGCATTGTACCTAAAAATAAGTACAAGAATTTCTCCAAAAATAAGGAGGAAATTGAATGTTTTTACTGTAAGAGAAAGGGGCATAAAACTCCATTTTGTAAAAAACGAGCTCGTGATCTTCTAAATGGAACAATCAAAATGGAAGAAGCAAATATGGGCATAGACGATGAATCTAATTATGAGGAAGAACAAGTAAATGAAGACAGTGGCTCTGAAGACTTCTTGTTCTCGAGCATGAAACTCGGAGGATGGAGGAAAATGAGAGGTTGGAGGTCATTCAAGTAGAGACCTCTCGTCAGTTGCCAACGACGGGGCCACATATCAGCTTTGGTGACATGTGTGTGTGAAGTTTGATTTTAGTGCTTCCAAAGTGTGGTGTGCCTCGGTTGCAGTGATCTTGTTTTCAATAAGTGGAAATTTCACATTGCGGGGGGGAACATGATCCAATGTTCCATTTCCAGTATGTCAGCTTTCGCTATGTATGTATGAGCAATAGATTTCAGTAGGATTTCCTATGTTATTCCCTGCAGTGAGATAGTGATGAGAGTTGTTGATACTACTGCATCATCATGATATCGTGGTTGTTAGTTATCCATAAAAACTATCCAGAGGTTGTTGGTACTGTCCTCAAAACCATCCGTTGTGTGGTTGTTGGTTAACCACTTGGAAAACCATCCAGAGGTTGTTGGTATTGTCCTTGAAACCATCCAGATCATGAGCATGCTACGTAGCGGCACGTTGCAGTACAAAGGCAGTTTTTCCCATGTTCGCACTAAGGGGGGGAATGTTAGGAAATAATTATATTAGTGCTCCATTATTAATCATTATTATTAGTTAGGTCTGTTATTATATTTGTTTATATGTGAAGTTGTTAATAAACAACTCACGTGAATAGGAGTTTGGTGAGAGAATTAAGGAGTGTTGTTATATCAGATTCCTATTTTATAGGAATGACTTATTCCTATATATTTGTAAGAGTTCTCGTTTGAATAATAGAGTGAAGAATATTATTCTGTGATATAATATATTGAAGTTCTATAACTGTGTATTCATTGTATAATCTGGTTGTGTGCTTACAAATTAACCATCCTTTTATAATGTGGAGGTCATCTCCTTTTATAGCTTTACAATCCATCTCTTCATCTACCCCCAAACTTTTCATATTCCCATTACAATTGACTTTTCAAATATCCTTAGGAAAGACAAAATAAGCCCCATTTTTATAATTACAAAAGGTAATTTTACATTGCAAAAATATCACATAGTCACTTTAATGAATAAGACAAAAATTCATCATTACACACAATGAAGAATTAGAAGAAAGGGAGTAGAAGAAGAGTGAGAATAGAAGAAGGAGAAAGAGAATGAAGGATGAAGTAGCTTAGCAATGCTGATGAAGATCCTTCCACCTCCAATGCCTCCGGTGGAAATTCAATTAGTTTGAACTCAAGCCATTTCACTTATCTGAAAAATTGGATGACATCCAAGCAGTGTGATCTTCTCTTATTGAGGAATGCTCACATACTCCAATGTGTGGATCTAAGTCTCCAGAATGTATCTTAGCTTCTTTCCTTTGGTGAACCAACTTTTTTGATCTCAAGGAATGTTTGAAATAGAACCGCAAATTTCCGCAGTGACTCCAAAATTTCTTCATCAAGGGAAGGGATATCCCGCCTCTTTCCGAACCATTTATTGAAAAGGATTCATGAGCTCTTTCAAATATGTGTTTTCACTAATATGAGGGGCCCCAAGCTCTTCTACACATTTGCTTAGATCTTCAAGAATTCCTTGAGAATTATTTTTGCACTCCTCGAGCTTTGTTACATCATATTTCAAGATATCCCACCTTGCAAATATTGTGCATAATGAAATATGGAAAAAATTATCAGTTGGGTCCATGAACACATTTTTTCTTATCAAGAATGAGGATTCAATAATCCCCATTTTGGAGGTCATTAGGAGAAGACTATTCCACATCATCTTTTTCTCTATTTCCACCCTAATGCCTCGTGATTCTTGAGATAGTACACAAGTGAAGTAGAATAGGGAGAGGACCTCGGGAAAAATCACATTCCCTTTTTCAATGATTTTCCCCACCCACTTATCATTTTCTCTCCCCTGCATTGTGAATCCTTGGGATTTCTTGAGGGCTGCGGGTTGAAGTTGTTGATGGGTGAGACCACCTCAACTAGAGGTAAGGATGATGATCACGAGGATCCTTGGTGAGAAACATCTATCTATAATCTTCTCATAATCGCCATTACAAGAAGTTGCATTTCATAGAAAAATTTGAACTATCTCGATGGTATCTTGTTTGCAGAAAATGGAGCACAAGTGCGAGTTATGGCTCTGCTAAAATTTTTAGCCAACCGATAAAAATATGGAATATATGTAGGTGACATGAACATGTGTAGGTCTACCAAGTGGACCAACGAAATTGTGACATGTGGCAATGGATATGAAGTAAAAAAAAATTTTAATGTCGGTCTTAAACACTCAATAATTGACAGGTGGGCTCAACTATTTGTTGGTTGGGGGCCCTCAAGGTTCAACACACTTAATTATGGAGGGGTACTTTGGCCTCCATTTCTTCATATTAACATTGTAGATCTTTCATTTATATATGCTCTTTATTATATTAACAGGGATCAATGTGGGACATTTATATATTGCATTGTAAATATTACTTAAGGACCGACTCGGTGAATAGACAACCGAGTTAACTCCGCCACCGAGCCATCCTACTCACTCAACCGCAAGCTCATTTCTTATCTCACTACTTGATTAAACTAAAATGAAATTATTCTAGTGTAATCTAATGCTATGCAAAGTAGTAAATAATAGCTAATAAATAAAGGAATTGACTCAAAGAACTAAGTAAATAGAAATGTGAAATCCTAATGTGCAAGAGAGGGTCAAGAAGTTGTTAGCTAATTCAACGAAGGTGCGGGATTATATCGCAGCTTTAAACCAAGTGAACATGAGGAGGAAACAACCATGTAGAAGCCTAAGAAAGTGCATATCTGATTTCTTTAACTATTCTAGGATGCCCGGAAGGGGATAGAGGCACCCGTGGGTGCCCTTGTCTAAGATTTGGTTGCCCTAGTCTACAGAAATGACCATAAAACCTCATCTAGAGTGTTACTAGATGTTCACCTCGTGTTTTCTTCTTGTCACACTTAATTCACTAGACTATGTTGGATGTCAATGTAATACCTGCATTAAGGAATCGCTTACAAACACCATACAAAGCATCAAACCCCTAAAAGGAAAGATGCATATGAAGGGGTTAGATTGTCCTCATTGGCCAATGGTGGACTTACTAATCGATTGTTGCACTACATATCAAACCAAATGTAGTTCTCGGTGTGTGTGTGTGTGTGTGGGTGTGTGTGTGTGTAAATCATGCCCTAGGTTCCTCTTGTGTCAGTCACACTTTTTGAAGTAGCGAGAAATAACTAGATGTAAAATGTAGTAAATATGTGCATGGAAATAATAGACTCCCTTCCTATGAAGTGTGATGCAGATGAACCAACCTTGTGTACCTTGTGATGGAGCTATATGGATGCAAATGTAGCTTTAGGTGCCTCTTATGGATGTAACTCTAGATGGTGATAGTAGATGCTTAGTGTTTGGACCCTCATTATGGTCTTATAACTTTATATTTATATGGTTGTCTTGATCAAATTTTGTAATTAACCCCGAAAAAGGCCGACCACTAAAATATGGAAAGCTCAAATGGCTAGAAAGTGCCCAAGAAATTAGAGTGAATTGCAAAGAGGATCAAGGCACCCAAAGGGGACCTAAAAGGAATGATAACAAGATCGTACCAAGACAAGAACTCAGATGTTAATCAAACACCACGCATAATAAGATGAAAGTAATTCTCCAGAATAACTTTAATAAAACCTTTGTAAACAAATGAGCAACAATAATATATATTATTATATAACTCCATGAAATATAATGAGAATGGGCCTTGCTTATATAGGCAAGGAATATCAATCTAATAACCGGACAAGGTCGTAGATCAATCCATAAATCAAGGAAATAACTAGTCATCAAAGAACTAGTCAAGTCCATAGATTTAGAAAAGAACTAGTCATCGAGGATCTGGTCAATCCCATAGATCAAGGAAAGAACTATACCTAACAACTAGATAATATCTCTTAATATATAAATAAGATAAAATAAATATTCACACATATAAGTGGGTGAGGATAAATACAATAAAGGTAAATAAAGTACCTAGGTGAACATGAGCTAAGGTAAATACCTACTCTAACACCCCCATCAAGTGAAGCTAGGGGCCCAAAATAAAAGAGGAATATCCACGGTATGAGTCCCAACAACTAGGATTGATGAGGAACTCATGTATAATATATCAATGAAGAAATATCGAACCACAATAAGGAAATAATCCTGCTAGAAGGAAAGATAAAGAAGAATGAAGATGTTCTCCCGAAAACCCCCAAGAATAACTTCTAAAACCCAAAGCATGGCACATAACTCAAGGTAGCGAGGTGATGTAAAAGGCTTCATAAATATGTCTGCAACCTACTGTTAAGTTAGAATGTACTCCAAGAAAAGATATTCATCTTGAATGTGTTGATGAATGAAGTGTATGTGTATCTCAATATGTTTGATCCATTGGTACTCAACGGGGTTGCAATAATGTCAATTGCACTTTGGTTTTCACACCAAAGTACGGTTGGTGAATCCTATGGGAATCCAAGCTCACAATAACTATCAAAGCTAAAGAATTTTATGACTCATTGTAATTGTTACCCTATACTCTAACTCTGAAGATGAAAGTGCAATAGCCTGTTGCTTTTTGTATGCCCAAGTAACTAGAGAAGTACCAAGACAAAAAAGACAGCCAGAAGTGGAACACCTTTCATCAATAGAACATGCCCAATATTAATTTGTATATCCAACCAACTGAGTAGAACACCTAGTGTAGTGTATTCTAAAGTGGGAAGTGCTCTGCAAATAGCACAAAATCCTTTTAAGCAACTCCGCTAGTGACTAGTATGAGGAGAATGTGCAAACTGAGATACAAGTCCTACTATAAATGAAATATCAAAGTGAGTATGGTTCAAGTACATGATACTTCTAACCAACTACCTATATAATGTAGGATCACAAAGTGGAGTAGATCATGTGGAAGTAAGAGTAACCCCGGTGAAAAGGAGATGGACTTGGCCTGCAATCAGCCATATCAATGTCTTTGAAGAAGATCATGTGTGTAGTTTTGCTTTGACTCAAATAAATCCTCGAATATGTCTAAGAAATCTGCAAACCAAGGAAATCATGTAATAACCCAAGATCTGTCATGTTAAATTGTGTAGAAAGAGCCCTTTAAATAGTCTGAATATGGGAAGAAGATATGCTAGTAAGTAACAAATCATCAACATACAAGACAAGTATCACAATATCCTCACCAACATGCTTTAGAGATACACTTTGTATGATTGGAGTGGAAACAAAAATAACCAGAGTAGATAGAAGAAAATAATCCATCTTCTCATACCAATCCCGAGGGGCTTGTTTGAGACCATAGAGAGACCTTCGGAACCTAAAAACAAGAGAAGAATCCTAATAAAATCCATTAGGTTACTCCATGTATATTTCCTCTTGTAAATCTCCATGAAAGAAGGCACTCTTCACATCCATCTGGTATACGGGCCACCCCTGTGATACAACAATAACAAGTACAAGGCATACAAAATCCATCTTGGCAACGGGTGTAAAAGTCTCAGACTAATCAATACCTTCAACTTGTGAAAACCCCTTTGCAACAAGACAAGCCTTATACTTGTTAATGGACCCATCAATCGCATATTTATTTCAGTATACCCACTTACTATTTTAGTATACCCACTTACACCTAACCATATTTATTCCTTTAGGAAGAGATACCAAATCCCAAGTATGATTCTTCATCAAAGAAGAATACTTAACTCATCATCGCATCATCCCACTTTTGTTTCCCATGATCCTTTGTAAAAGATTTTGGATCCTCAAAAATTGACTCGACACAAAATTCCGAACTCCGTAGAATGTGTGTGGTGATGCCTAGTGGGTGGAATATCCTATATGAAAGGTGTTTCCTCATAAACTATAGTATAATCCCACTTAGGCATAGTGACAACATTAGTGTAAATAGGATCCTTAACGACATCTATAACCTCCTCAAAGAAAGGATCCTTAAGATGAGATAAAGAAGAAGAAGTAGGAATGGAAGAAGATGAAGAATCATGAGGTGTGAAGCACTCATCATATTGAACATGTCTTCATAAAATAACCTCATGAGTATTAGGATATAAAACTTGATAAGCTCTCTTTCCTCATAATACCCTACCAAGATCAAGGGTTTTCTCTTCTTATACAAGGCTTTCCTTTTCTTATTTGGCACAAAATCCCAAGCATGGCTCCTAAAGACCTGAAAAAATGATACATCTAGCTTAGTGTTGGACCAAGATTCCTCTAGAGTCAAATGTTCAAGTGCTTTATGTGGTGTGTGGTGTGTGATTACGAATGTAGTTAGCATAATTAATCGTTTCGCCCGAGTAAATATGAGGTAAATCTCTAGAATGCATCATACGATTAGCCATTTCCTTCAAAGTTCTATTCTTTTTTTCTACTAAGACATTCTATTTTGGAGTATGAGGAACAAAATTCTGGTGAATAATTCCTTGAGTTTCCGAAACTTCATAAACTTATTACTAAAGTACACCCCCCATTATCCGTGCCAAGGTTATTTATGTAACTAGAAGATTATTTCTTGACCAAAGCCTTGAAGAATTTTAAGTGTGAAGAAACATCACTTTTGTACTTGAGAAAATAAACCCAAGTACGCCTCAAGAAATTATCAATAAAGGTAAGTGCATACTTAGCTCCATTGAAAGAGGGGGTAGGAAAAACCATCAAGTCACTATGCACAAGCTCAAGTGGTGAAAAAGCTCTCTTGGACAAATTCTTAGGAAAAGTATCTTGGTATTGTTTCCCTAATGCACACCTTGACAAACTCCTCAAGACAAGAAAATATATGAAGATCATCTACCATACCATGAGTGCTCAACTCCTTCAAATATATGTAATTGAGATGTCCAAATCTTTCATGTCAAAGCTTACTCTTTGAATCTGCATGAGAAACCATTCCTATCCCTATAGAGTTAGTGTCATAAAACCCTCAAAGTGATATAGTCTAAGACTATGATCAACAATACCTTGAGAAAAAGTGAATAATGCTTTAACAAAGTTTATACTTTTACCCCATGTGGTGTAAAATTCATTGTTTTCCTTAACCAAAACGACAAATTTGATATACGAAAGAAAATTTGTAGTGATGTTAGGAACATATATTGCATCTTGGATACTACCACCATCAAGGTGTATATCACCTTTTCCTTTAACATAAAGGAAGGAATAATCTCCAACCTCAATTTTGGAAGTAGAACTCAAACCTAGATATACAAAATAATCCTTAAAAAAGTCATGTGATGAGAAGCACTAGATTCTATAACCCAAATATGTGCAAGTGGTGATTGAGATCTCCCAAAAACATTAAGTGCTTTTCCATGTTGAGTAGAAGGAGGTGGAGTGGAGATAGAAATTTTTGTTTCTTTATTGCATCCTCTAAGGCTTTCATTCACTTATAACACCTATGTTCTTCATGACCAATACCCCCACAAAAATATCATGAAAGGCTAGACTTATTCTTGGATTTAAAAGACTCATTGGGTTTAGAGTTGTTTTCTTTGGGTTTAGGAGAATTTTGAGATGGAGAAGGGGTGGATTTGGTTTTACTTTTGGTTTTCCCTTTCCCTTAGGATTAGATGCAAATAATGCCTTTTGAGAGGTGGAAGACTCAAGGTTAGACAATTTGGATTCTTCCTTAGTAATTATTTCACAAAATGTTTCTAAGTCAGGCATTTTAAATGTGTCACCTAAGGCATCCATGCTAGAGAAAAAGGTAGAAGAAAAGATTTGGAATGGTCCTCTCAATTTGGATAGAATTAAGTAAACACACTCTTCATCTTTCTTATCTCTTCCACTCCCCTTCAACTCGTGTCAACAAATTCTTGAACTTGGTAAGATAGTCTATAATTGATGGAAAATCTTTAGGATTAAGAGAGGTGATCTCAATTTCAAGTTGCATGGCTCTCATGTGATCCACCTTACCAAATAAACCCTCTAATTTATCCCATATTTTGAAAGGAGAGTCACATTTTTCCAAATGAAACAAAATAATATCACTTACATAAGTTCCTATCAAACCCATACACTCGTCAAATTTACACTAGTACTGAAATTTCTCATATTCTCTAGTGAACACCGGTTGTTCAAAGTTAAATCCCATAATCATTTCCTCTTAATGATTATTTCCATTCTCGGTTTCCATATGTGGTAATTATGTGGTGTTAATGGCTCAACATGATCTAATGCAGAATTAGATAAAGACACCATTCTCAAAAATCACCAAAAATGCAAGACCCAAACAATGCAACAAGACCCCCCAGATTTTGGTAATTTATAATGAGTGTGTGTTACAATATGGCACTTTATAATTATATTTTGATTCTCAAAATAAATATTTCCAATGGAAATATCACGAAAAAACAAACACTTTTGCAAAAATGGCACTCAAATCGAGTTACCAACCAAACCATACAAGCTTTTCAATATTATGCTCTACTATTTATTTTAGTTTCCACTAAAACAAAATAAAACACTCTTTCCTTCACCACACAAATAAAATGAAAGGGGGCTGGATTCAAGCACCTACTAGTAGGAATCACAAGCTTAAGCCCTCATATGACCATACCATGTGACCGGGGCTAAGAATTTCAATGGGTAAACCGAAAGTCATCAAGAAATGGTCGGACTATGTGTTATGTGTAGCAAGTTGTGATGAGTATGTGGTGAGGAGATGTGACATAAAGATGAATTGTGCATGACCCTATAACATAAGTGTATATCATTACTAGATGAATAGAAAGGAAGTGGTGATTTATCCTAAATCGTATACCACTAAACAATGTAAGTGAAGGTGATGGTGTAGCCTATCACGAGATGATGCTAGAAGAAGTGACCCTATAGCCTAAGGCATATATCACTAATCCTAGGAGTGTCTCATGAGAAACATAGAATGTGACTGGATGTGCGAGTGTGATTTGGTTCAATTTTTAGATGTATACCCTCAAAATCCTAGTATGGACCATGAGACTAGAATTCATCATTGGGTAGTGAGTGCAACGCGTAGAGGTGAATATGCAAAATGTGTAATGTACGTGATAGAATAGGATGTAATGTATGATGTGTCCATGCCCTAAGATGTATATCATAATAGATGTAAAATGGAATGTAAGATGACATGTATGATGTGTGAAAAACATGCAACATGTGATAACTATGGTGTAGTGTGTGAGTCATGTGTAGTATGTGTATGATGTATGTAAGACAAGATGTAGGATGTAAAGTGTGGGATGTATGAAGACTCACAACACGTATAGCATATGATGGATTGTGTAATATGTAGATAATGTAGGGTCATGTGATGATACGTGATGCTTAAAGTGTAGTGACTATTGTGTAATGTGCGGGGTCCATGTGTAAAGAATGCCCTCAACAGTCAAGTGTGAACCGAAGCAAATGAGTGTGTCATCGGTTAATTACTGACACATGTAATGTAAATGAATATGTGAATACTAGAACGTGATTGTAAGACATATGTTGATGTGATAATGGGGGTGTGTGGATTTTATGCCCCCAAGTGTGGAAGATGAAGAATCCATCATGTAATGTAATCTTAGAAATCATTGATTTCAAGGTCAAAGCCATAGGGTTCTACATCAAAAACCTAATAAGTGATAGTGTCGGGTTGGTCGTGTAATGAGCCATTGAGGTGTAAATGATACATGCCCATAACATATTCCTCATCAGTAAAGGGTGGCAAGGGACACCCATACACATACCAACGAGTGAGATTTTGTGTATAGCCAAGAAAAGAACCATTGCAAATGAACACATGGCCAAAAGGCATGGGAAATGATATATCTGTATGATCACGGTCTAATGTACCTCCTATATATGTAAGCCAAGACTGTCCTAATATGAGCGAGTAGAAGGAGGTATATGCATGAGGTAGACTATGAGATGGAATACACATAGACCATAAGTTGTAGTAATAGTGATGAATCCATAATACAGATGAGGATTATGCGTCGGAGGATAAAGATATTCAAAAGTGAATCCAATTCTAGCCAAGCCATCATGTGAACATATAGTGTCATCACAAGTAGGATCAAATGGAATATGTTCCCAATATGAATCATTCATGAAAAGTGTGCATGTGAAGGGAGGTCGCAGTGATGAAGATGGCATGTGAGAAGGTGGAGGAGCAACATCTGATGCAGAGAGAGACCCCTGATAAATTATCATAGTATCAGTAGTGGTAGGGGAGGTGGTGGAGTGGAAGGAACCACATCAATGACACAAATATCACCCTCAAGTGGTGGTAAATGAGGTATTGTTACCCATTTGTACCTCGCTGGAAAAATGGACAACTTGAGATAAACAAAACTTGGGTAGTTGATAGGGCTTCAAAGTAAATCTAGATAGTTTAGGTAAATTTCCATGTTTAGGAGCACTTGTAGCTAGTTCTAGGACTTTCGGGATTAATAGGTGCAAGATTCCATTGGCTACAGAGCCCTAATGTGTTGTTATGGGAAATATGTAGGTGCTCACTTGTTGTTATGGAAAACCTAAAAAAAATTATCCATTTTTACACCCCCCTTTGTGTAAAAATGAATAACTTTAAATTTTGGGCTTGGGACAGGTGGATGGAAGCTTAGAGGTGACCATGGTGAAGAGGCAAGCCGTGGGGTCCACACTTACCTTAGAAGGTGGATAAAATGGGAAAAATTAAGAAAGTGATTTTTAGGCATACCACTACACCCCATGGCTCCCCTAATTTTTGTAGACACAAAATCATGCACTTTAGACATTATTTAGTCTTAGTCTCATACTACTATTTAGAAGGTTTTTGAGTGAAGAAAGTACTAATCAACCCCCGTCTTTTGGTCATCTTCTCTTATTTTATTTCTTCATTCCTGACCTCTTACACCCACATATCCAGTCATTTTCTATCATCTTGCAATATTTTAGCCTTAATCGGGCACCTATGGGCACCCTAGTCCCACCAAGGGCACTCCAATCCTTTTTGAACTTTCTTGCCACCTTTTGGGCACTTTATAGTTGTTTCAGATTCATATCTTTTTTTTGGTTGGCCATTTCAGACTTAATTACAAAATTGTATCAAGAGAACCCTATAAATATAAAGTTATGAGACTATAATGAGGGACCAAGCAATAGTCACCACTATCATCCACATAGATTTGTTTCCATTTGGAGATCATTTCGAACCATTAGCTCCATCACAAAGGACAAAGATGGTTCATCTGTATCACACAAGTATAGGGGAGGGATTTTATTCTATTTCATACACCATTCTACTACATTCTACTTCTATTTAATGCTCACTACTTCACAAAGTGTGGCTGGCATAAGAGCACCTAGCACACATGATGCACACACACACACACCAAACTACATTTAGGTCTAAAATGTAGTGCAATGCTCAAATAGTAAGCCCATTGTTGTGGCGGTTGAGGTTTGTCGACCCATTCATTTACATTATTATTTTTAGGGTTTTTATACTTCTTATGCTCTTTTGCAAGTCTTACTATACATGTTGGATTATTAACAACATCCGACGTAGTGCGGTGGATCTAATGTGGCACACAGTAAGGGTTTTGAACCAACAACCGATCCTGAAACTCGATTATAGACCTCTTGCACTAACTAAGGCATTGATTCTTCATACTAGAGTGACCATAAGCACCCCATTCATTCTCTAGGCACCCCGAGTCTAGAGAATTTGTCTAGATCCATCCTTTTCGGGACCCCTGCATAGTCATTTCTACTTCATGTTACTCTAATCACTTTTGTGACACAGTCCAACGAGCTCCATCTAATCAGCTAAGTTCATTCTAACTCTCTTAGTATTTTAGGGTTTAGAATTTCCATTTTCATAGTTACTTGTGTCATTTACATATTTATTTATTGTATTTACAACTTGTTATAGATTAGATTAACTATTAACGAGCTCGGGGAGTAGAGTTAGATACTAAACCGATGGACATGGATATGGTCATGAGATGTCTGAGCCAACATACAAAATTTTGACAGAGTGACAGAGTGGCCAACTCGGCAAGCCCCTGGAGAGCTAACAAGGAGGCAATCCAAATCAGCATACTAACCATTTTTAAGTGAAATTTGACTTTCTGGGAGGTCCATATCTTAATACTATCACTCATAAAAACTATTGAAACATGGAAAAATAAATGATATTTCGGGAAAAATGAAAAATATCATCTACACTACAAAAGTAATTTCCCAGCCCGAAACTATTGAAATGAGCCTAAAGAGTGACATGTACTAAAATTGTCATATCTTCCTCAATAATAAACCAAATTGGACAAAATTATACTCATTGGAATTATGGTTTCATCATCTTCACTTAGAAATAGAAAAATCAAATATTTGGTTAGGGTAGGTAGATAAAAAATGAGGAAACTCGTCCCAATTTCAAATGATCACTTCCGAGTGCAAAAATGAATGCATTAATAGAGGCATGGGAAAAAACTTCTTCTACAATGACCAAGCCAAGTATAGCATGGGATGGGCATTTGAAAATTTTTCCATCATGTTTTTAAGTTAATTAATTCACCTTATATGTGGGTAAAAGGGGAATTTTGGGACTCTCTCTCTCTCTTCTCTCTCTCTCTCTCTCTCTCTCTCTCTCTCTCTCTCTCTCTCTCTCTCTCTCTCTCTCTCTCTCTCTCTCTCTCTCTCTCTCTCTCTCTCTCTCTCTCTCTCTCTCTCTCTCTCTCTCTCTCTCTCTCTCTCTCTCTCTCTCTCTCTCTCTCTCTCTCTCTCTCTCTCTCTCTCTCTCTCTCTCTCTCTCTCTCTCTCTCTCTCTCTCTCTCTCTCTCTCTCTCTCTCTCTCTCTCTCTCTCTCTCTCTCTCTCTCTCTCTCTCTCTCTCTCTCTCTCTCTCTCTCTCTATATATATATATATATATATTGTAAACACTTCTCATTTGAGAAAGGGGGATATTATAAAGTTAAGAAAATATTACAAATTTTTTCTCACATCCATTTGAGCTCTAAGCCTTCACATGGATGCTGAAAAATGTAATCATGCCTCTATTTTGTAAATGTAATGGACTGTGCAACTTTGTGGAGCAATAAAATGGTGTATTGTGGTGTTTTCTCAACCCTTTCTCATTTGTTGACACTTCCTTTCCTCTCTATTGTTATTTGTTCTATTTTGTACATATTTCCCTTCATTTGTAGATAAATGTTGTTGTGTTTAATGGGTATTTTTGGTGAATGGAGCTTGGTTTTGTGTCACGGTGGTCCGGCCTTTCCCTTGTTGCATTTTCTACTCCCATTCTCCCTCAAACAGGATCTTCCAGACCCCTTTTCTTGGTGTTATCACATCTAAAGTTTAGGATTTCCCTTCTTTCATGCATTCCCCTTCTCCATATCTCCTTGGAATTGTTAGGATAGGATTAAATAGGTGTTTTTCTTGCATTAGGAGTAGTTGTAGCATTATTTTAGAAAGAGTAACCATCCTTCTCTCGAGATTTTTCTCAACCGCAAGGTCCCACACCTTGAGACAAATCCATGTTACCCATTACATTAATTTCCCAAGAACTCACATGCTATCAAATCACATGGTGTTGTAATTTGGTGATAAAAATTTTGGCACGCCTAATGGGATAGTTTTGAAGAACCTTACCACTTCATTTCATCAATTTTTTTGTGCTCTTGACGAAATCTTAGCCTTTAGAGGCATGTCCAAACATAATTGGTGACTCCACTGATCTAAAATGACCCATTTTTGAGTTGCAAACCTTTCTTTCCATCCATTTTTCTTTCCATACCTTTCATTTTTCTTCCATCCATGAAGTTATGCAATCATGACTTCATTTCCATCATGGGATTCCCATTTGTAGAAAAGAAGTACCTCTCGATCCATCTCCAAGCTATTACAATCCACCTCCAGATCAATTTTTAATGAAATTCAGATTCAGTATGCATATCCACATGAGTAAGATGCAAATCAGTTTGGTTATTCACCAAATTATGGAGTTATTCAAGAGCAAGGATATGCAAATTTTGGAGGCCATCCTACACCTAGAGATGTTGAGTTACAGATGCAGGTTTAGAGAATGGAGGTAAGCACGATGCATACCAGGGCTACATCTCAATTGAAATCATTCAAGATTGGTTTCAAGGTCCCTTGTCCATGGGTTAGCTCTATACCAAGACACTACAACCCTCGCAGAATCTTGATTTCATGGTTGAAATGGTGCCACAACTTACAAAGTGGATTAAGGATATTGAGGCTTATGAATCTAATGTTAGTCATTTCAGATCAATGGGAAACTCTTGCATTACCATCTCACATATATCTTCCCATTCCCCAACCTATACTATCTCATCCCGAGTATCAATTCCCTTACTTCTCATATGTTGTTTCCATTGTGAATTCCACTTCTTCACCTTCTTCCATTCCATCCCATCTTCTATATTATTCCCTTTTCTCTTTTAAAACTACATCCCCTCTACGAAAACAAAATGTAAAACCTTCCCCTTCATCACAAACAAAGAAAAAATCATTTGAATCCTGACCCACCCCTCCTCTTAGATTCCCAAATCCATTTTGGGAAGGATAAAATCAGAAAATTGGTCAAGGAGGGAAGAAGACTGAAGAGCCTAGAAAAGAAGATCTTGCAAGAAACTTGATAGAGTGGGCTGAAAGATTTAATACCAAGAAAATTCCATTAATGAATAAGCCTTCAGTTGGGATTGAGGTTCAAGAATAAGTGGTGAAGGATGATTTTACAAATGAACAAATTCAAGCATAAGAAGTAGATGATCGGTAGTCCTTGTGTTTCGAGTGTAGTGTTCACATTGGCACTATATTCTCAGAGGTTGTTGATCCATCACCAGTTGTAGAATTAGTTGAAGAGGAAGAAAAATCAACTCCAAATCCATAAGAAGAGGAGCACATGGAGGAGAACAAATCAGATTTAGAGATCCTACGGAAGAGGAGATCATAGAGAGCTTCTTGCTTTCTTGTGGTAATGAAAATTTAGATTTTCCTCTTCCTTCATCTTTTGTTGAAAATGATTTAATTGATGAATCCATCATGGAGGAAAGCTTTGAAGATCATGATGCCCATAATATTCCTTAAGAACATAAAATTTAAGGATTTGACCTCTCAAACTTCATCCTAGATGAGGAAATCAAACAAGAAAAATAGTTTGGTCTTCCAGAAGAGAAGGAGGAACTCCCAAGTGACCAAAAAGATTTAATCGGTTGTAATGATTCATCAAGGAATCTATCAAACATTGTAATCAATCTTGAGGATTTCCATGTTTTTGAAGAGGAAGGAAACAAGGATGAAACCACTCACATATCAATCATCGGGAAAATAATCGCTTATTAGTGGATTAGCAACAAGATAAAAATCAGCCTACAAACAGTCACCTTTTCCAGCAATTTATACAAGAAGACTTCATTCTTGGAGTTAGGATTCATAGCAATGCAAAAAATTCATGGATCAAACCTTGCTCAATTAGGTACTTAGCTTCATTGGAGAAAATTCAGAGTTTCCACTAGACATGTTCACTTCCAAGCATGGAGATGCGATCTGAAGTACCAAGGATCAACCGTAATACCTCTCTAAACCAAATACGAGTAATTAAAACGACAAATAAGCACCCTTCATCACATTCACCTAGCCACGACCCCTTTTACACCCCACTAATATTAATTTAATTAATTTAATTAAATTAATTCATTATCCTCACTATATTTATTATTTAAATATCTTATTTAAATAATATCCACACATACAGTTCACTTAGACACCTCACCAAGCCAACTCAACCTAAGACCTATTCTTAGTAAGTTGCCATAACTAACTAATACTTACCCAAACCCTAAAAATCAATGCCTACATTCCCTCTAACCACATTCCCGCATGCTCACAAGAATATCTCCCAGTCTAATCCATGGGTTAACGACATGAGATCCGAGGAAATCAAGAGGATCTCCCTAGTTTAGTAAACCTAGGAAATCCCCTTGACCGACGCCGCCAATTACCCCTAACCGCCCCGAGTTAAGCCGAAACCGCCATCGGTTACCATTTTAACCCCAAAAAACCTTATTCTCAAGGTTGGAAGTTGGAAGCAAAAATTTTGGTGAGCATTATCACATCTCAAAGAGATAACACATCTTCAGAGAGTGAATTCCAACGAGACCACACATGCAAGGAAGGAGATCAAACATCTTTTCCTACACAACCATGATCTGATCTAACCAAGCAAAGAGGAATGCACATGCAGCCCATGTAGAAGCTTTCCTTTAGTTGGTGATCACTTGCAACCTTCAAACCTCTCATCAACACCTCCATCCTTCACACACAGCATCCAGACCAAAATCCAAGTAAGTATAATGTCATACTTCTCTAGTTTATTTCATTTCATCATTATTTTATCATCTATTGCTTACCTAGCCACCTATTGACCTTCTCCAACATTTCCACCTCCATATACCCATTAAAGCCTCACCGAAGCCTACCCCAGTCACCCAATACCTCATCTCGACTAACCAAAGTCCTTTGTGTAATCACAAAGGATACCTAAAGCTTGTTCTGTGACATTTCCAGATTTCACAATAATCGCACCAGTCACACCTAACCGCCATCGGTTACCCCTGACCGAAACATCGGTCTCTGTATTTTCCCACATAGCCTAGAATAGAGACCTACCCACTTAATTTCATCTCACCCTCATCCACCTGTGATCTACCCGAGACCTCTGTCAAACCTATGTAGAACCCAAAACCAATCATTTGACCTTTGGATTCTATTCTAGCTTAGCCTGTTAGATTAGATCTATTTCTTATTGTGTTTTAAGTGAGATACCTAAATCATTTCAAATTACAATAGGATTTACTTTGTTTACAACATTAAATTGTTTAAAACAATGGACTGACAGCCATCTAGGAAGTATCACACTTCCCGGATCTAGCATACGCTAGGCAGTTCACTACCCATATTGTTTAATTCCTTCTTGTGGTCTTGCTTTGCATTACAGGTAGTTCCTCCTAGCCAAAAGGAAGCTCTCATGATCAGTCAGTGGATTTGGAAGTCATACGCGTGCAACAACCCATCAACCAACATTTGAATAGTATTCCTCCTATGCCCGTTACCCTATCTGTTTCATCAACACTTCAAAGAAACATCTAAGAAAAAGGTGAAACATTTTGGCACACCTGGTGGGACCCATCCAGGGTTCCTTGCATTTCATTCATTCCTAGGAAAAGTTGTGTGTTTGTTTCCCTTCTGAAAAGCGTGTACACACTAATTTTCTTCCTTGGTAACCCACCTCTTCTTTCTATTTGCTCTAAAGGAAACTTTTCTTTTGGTGTAATTAAAAAGAATCATTTCTTCATGTTTTCTACATTATAGTGAAAGAGCATCCCTCTTCCTCTTCATTTTATTATGTCATCCAATTTCACATTTCGATTTGGGCTTAAAAATAAGTGCATTCCATTCTGATTTATTACATTAGCTCACATTAATTGAGGGCAACCTATACGCTGGAAGTCATGCCCAACTGATGGTTGATAAACGAATCATAGAAAAGCACTTATTTCCTTTTCTCTTTCTCTGAGTCTTACCAAACCTCACAAAAATTCAAAATACATACATTCTTAAACAACATCCTACCTGGAAGAAGTTGTAGGTGATCACACGATCACGGCACAATGGGCACCCAACTCACTACTCTATCGAGTCATACTTCAGAGCGAAGCCCGCCCCCACCATAACATACCTAAACCTCACCTTTTAGATCTCCTTCTTTGTAGGAAGCCATCCTCACCAAAAATCTATTTCACAATTCATGTGTTAGTCCCTAAATAGCATAAGCTAAACAAACATAATAGAAAAGGCACTCCTAGGATCACATTTTCTTAGTGTTTCGCTTGGCTTGCATTTTGAGGTGAGAGATCACGTTCTTCACTTTTTTGTTCATCCTTGCATGCTCCTCATCATAGCTGGTGTATTCCGGCTTCACCTGAGTGTGCCTGGGCCATATCATCATCATTCTCTAAAATTCTAGGTCTGATTCTACATCATATTTTAATTCACAACCACTTTTCTTTCATCATTGTTTCAATTTCACAAGAATTGTCTTCTTACCTCTCGACCGCCATTATTATACCCAACCGACGCGTGTTCCAGTCCTTTTTCTAACCTACTCAAAAGGACATTTTTATTCATTTTTTCCACTTTTCATAGTCCCTGTCACTATCATCATTCCCATTGACGTTTGTAAACATCATCATATTTGGCATACCTATTAGATTTTACCTTCTACCTTGGTTTTCACTCACTGTTCATTTTCTACAGGACCGGCAGTGGCTACCCCTGACCAGCATCGGTTTGCCATAACCGGCATTGGTTAGCTTGTTTCACATTCCAACCACCATTTGGTACTTAATCTACTTTTTTCACCAAATTCACTTGTTCCTGCTATTGTTCTCTATGTCATTTACAGAGAAGCAACCCTACCTGATTAGTATTGGTTCACATGGTGTTGACCCAAAGACAAGAAAGCACACTCATATTTCACGCCAATTGTCAACCACTCCCACCTAGTCCTTCACCACCTTCCATTTTATCACCAACCATGGATCCCATCCAGCCTATTACTATCACTACCGAGATGAAGAGTTCGACACGACTCCTTGACCAAAACCCTACCACCTTATAGTTTTACCTTTCCCACTCATCCACTCGAGATGCCTCGAGTCAGTTGATATACAACATGCCCATATCTATCCCCCCAACTCTCGCACCACTCTCCGCACATCGGCCCCATCTAGCTCCGTGCTTGCCCACATCTACCTTACCCCTAGTCATTTCACAGTTAGGTCCTATACCCGCTATGACTACCATTTGTTACCCCATGTGGCACCCATTACATCCACCGTACCCTCGACAACTACCCCAAACACAATCTCATCCACCCCTAATGTCTCACACATACCCATAGCTACATTACCACCTCCAGTGTTCGGTGACCCCTACCCCATTTCAGAACGTGGTCCTTTCCATTCCACAATCATTAGCCCCTATTTCCACTAGGGTTACCACGACCCTTCCACCCCCATATACATACTATCAACAACCTCCCATTTCATCCATTATACACACCGGGTACATACCCCCTATTTCACTACCTTCTTCTCCACCAACCTACATGGCAGCCCCATACACTAGAGTGCCACCCCGTTATATGCCCAAAACCAACCTTCTCATGCTACAGAGGCATCCAATCATCACAACCCACCAACAACCTAATTAAATTGATGTTGGACAAGATGTAGACATTGAGGCATCGGTTTTCTAGCTCCCACAACACTCTCACCTACGACGAGATTTGCAACGAGCCCATTCACCCATCCATTCCTATCCATTCATACCCCGTGCATTGGGAAATGCCTAAATTCAATCATTTCAATAGCAAAGAAGACCCACAAAACATTTACGATCATTCAAACATGGGTGTTATCTGATCACTCATGATGATGCCTTGCTCTTGAGAACCTTTCCCATGTCCCTCACTGGACCTGCATTAGATTGGTATAGTGGGTTACCTAAACACTCTATATTCTCATTCAATCAGGTAGCCCAAGCCTTCTTGGATCATTTCTCTATCAATATCATCAAGAAGGTTACCATGACCGATCTATATTCCACACGTCAGTATGAGGATGAATCTATCACAGATTTTGTCACTCACTGGCGCAACCTGATCAACCAACTTACCTTCCAACTACCACAAACAAAACTCATCGAGCTCTTCACATGGGCTTGTGCTAGACATATCTCACCGACCTTGCAGGTCCAAACCTTCCGAACATTCAATGAAGCATTCACTATGGCACGAAAGTTAGAGATTCGGGCCATCAAAGAGAAGAAAATCCAATTACGCAATAAGAATTTGGCATTCAAGTCGAATGATACCTCTTCTTCTTCCAAACCACAAACCAATTATTCAAAAGCTAAGGGCACCACTAACGCAGTGGTACTTAAGGCCGGCCCAACACATCCATCAAATCAGGCTACCCCCTCATCTAATCTCTCACCTATCTAGACTTTTCAATTCAGATGAGAGCAACGGAAATATACCCCAATCGGGAGCCTTACTCTTCTGTCTTAGAAAATCTTATCAAAGCCAGAGCCATCACTCTTCCACCTATAAAACCACACACTAGTTTTGACCTGCTCACCCCATGCCCGCATGGTATAAAGAACATGATTTCTATAATTATCATCGAGTAAAGGGTCATAGTGATGGCAACTACATCACTTTCAAAAATATTGTCCAAGAAATGCTCGAGAAAGGTGAGTTAACCATGGATAATCCTAATGCACCTACCAACCAAAACCTACATATCTTCAAGAAACCATTTCCTAACCATGCCCCTTCATCTAATCAAACCGGTGAGACCTCCACTCACGATACCCATACCCGTACGAGGTTCACGCTATCTTTAATGACGCACCTGTCACCTCCCAATTACCCCATATTCCTTCCATAGAGGAGATCCTAGCCCAAATCCTCCTTCCACGTCGTAAACCAACCTCCCTTGTTCCTTCACCAATAGAGGAACACCTTTCATCTCCTTCATCACCTATGGAGGAATCTTTCTAACATTGAGACCATCTCACCCCTGGCTTCACCACTTAGAGAGCCTTTAGCTACAATACCTCCTCCACCCATAGAGGAGCACCCATTACCTCCTCCACCCATAGAGGAGCACCCATCATCTCCACCACCTATCATAGACCCAGTTGAGATACCTTTTCCTCTTGGAGCATTCTCCATCAGCCACCCAAAATCCTACAGACCTACTTTCGGCTCTCTTACCCACGGAAGCTGAAGCTAGCCAATTCCCCATCTCTAAGACACATTTTACGGAATTGCCATTAGGTCCTCACCAACTCCACCTACAGATGTTCCATTCTCATGTTTGGCTGATCACTTAGATTATGTGGATAGGGCTCTACTATGGGGGCACCTTTTACTCCCCATCTCAACACAGATGTAGAGATCCCTTGTTGATACCTCCACAATCTACCCAAAAACATTTCGACCAATTGAACCAAACACAATCACCTCTATCACAACCCCTTCCATGACACCTATTATAGCTCACACCACACCCTTACCCATAACTCAACCTACACCTAAACCCAAACCCATACCTACAACATTTGTCTCGACTAAACCCATTACCACTTTAGGGGTCACCCCGACCACCAGCCTTACTCATCCACCTATCAAACTAGATTTAGCTACATCCTCCAAAGTCAACACCATACCTACTCCGAACACCCAAACAGAAGCACCAAACCCATAGAACTCATACCCCAACTACGCCAATCACACCTGCACCTGTCCCATCCATCTTAGGATCTCAACTTCCCCACATGGTCAAGAAACCTCCACCCATCAATAAACCAAAAACACAACAGCCCATTCCTTCCTCACAAACCTCTAACCTACCCAGATGCCCAACCCGACTTACACCTACACCTCGTAGCCTCTTTACCACCCATACCTCCGATACCCTCAGCTATTGCTTCACTACCCACTACACTTCAGTCGGCTTGTCTCACGCACCTCAAGCACGACCCACGTCATCTACCTTCACAACACCCCCATTATCCCCGTGGGTAACTTGCCCTCTTCCTCCATCAATTTTCCTTCTAGACCTCATACACCCACATCACCTTTACCCAAGAAGGTGCAACCCAAAAACAAAACTCCACTACCCCACAATAAGGTAGTCAAAACACCACACACCCTCCTACCCGTCCATCTACTATACCCATACCTAAACAAACACGACCGACACCTAAAACCACACCAACACCCAAACCCATGGCTCGACCCCCTCCTCTTCTAAAGACCATTCCTCAACAATCACCTACACCTACACCCAAACCCACATTTACTTCCCATTGTGATCCACTAGCAGGGTCTTATGCCAAAATTTTAACCAACCTCCTGAGAGACCTCTGTCATCACATTACCACCACTCAAACCTTATGACCCCCTCAAACCCAAGCCAAAAGGGTTTGACGATACTAAAATTTTGCATACCATCATGTGCCAGACACGATGTGGAGAACTACAAGGCCTTGAAAACCATCCTTATCTAATTGTGTCCACTAGAAACCAACTTTGACATGACGACGACCTTCTCGACAAGGATCCTGCTTCACCAACACCCATTCCCACACTACCCACTCAACGACCACAACCTCCACCCTCACCTCTCCTAGAGCCACCCCCAAGATTTGAAATTAACATGGTTCACATCAGAGAACTTGCCACACCACCACCCAAATGTCATTGCATGCCCAACTCGACCTCACAGGGTTTTTCTCCTCCGGTAGGTTTTTACCCATCATGTCGTTATACCACTCACCCTACACCTTCTCCATTTGCCAACTCCCCTCAGATCAACATGATACACGTCACTACATGTGCTCAGAAGGACAAGGGAAAAGAAAAGGCAACTGACCCACCAACCAATCCTATACCCAACATACCATCTGCACCCATACCTAAAATAACTATCCACAGCCCCACATACCCCATTTCTAATGGCGTCACACATCACACCATGCTCAAACAATTACACCAATCACCCCTCAAAATGTCCTTATATGACCTCATCCAAACCTCGAATCCCATCATCAAGCTCTCATGGAGGTTCTTCAATCAATTGAGGTTTTACCTAATGACCCTACACCCGTAGCCTCCATTATCACACCCCATCATGTAGCCTCTCTCACCAAATTACCACCTTCATCTTCACCCCACCTTGTTCACCAAGTGGCCTCCCTTAGCTTCTCAGAGGAAGAGATCATGCCACACCAAAATGATGACCTGACCCAGCCCTCTTCATCTCTAGTCCACATCGATGACATACGGGTACACTCATGTAATGATTGATGGGGTGCTAGCATTAACATCATTTCATCCCATGCATTCACTCAAATGCGCATACCTGAACAATTACATGCATAAACACCTGTCATGTTGCATTCATTCAATGATGCTATCACCTCTACACTAGGCACCATCATCCTCCACATTCGCGTGGGCCCCACTGCACTATTCCCGAATTGTTTTACATTTTGGAGGGGGAATTCCAATATAACTTGTTGCTTGGTAGACCCTAGATCCATGTCATGGGTTGCATTCCTTCCACTTTGCATCATTGTGTAAAGTTTGAACACAAGGACACACCTATACCATTCCAACTGACCCATCACCTTTTAAAACATGTAACATGCTTTACCGACCCAATGATGTGCTCATACCTATCAAGTCGTCTACCTCCGACCACTACCACTTCACCTACACCTCCACCTACCAGTATAGATGCTGCTTCTACCACACATACCTCCTCCATTCCTACCACTACCATAACCTCCATGGCTGACCCATCAGCTTCCCAATCCATTAACTCCACCTCATCGACCTCCGACACATTATCCATACCAGCTACCTACATACCAACCACTGATCCCTTGGAAGGTGTTTTTCAATGCCTCACTCTGGGGGAGTACCACCTATATAGTGTCAACACATTTCTTACTCCACAAGAGTATGGAAGCCTTCACCAACACCCTCACTATGATCACCAGTATAGGAGAACATCTCCTTTATGGTCCTCCCCACCTTCGTACTAGTCTCACCTATGGGGACTTGATACAACCACTTACACACCCGAACCACCATCACAAACCCGCCCATTTTCCACTGACTTCCAATCACTTACCAATCACCATTTTTGCCCACACCTTCCTACACCGATGTGTGTGGAAGGGTTTTGGTTTTGGCTTTTATGAGCAAGGCTGCCATACTATTATTATTCCATGTACCACCCACAAACATAATGACCGTAGTGGTATCGGCTTCCCCAAACCACCTACCAAATAGGCCCACATTGAACTCATTAAGGACACTAGCCCTTCTCCACCTTCTTCACCCACTCCACCTTCATCACCACCTTCACCGACGGAGTCGATGGATCCTGAATCTATCCCTCCTAACTTTTTTTTTCATAAACACCATTTCCTTGGGGCCTCTGACTTATCAACGCGAGGGCGAGGCCCCTTCCACTCTTCCCTTCCTGTATCCTAAAATGATCGATGACGACACACCTATAATTAACATCGTTCAATGTCAGGATGATGAATCCATACTCACCTACCTTGGTGCAGAAGACTCATATATTCATCGGTTGTTACCCTTTGAGACACAAACCATGTTGAATGAATCGACTATCGAGATCAACATTCATACTTAGGATGACCCGCACATCCTAAAGATCAAACAATCTTTAGATGTTGCTGAACAAGAAGCCATCACTTCTTTTCTCAGAGAACATAACCACACTTTCACTTGGTCTTACATAGACATGCCCATATTGACCCCACCATAGTGGTCCATAATATCATAACCATTCCCTCCCAAGATGCCAAACCCATCAAACAAAAGCTAAGGAAAATGCACCCTCGCATTGCTCTTCTCATCAAAGAAGAACTTCAGTGCCTTCTTTCTATTTCCTTCATCTTACCCATTGATTATCCTCGTTGGATTTCTAACATTTCCTATCACTAAAGCAACAGGGGACTCCGCATTTGCATGGACTTCCGTGACCTCAACCTAGCCTACCCAAAAGATGACTTTCCCTTACCCGGTATTGATCAACTGGTTGACCTCACCGCTGGTCATGAGATGCTATCACTCATGGATGGCTTCTCGGGTTATAACCAAATTTTTCTTTCCCTAGAAGATCAACACAAAACCTCATTCATCACCCCATGGGGGACCTTCTACTATCGAGTCATGCCTTTTGGCCTTAAAAATGTTAGTGCCACATATCAGCGGGCTATGACTTACATCTTCCATGACATCATGCATCACATATTGGAATATTACATGGATGATCTCTTGGCCAAATCTAAACATTGCTCCAAGCACCTTGTCATCCTTAAAACCATCTTTGACCGCCTCCTCATTAAATATTGTCCTCCTTCACCTAAGAAGTGCGTCTTTCACGGTTCTCTTAGAAAGCTCCCGGATTTATCGTTTCCTCTCGGTGGTATAGAAGTTGACCCTTAAATTCAAGGCCATTCTCTGAAATGCCTCTACCCACTAACCTTAAACAACTCTCATAGCTATGTAAGGTAAGTTAGCAGCCTATTCACCATTTCATTTCACAATTATCGGATCGGTGCCAACTGCTTCATCATCTCGCTCAAGAAGGATGTCTCCTTAAATGGGATGATGACTTTCACAAAGCTTTTGAGGCCTTAAAACAATACCTTCTCCAACCACCCATACTTATCCCACCTAAATATGATCAACCTTTTTATCTATACATATCCACTACCGATCACTCCTTGGGAGCCATACCACTCATTCATCGCGATGAACAACACAGTGAGCATTGACCACCACATTTATTATATCAGCCGTACTCTTTTGGACTATGAAACCCAATACACCCATCCCAAAAACTTTCTTAGCCTTAGTTTTCATTGCCACCAAACTCCATCATTACCTACTCAACCACAAAACCTATGTTGTGACCAACACCAATCCCTTACACTTCATGTACGCCAAACCTTATCAAAATCAGCGTGCCACACGATGGCTTATGCTTTTAGCTGATCTTGACCTCGAATTCATTCATCAAAATTCCATCAAGGGCCAAGCTATCACCGACCAATTGGCCGACGCACCTATTTCCGGGGATCAACCCTCTAATTTTGACTTTCCAGATGAGTCGATTACTACCCTTTCCCTGGATGAACCTCCTTATCAAATGACACTCTTTTTTGACGGTTCCAAGTGTCAACGTGGGGGTGGGGCTGGTATTATCCTCATTCCTCTTGATGGAGAACCCATGCCTTTGTCTTTCAAACTAGATTTTGAATGCACCAACAATATTGCCAAATACGAAGCACTCGTACTAGGTCTCCAAGCCGCCTATTCCCTAGATGTCAAATCAATCAACATCTTTGGTGATTCTCAATTGGTCATAAACCAAGTCAATGGTATGTACCAATGTCATAACAAGAGATACTTCAAAAGTATAAACATCATGTAGACATACTTTTGACCACCTTTGATCATTACACCCTTCAAACCATCCCACATTCCACCAACAAATTTATGTGATACCATGGCCTTGCTTAGCTTCCCAAATACCCGCTTCACCCACCGATTCCAAAATATTTGTCACTGTATAATGCCTCCATTCACCTTCTTATTTACCTCACGATGTTTACTTGATCGAACCAATACCCCTAACCTGAGTGACCTTTGGTATAAACAATACTCCAACTACCTTTCTCTCTCCATCTTACCTCACAATGATCTCACCCATAAAAAAATTCTGACAAAGATGCTTCCTTAAAAGGTCTCCCATTACGTTATCCTGGGAGGACTCCTCTATAAGCGTGGCTTTTATGGTATTCTCTTTACGATGCCTCAAAATCTCTATCAAATTCCTTATACCATTAAGGAGGTTCATGATGGCATATGTGGAGGTCACTTTAGTGGCCTTTTGTCAAAACAAAAAAGCGTATTCTTTGCTAGGCTATTACTAGATGACCTTAACCATGATTGTTGTGACTACATCAAACATTGTGTAAAATTCCAACAACATTCCAATCTTCATCATACACCTAAATATGCCTTACAAGGTCTTGGAACTTGACATTTGGCCCTTCTTAATGGGGTTTGGATCTTGTTGGAGAAATCAATCCTCATTCTTCCCAATGCCATCAATGGATCATCACTGCTACCGAATACTACACAAAATGGGTAGAATCCATCCCACTCATTTCCACGAAAGCTAAGAAAATATGTGAGTTCATTAACCACCACATCATTTGTCACTTTGGTGTTCCTCATCGCCTCATCACTTTCACGTACATAATTTTAAACAATTCAAAAACAAAACATTGCAAAAACTTTGCAACATGCCCAAACACATTCGGCTTAGTTTCTCATCACCCTACTACCCACAAACCAATGGCCAAGTTGAATCCACTAACAAAACCCTCAACAAAATTCTCATGAAAGTGGTTGATGATACTAGGAAGGATTGGCATACACACATTCCTTTTGCCTTAATTCATACCGCACTACCATTTTCACTTCCACCGCACCACACCCTTTATATCTTAGTCTAAGCCACGATACATAACAGAGTTATTCTACCTCTCAAAGTCCAGATCCCCTCACTCTCTATTTCTCTCCATGACATGCTCACATCGATGATGACTTTTGTCAGACCATTTAGCACACATCATTGCAAAAATAGAGTTATTAGATGAACATCATCTTAATGCTCTGATCACCTTCAAGTTTACCAACAACGTATCAAATGTGCTCAATCATGTGTTCCTAACCTTCCAAACCTTCACCTTTTTAAAAAATCATGCCTAACTAACCTAACTCAACCATGCCTAACTAACCTAACTCAACCATGGATCCTATAACATCGACTCAATCCATGCCTAAACCGACCTTTGACTCCACCATGCCTAACTCACCTAATTTCCATCCACATCAAAGTAACAAATCCATATCTCATCTAACACAAACCATAAACCAATATCTCATAATACATCAACAAATCACAAAATACCATGTATCTCATCATATAAATCAATCAATATGTATCTCAACATACATGCCCATCTCATCATGTCCATCATCTCAAAATGTTGACATCACTACGCCCCACAATGGGATGTCCGGTCATATATATAAAAAAAAAGAATGAATCAATACAAAATATCTTCAAGACGCAGTGGTATATTCAAAATATACAAATCACTCATATCCTCACTATCTTGATTATAGCCGCATGTGAACAAAAATACAACTATCTTTGGCATATATAGCCAAGCATATATATCAAAAAATAAAGTAATATACAAAAAAATCAGGTGATCGCATATCAGGCATCTCATCGGATGTCCTCCATCTCTATGTTACACCTTGGCCTCCTTGTCCCACTGTTGGCACCTCACCTAGAGCTTGTCACCATGCACATGTGACCTCTCCTTGATTGGGCCTTGGAGCTCACTGACCTCCTGTGCTCTCCACACTATGAGTGCGGGATCTCGTCCTCTCACCGACACTGATGTGCCTCATGTACTCAGCATAGGATATGAAATCTATCCCGACCGCCATAAGTTGGTCCTGATAATATCTCACCTCACCTAGGACATCCCATAACCTGGATACGAGGCATGGTCTGTGGTGGTCCCATAGGTCTCGACCCCTATACCTACCTACCTCGCAAACCTTCCATGCCTTCCTGTGAACTGGGACCTACTCCTAGTGCCTGTGGTGGTGCCCCTTCCCCTGTGCCTGTATCTGGGCTTGTAAGGCCCCAATCTGTGCTTGGGCTATGGCCAACTAGCCCTATAAACCTACCACCTAAGCCTGTAAGGCTTGCCACCTGACCATCCCCCCACCATCTCCATCTCCTCCATCTACTTCGCTCCTCCATCCACCATATGGGCCTACAGTGGCTACCACCGTATACGTAGCTCTGCTACCTCTACCTCCGAACCCTCCATCTATGTCTGTAGTATACCCAACTGGGTAATCAATGTAGCTACCTACCCTTATAGGGTGTCTCTCTGCACTATAATGGTAGCTAGGTTTGGCTGCCCTGGTCTAGGGGTGGTATGGCTCATAACTGAGCCACCCACCACTGCCTATATCTATCTGTACATCTGGCATCATCTATCCACCGATCCACTAGCTTCTCCTCCTCCCCTGCTTATCGGCACTGTAGGCTGTGGTAGAGGTAAGGGCCTCTCCACGTCATCTCTCTCGATACTATGGGAAGGGCGGAGGAATGTCCTGTAAAAGCCCGAACTACCGTCGGACTCTGTCTACTAGAATCATCTCATCCTCCCCGGTAAAGATGATGACCTCAGTATCCACCTCTCTAGTTTAGAGCTCAACTAGCTCCTCATGCATATGCCTATATGAGGGGAATCCCACATATGGCCTCTAGATAATGTCCACTCCGACAACCCTCCAATAATTGTCAAAATGGGCCACATCATGTGTCGGCCTATCCGATCTCCGCTCTCCTATCACCGGCACCCATCTCCTGTATCCCACCCACAAAAATCTAGGTGGGAATGCATCTACTCAAGGCATCACACACACACACACACACACACACACACACACACACACACTATGTGCTCGTATGCCCAACAGTGTAGTATAAATGTACAACACATGCTAAACCTGCGCAACCACCCATATGCCCATAGCTCTCTGTATAGCTGCACTAAGAATGTTGGTGCCTAGGCAAAGTGTGTCTCATGCACCATCATATCATGGAGTACCCCCATCAGTGATCGGGAAAGCATCCACCCTCTACATCTAGCAGTGCATAGCAGCACACTACCTCCATCAACAAAACCACTAGCCTCGTCTCATCCGGACGGGCTAGGTACATCTCTCCATAGCTCAAACTGGCACTATGGAATCTCAAATCAGCCGCCCCTCACCAAAAATAGTCCCAATCAACTCCTCTGAGGCCTCGAAGGAGATAGAATACACTTGGGCACCCAATATGGGTAGCCACAAAATCTAGAACACGTCCTCCAGGGTGATAGTCATCTCACCCGTCGGAAGGTGGAACGTGTTGGTCACGGGATCCCATCTATCGATGAGTGCGACCATCAAGCTAGGCTGCCAAACAACATGTCGGTAGCAAAAATCCCACTCAAGCCCACTACCTCCACATGCTAGAGCTCCAAAGGGGTCACTATGCCACACAATGTCACTAGTAGAGGTGGAACCTGTCCCGCATATGTAACTGCGCTCTCCCCTACATCCAATCCAAACACGACATTAATCCACATTTACCATGACCATATTCACCAATTATCATTACCCTCCACCCTATTTTCACTCTACCCATCTCAACTACCTAGCCCACATCACTTTTGGACCCTTGTGCCTAAAATCCCGACCGGTGCCGGTTCATCCTAACCGACTCCGGTCACCCTTAAACCAGCATCGGTCACCTATTTGGTGACCGATACCGTTCACCTTTACCACCATGGTTACCATGTAACCGACATCGATCACCTGTTTGGTGACCACTACCAGTTTTACCTAACCGACGCCAGCCAACCTTGACCGACGCCGGTCACTGTCACAGAAAATTCCCGTGACTTCCCAAAACCCCCATTTTCTAAAATCACCCCCTTTCCCTTTTACCCCACCTACAATGACCTAAAACTACCCCTAGACCTCTACCCACCCCACCTATACCATTTACTACCCTTCCCCTCCCTCTTTTAGCCCGTTATTCCCCCATACCCAAATTTTATTTTTACCCACCCACAAAAAACAAAAACCCACAAAAACCTAAAATAACAATTATCCAAACCTCTAATCTATCTAATCAACAATGTAGAGTTGGGCTTACCTCGTCGCACTGCCACCTTCATCTCGATGGCATGTCTCGACATCATAGTGTGCCGGTGGCCGCCCGATCCCTCTCTCGGCCTCTACCATCACCGAATAGCTACTCAACCTCCAACCAATCAAATCTCTCACCCTGATCCCATGGACCCACTTGCTCACCAACCCAACCCTCGTCCAATCACACTGCCAACTCACTGTCCCATTTCCTTCAAACACTTTTCTCTCTTTTCTCTCCTTTTTGTCATTTTCTCACTTCACAAATAACAAATGAATAATAAAAACACATAGATTTTTTTGTTTTTATAACCAACCCGACCTAACCGACGTTGGTTACCCTTGACCGACATTGATCATGCCCTACCTCACCATCATCATTTTCCTATACCGACATCAGTTTTCCATGACCACCATCGGTCATCCTCACCTACACATTGCCCTCAATTAAGCCCCTTTTACCCCACCCTTTACCTTGATCCTTTACCCCACCCCTCACCCTGATCCTTTACCCAACCCATTTACCTTACCTTTCCTGACCTCCTCATTTACTACCTCCATTTTTCCTCCTTTGGGACTCATTATTTTACCCCTACCTTGGCCTTACCCACACCATGACCTCAATATTTAGACCTGACCATCACTAGTGACCTTTGACCTCATGTGTTCACTATACCTTGTGGCATTGTTACCTGTGTTGTTGACCTAATGACCTTACCTAGCCTATTGTCGTGACCATTTATCCTGACCCTACCTTTGGTGTACCAGAACATACCTAAACATTCCTACACCTAACCTACATTTTTTTCCTAACCATATCCTATACCTTAGATACCGTGATTCACTTCAACCTTGTTTAGATAACCTATCGACCTTAGATGATGTAGAGTTTTCCTGCTTTTCAACCCGTAATGTGCTGTGCAGTTTATTCATGTGTGCATGCGTTTGACTATTACTACCTTTGACCCAGACCCATTACCTAGATTTCCCACGTAGACCTTTAACCCTTTCTCCCCATGCCCACCTGCCTCTTCCTCCCATTTACCTTTTATCAAACCACTCACCGATTCCCTTCGCCTCATCAGTTCCTAGTTTGAGGGGGATCACCTTCACCCGCACATGGGGCAACCACATCTTATTTTTGTTAGCGTTGCTTACCAATACAAGCTACACAACAAAAAGGGGCAAAATGTAGACACTAAAATTAGGTCACACTCCCTTTGGTCCTCGACAAATAAGCACCCTTCATCACATTCACCTAGCCATGACCCCCTTCACCCCACTAATATTAATTTAATTAATTTAATTAAATTAATGCATTATCCTCACTATATTTATTATTTAAATATCTTATTTAAATAATATCCACACATGTAGTTCACTTAGACACCTCACCAAGCCAACTCAACCTAAGACCTATTCTTAGTAAGTTGCCATAACTAACTAAGACTTACCCAAACCCTAAAAATCAATGCCTACATTCCCTCTAACCACATTCCCACATGCTCACAAGAATCTCCCAGTCTAATCCGTGGGTTAATGACATGAGATCCGAGGAAATCAAGAGGATCTCCCTAGTTTAGTAAACCTAGGAAATCCCACCTTGACCGACGCCGGTTACCCCTAACCGTCGCCAATTAAGCCGGAACCGCCGTCAATTACCCTTTTAACCCCAAAACAACCTTATTCTCAAGGTTGGAAGTTGGAAGCAAAAAGGTTGGTGAGCATTATCACATCTCAGAGAGATAACACATCTTCAGAGAGTGAATTCCAATGAGACCATGCATGCAAGGAAGGAGATCAAACATCTTTTCCTGCACAGCCATGATCTGATCTAACCAAGCAAAGAGGAATGCACATGCAGCCCATGCAGAAGCTTTCCTTCAACTTGGTGATCACTTGCAGCCTTCAAGCCCCTCATCAACACCTCCATCCTTCACACACAGGCATCTAGACTAGAATCCAAGTAAGTATAACGTCATACTTCTCTGGTTTATTTCATTTCATCATCATTTTATCATCTATTGCTTACCTAGCCACCTATTGACCTTATCCAACATTTCCACCTCCATATACCCATTAAATCCTCGCCAAAGCCTACCCCAATCACCCAATACCTCGTCTCGACCAACCAAAGTCCTTTGTGCAATCACAAAGGAGACCTAAAGCTTGTTTTGTGGCATTTCCAGATTTCATACAAGAATCGCACCGGCCACACTCTACCATCATCATTACCCCTAACCGACATCGGTCTCTGTATTTTCCCACACAACCCAAAACAGAGACCTACCCACTTAATTTCATCTCACCCTCATCCACCTTGTGATCTACCCGAGACCTCTGTCAAACCTGTAGAACCCAAAACCAATCATTTGACCTTTGGATTCTATTCTAGCTTAGCCTATTAGATTAGATCTATTTCTTATTGTGTTTTAAGTGAGATACCTAAATCATTTCAAATTACAATAGGATTTACTTTGTTTACAACATTAAATTGTTTAAAATAGTGGACTAATAACCATCTAGGAAGTATCACACTTCCTAGATCTAGCATACGCTAGGCAATTCACTGCCCATATTGTTTAATTCCTTCTTGTGGTCTTACTTTGCATTACAGGTAGTTCCTCCTAGCCAAAAGGAAGCTCTCATGATTAGCTATGGATTCGAAGTCATACACGCACAACAACCCATCAACCAAAGATTTGAACAAGTATTCCTCCTACGCCTTACCCTATCTATTTCACAACACTTCAAAGAAACAATCTAAGAAAAGTGACAGTGTTTGGGGAAATTAGTTTTAACAGAAGTCCCAAGTGTGTCCAAATCAGCATGTGTTCCACAAATGTTTGTAATTATTTACCCTTGCCAATAAATCATCGGTTGTCTAGTTCTCCACACTTGGAAAAGAAATCAGATTTTTGGGTAGTTTCATCCTTGTCTCAGTAGATCAGTTTGCAAAGGGAAAGAAAAATAGAATTCCAAGTTCAAAACAATTTTCCACTCGATCTTAATTTCAAGCTTTTCTTATAAAAATTTGAAAATTCGCAATAGTGGATCATCTCCAGTTCATCGTTATTTTAATTAGCTCGGGGATAGGATTTGATTTCATATCAAATTTTTGTTTACTGGGCTGACTCCATTCCCAATGGATGCTACAAGGCTATCGATCAACTCATCTAAGCAAGCGATGTCCCTCTCGAGTCACCAAATTGTTATTCATTTTTTCCTCTTGGAAAAATGGATAACTTTGAGAGAAACTGAACTTGGAAATTGACAAGGATTCAAGGTTAAATTTAGAGAGTTCATGTAAATTTCCATGTTTTGGAGAATTATATCTAGTTCGTACGGGACATTTGGGATCAATAGGTGTAAGTTTCCAATTTATGTGAACCCTGTTGTGTTACTTTGAAACCTATAAGTGCTCACCTAATTGCTATAGGCAACCTAGAAAAAATTATTCATTTTTACCCCCTTGTAAAAAATGAACTTCATATTCTAGGCCTGGGACAAAGGTTGGAAGCTTAGAGGTGACCATGGTGAAGAGGCGGGCCCCGGGCCCACACTTGGCTTAGAAGGTGGATAAAATGGGAAAATTTGAGAAAATGGTTTTTAGGCATACCACTTTGTACCCCATGGCTCCTAGTTTTGAAAAATCTAGAGAATTCTGAGAATATCCAAGAGGAAAGGAAAAAAATTAAAATTTGGCTAAAGATCTGGAAAGTACCTTGCTAAGATGTTTGGTGAGCTAGAAATATTTTGAAGAGCTACAAAGTAGATCAGGATCGGTTAGGGGCATCATGGGCAAGTCGGCTTCGAGGGCCGAGTTGAGTCGATAGTGGGTTGGAAAAGCTCGGCAGGTGTCCAAGGAACTAGCTCTTCATAGAACGTATCGGTGAGTTTTTGGTTGGCCAAGCCATCATAGGTGTGTTACAACCGTATCATGAGTTTTAGGTCCGAATGGCCCACAAGGAACAAGGGTCGCGGGCGGGAGTTCCCGCATCGCCGATATGGGTGGGAGGAAGGTTGCGGGCCCAACAAGCTCGGTGAGAACGGAGGGGTCATAGGGTGGTGTGTGGTCGATGTAGCCAAGTGAACATGGTGATCCTGGAGGAACATAGGTGAGGTGAGCATTGCAAGCCCAATGTAGCCAATGAAGGAGTGCAGGGAACTCATTCCCCATGGAGCTATTTGATCTGCAAGCCAATAACACCGACCGATGTGGAAAGGTAACTCAACGAGCTCGTGGAGTAGATTCAAATACCAAGTTGATGGAGAGGAGGTGGTCACAACGTGTTTGAACTAGTAGATAGAAGTGTGGAAGAGTGATAGGGTGGCGGCTCAGGTGATCCGGCTAGTGAGTTGGCACCGAGCCGGCAAGGAGCCAATCCATATCAAGATCTCAGAATTTTTAAGTGAAATTTGACTTTTTGGGAGGCCCATATTTTAATCCCATCACTCATAAAAACTATTGAAACATGAAAAAATAAAGGATATTTTGGGAAAAAATGAAAATAATCATCTCGCAGCTACAGAATTAATTGCCTAAGCCTAAAACTATTGAGATGTGCCTAAAGAGTGACATGCACTAAAATTGTCATATCTTCCTCAATACTCAACCAAATTGGAGAAAATTATACTGGTTGGGATCATGGTTTCATCCTCTTAACTCCAAAATGGAGAAATCAAATATTTTGTGAGGATGGGTGGGCCAAAAATGAGGAATCTCGTCCATATTTCAAATGATCACTTCCGTGTAAAAATGAATGCGTTAATGGGGGCATGGGCAGATTTTTCTTCTACATCAAGCCAAGTAAAGCAAGGGATGGGCATTGACAATTTTTCCATCATTTTTGGCATTCAATTAATACACCTTATATGTGGGTAAAGGGAAATTTCTCTCTCTCTCTCTCTCTCTCTCTCTCTCTCTCTCTCTCTCTCTCTCTCTCTCTCTCTCTCTCTCTCTCTCTCTCTCTCTCTCTCTCTCTCTCTCTCTCTCTCTCTCTCTCTCTCTCTCTCTCTCTCTCTCTCTCTCTCTCTCTCTCTCTCTCTCTCTCTCTCTCTCTCTCTCTCTCTCTCTCTCTCTCTCTCTCTCTCTCTCTCTCTCTCTCTCTCTCTCTCTCTCTCTCTCTCTCTCTCTCTCTCTCTCTCTCTCTCTCTCTCTCTCTCTCTCTCTCTCTCTCTCTCTCTCTCTCTCTCTCTCTCTCTCTCTCTCTCTCTCTCTCTCTCTCTCTCTCTCTCTCTCTCTCTCTCTCTCTCTCTCTCTCTCTCTCTCTCTCTCTCTCTCTCTCTCTCTCTCTCTCTCTCTCTCTCTCTCTCTCTCTCTCTCTATATTATAAACACTTCTCATTTGAGAAGGGGGAATATTCTGGGGTAGGGAAAATCTTGCAAAAAAATTTCTCGCATCCATTTAATCTCTAAGCCTTCACATGGATGCTACAAATGTAATCATTCCTATATTTTTCAAATGTAATTGGTTGTGCAACTTTTTGGAGCAATAAAATGGTGTATTGTGGCGTTTTCTCAACCCTTTCTCATTTTCTTGCACTTATTTTCCTCTCTATTGTTATTTGTTCTGTTTTGTACATATTTCCCTTCATTTTTAGGTAAATTTTGTTGTGTTTAATGGATATTTGATGGTGAATAGAGATTAGTTTTGTGTCACAGTGGTATGACCTTTCCCTAGTTTCATTTTCCACTCCCATTCTCCCTCAAACAGATATTCCAAACCCCTTTTCTTGTTGCTATCACCTCTATAGTATAGGATTTCCCTTCTTTCATGCATTCTCCTTCTCCCTATCTCCTTGGAATTTTTATGATAGGATTAGATAGTTTTTTTCTTACATTAGGAGTAGTTGTAACATTAGTTTAGGAAGAGGAACTAGCCTTCTCTACGAGTTGTCTCAACTGCAAGGTCCCACACCTTGAGACAACTCCATGTTACCCAGTTACACTAATTTCCTAGGAAATTACATGCTATCAAATCAAAGGGTGTTGTAATTTGGTGATAACAGGTAGTTCTTCCATTGGTTGAGGATCATATGTAGTATCAATGCGTGGAATAGGAAGAGTAGTATTAGGATCTTGGTCACAATATTTGTAAGCATCATGGTCATGAAGTATAGTATATTCAACACCTTCATGTATGAATTTGACATGATAATATATGCTTGAGGTAACAGATTGCATGGCATGGAGTCGTGTCCTACCAAAAATAGTTATATGAGACTGGAAAGTCAATAACAAAGAAGATTGTGTTGAGATTTTTGGCCCTACAGTGATAGGAAGAATAATGTGACCTATGCATGGGTGAACTAAACCATCATATGCATGAAGTGAGAGAGATGATGGACTAACATCATGAGTGGAAAGACCTAGCTTTTCAAGGAATGACATAGGACAAATATTAAGTTCAGATTTGTTATCAATTAGAGTATGCTTGACACCCACATTATAGATGTGAATCATGATATGCAGGGTGGATCATTTTCAAAAGTCTTAAAGTCAATAGTTGATTAGATTTGAATGTTATGTTGTGAAAATGCATCTACAAAATTTTGATAGACTAAATCAGGATGCATATCAGCACGAATGCAAGTAGTAGCAAGAAGATGTTGGACTTTATGCCTTACATCAGGATGTGCAAGAAAATAATCATTGATTGAGATACTCATGATGACTATACTTTAGAATGATAAGAAAAGAATGAGGACCCTAAGAGCGTGAAGATCGAGTACGGGTTCACCAAAATGATTAAAATAAAATGGGATTATTCTAGTGTAATCTAATGTTATGTAAAACAACGAATAATAGCTAAATAAAAAGAAATGACTTAGACAACTAAGTAAATAGAAATGTGAAACCCTAATGTGCAAGAGAGGGTTAAGAAGTCCTTAGTTGATTCAATGAAGGTTTGAAATTGTTTTATAGTGCAAACCAGGTGAACAGGAGGACAAAATGACCACCCAAAACCTAAAAAGTGCATATTTGAGCTCTTTGACTGGACTAGGATTCCTAGAAGGGGATAGGGGGTCTCATGGGTGCCCTAGTTTGAGATATGGGTGCCCTGGTCTGTAGAAATGACCAAAAAACCTCCTTTGGATTGTCGTTGATGTTTTTCTCGTGTTTTCTTCTTGTCATACTTAAGTCATTGGACTATTTCGGATGTCACTGTAATACCTACAATAAGGAATCACCTGCAAAACCCTAGATAAAGCATCAAAACCCTAAAAAAATAAAGATGTAATTGAAGGGGTTAGAGTTTCCTCGACCAAAATGGTGGACTTACTAACTAAGCACTACACTACATCTTAGACCCAATGTATTTCTAGGTGTGTGTGTGTGTGTGTGTGTGTAAATTGTTCCCCTAGGTTGCTCTTGTGCCAGTCACACTTTGTGAAGTAGCGAGAAATAACTAGATGTAGAATGTAGTAAATGTGTACATGGAAATAATAAACTCCCCTCCTATGAAGTGTGATGCATATGAACTAGCCTTGTGTGCCTTGTGATGGAGCTAGATGGATGCAAATGTAGCTTTAGGTGCCTTTGATGGATGCAACTCTAGATGGTGATAGTAGATGCTTAGTGTTTGGTCCCTCATTATGGTCTTATAACTTTATATTTATATGGTTCTCTTGATCTAATTTCATAATTAACCCCGAAAAGGCTGACCATTAAGTATATGGAAATCTCAAATAGCTAGAAAGTTCCCAAGAAGTGAGAGTGAAGTGTAAATAGGACCAAGGCACCTAGAGGGAACCGGGGTGCACAGGGTGCCCTGATCAAAAATAGGATGAACGTAAAATGACAAAATAGACTAGGAAAATGCCAAAGGAGACTAGGTTTATTTTTGGGATAGGATCATAGTGAGAAGATCAAAATCATGTAATACTAGTTGTAAGTATTATTTTGTATTATTTTAATAGATCGGTCCCTTTAATTAGACCTATAAATTTAGGCCACAAGTTCGAACTCTGTTATCACGTATGGTGTCAAAAATCTTGTCAATGTTTCCTAGTTATTTCTCTGATTTTCCTAGTGCTCACGTTTTTAAATTTTAATTAAAAATACAAGAAAATTACAATGTCGATTTTAATTAAAAAATATTTGTATAAGAAAAAAATAGGTTAAGTGTACAATTTTACTCAATATTTTTAGAATAGATGATGAGCCCGGTTCTAAGAATAAATGCACACAGGGAAGACAAGGTCCTCACATGTTCCTCCAATCAATCAATGGTTCTTTTTTATTCTTCATTCTGCTCCAATATCTAAGTCGAAGACTCCTTGAAAAGATGAGCGTCACCCTCATGTGTAGCCTGACCAAGTGAGACTCTGGTCATCTCATAATCATGAGGATTCATTTCATCCAAATGTTTTTTCACCTTATATCTCACAACTTCTACAAACTAAGCTCCGGAAGCCTCAGTGTAGAATCTTGAAGTAGTTTGAGCTTTCCTTGACTTCTTGGCTTTTATGTACTTCAAGATGGTCTCAAATTTTTGTGTTGCAACTTGTTAGACCATTCTTGATTCTCTACCAAGCATGTCATGAACCCCGGGAATGGACTCGATGGTGTGGACAAGATGACCAAGATTTTTGTTTCCTATTACAGACCAATTATTAGTCATTATGTGATCCATAGGGATCCGTAAAAACACGCCACTTCATCGGTTCCATCGCAGTACCAAGAAGGAGAAACAAGAAAAGTGAATAAAATGAGGTAAACAAAGGTTCTGAAAGGAACTTCCGCTCTATATAGAGTGGTGGTTTCAGAACCACCTCCTAACCAGGGCGGCGGTCCTGAGATCACCCGAGCTTGCTCGGACAAAGCGAGTCCTGACACTTTCGAATAGAAAATAAGAATGGAACGTAAATGGATGTGAATTTGAAGCGCCCAACCATGTCTCTTTCACTTTCATGCCCTTTCACATCCTTCAGTGCATGGGAGAACATGAGAAGGCAATAAATGCATGAGAGGAGTAAGAGAATGGGGATTCAAAGATCCAGAGAGATCGAGAGGTAGAGTTTAATGAGAGCAATGAGAAAGATCTTCAGTACTGGAGTGGAATTGTAGGAGCAAGGTATAGAAACAGAGAAAGCAAGTAATTGGAGAGAAGGTTTACATTGTTGCTTCTTTTCATACTTATTGTAATCTATAAGACCAATAAAAGTGGGAAGAAAGAGTAGTTTCCCTTCCTAACTAGTTTTCTTCCATTGGGGGTTTCCAGGGTAAAATTTTAGGTGTTGAAGTTTTGAATTCTTCCCTTCTCAACAATTTCCTTTCTATAGAACTAGATAATTAGTCACGAAGCTCTATTTTTTTCAAGAATATCTATCATTTTCCAAAGTTGAAAGAAGAGCAGCATAGTTGTGTGATTCGTAGAGTTCCAAAGGAGAAGTTTACGGATCATTATGAGATAACTCAACTTCCTCGGATGAGACATTTGGATCCACTTAATGCATAGGATATTGAGAGAGGTCAATCTCTCCTTGTTCCAACTCTTCACCTGTTCTTATTTTTTAAATTGTTCCGCCCTTAACCTAGCTTTCTTGTGAGACTCCACGGGAGGTTAAAATTATGTGCTCTTGGTTTCCATCACCTTCCTCTTGTAGGTATTCTCAAAATGGGATGAACCGGCAGATCTCTCAGGCTCCTTGAGAGATGATGAGTGTGATATTTGTCTAGATAGAGTTGAATTGGTGCCTTCTTCTCTACTAGAGGCCTTCTTCCTTTTGAACCAATCCCTCAATATTTGAATCACTACTTTCATCCTCTCTTTGATATCTCCATTTTCATGAATGCTCCATGAGTGAGAGGAAAGGGAAGATTAATTCACTACCTAGTACACTTTGGATCAAACAACTCGCAACCATCTTCTTCAACACCTCTAGTGAACCAATCAAACCCTAATGGTTTCATCTCATCCATAATCATCCTCATGTATTCTCTTTCCCCGACCTCAAGTTCATCTCGCATAATTTTCCCAATCGTCTTCCAATTGAGGAGTATGATGAAATTTAAGAACATTGAAAAACTCAAGATCTTTCCTTATCTCAAAGTTGGGCCTACAAACATATGCAAATAGGTGAAATGTAGTTAGGGAGGTCTCGATGTTTTAGCATCTGCAACACTCTTATAAGAGAAGACACTTTGAGTGAGATTGGGAATGTGACTCCTTTCTTCTTTGAACCCTTTCACTTAAGGTGTGCTTGAGAAATTTATCTACAAAGCTCTACCAGGATGATCTTATCACTAGGATACTTGGGCAACTTTGAGTGAAGCAAGATCAAATCAACTCATCCCGATGTAGGTAAAGGTATGAAACCGTGTGAAGTGACACATGAACTTTTCAATCAACTGTGCCACTTGAGGAGAGATTCTTCTTTTAGGATGCCCTTCGAGGAGTCGGATGATGAACATGTTGAATGCATCATTCACCCATGTGAAATGAACATTTCTTTCCTTGAAGGTGATTTATTTGTACTTCTTGAAGGCATGAGTTGTCTAAGGAAAATTCTAAGAAATGTAAAATCCTCTATATGGTTTAGTGTATCTAAGGGAATGCATCATATAGGAATTCATTTTGAATCTCTTAGAGGTGAACACTTACATTAGCTACTAGTGGAGCATGTCACTGATGATATGGCCTCAATCTATCATTTGATTTCCCTCCATGATTGTCAACATGAACTGGGCCATCCAGTCTTGTAATTCCTTGGTATGTTACTCACATATTACTATACTTAGCAAGACAATGGCATCTGAGTAAGATTCATGAAACTCACTCCTCGACAGTGATTTTGGTAGGCTTAATTATTTTCTCTAATGTTTTAACCAGGAGCCAAATACAATCCCATGCAAGTAGGAGTTTGTCTTGAGACATTGTTGAGTTGTAAACTCCTTTTTGATGATCACCATATTTCTTTGAGTTGGAATTTTTAGACAAATTTAAATTCCTTTTGGAGTCAGAACTACCAGCAAAGTGAGTTGTCATCTGCAGTGATTGTCCGGGAGGTAGGGTCATAGTGTTTGGCACAAGCTAAGACCAATCCAGTGGTTTATATTGAAATTGGGTGACCTCCTACTCTGTAAAGTCTACTAGCAACTATGTTTTCTTCCGCTAGTTCTCTGACTTCAGTTGTCATTTGGTTCCTCATTTCTTCTAGATCCAGGTGGGCTACATCATTGTCTCCCAAGAGCGGATATTCAAAGTGGATAGGGAAGAAATAGGATCATATCATGCATATTTGATCTTCATCATTACCTAGAATAGTGATGGAATGATAAGAGGAAGGTGTGTACAAAATTTGGATTTGATCTAGGAACTTACTATTTTTAGTAACTTACACCTCACCTAGACCTGCTAAATTTAGCCAATTTTTCCCAATTTTACAATTTCTAGTTTTAGAGTCTCGATCTTGAGGTTTGCACTTGAGTATTTTAGGAGGGTTTTTTTGGTATCATAATTACTATTTTTAGTAAGGATTGGAGGGAAAATTACTAAAACAATAAGTAGGTCTTCCGGTTGTCCGATTGGAGTGAAATTTGTCTTGTTGGATTAGGAATTTCACCGTGGGTGTTTTCTCCAATTTTCAAGTGTTTCTACCCTCCCGATCTCTCGAATTTGAAAAAGAAACTTTTTTTGGAAGAGAGAAATAGTTGGGTGCTATAAAAAAACTAGGGGATCAATGGGGATGAGGCTCGGATCATCTTCAAGGAATTCACCATGGGAGTACTTAGACAAAATTTTAGGAAAAACATAACACAAACAAGTGAGATATGAGAAAAATATGGTTTTGTACAAGATATTTCTTAGAAAAATTAAAGCATGAACAGGTTACATCAGCAAGGAGGAAAAAACACATTCAAAAATGATCTTCAAAATGGCTAAGTGTTATCCAAATACTCACCCCTTGACCCTAATTAAGCAAACCCACCTTGTCCCACCTAAACACTTACATTTTTAACTGAGTTGAAAGAGATTTAAAACTTTCTAAATGGGTATGGGAGCCTCAATTTCACCTTACCTCATTTTTTATGAGGTGCAATGGTGCAAATGTGCAATAATCTTGAGAAAATGCATCATGGGTAAGCTTCATCATCAAGAAGGGGACCGAGATGTGCACATGAGGTGAACAAAAAAATATACCCTAGAAGACAAGTTATGAAGTGTTAGTGACAGAGGAGAGGGTGATTTCATGGTGGTGTAACTTTTTACCTAATGCTCATTTGCACTAGGTGCAAAATTGCAGCAGTGTGATAAATGGCGCTATGGGTTCATCTCATCATGGGGGGGCAGTTTGGAGTGCAAGTTCCTAACATGCAAGTTGTGTTCTTAAGTGATGCAAACAACATGTTACCTTAGTGGTGGAAATTTTTTCACCTCAAAAAAATTTTCACCAAGTGCGTCAAGGGTCAAGTCTATCACGAAAAGGGGGCCAAAATGACTTAAGAGCACAAACACTTACCTAACCATACAAGTTGTCAATTCAAGTGATGCAAACATATAAAATCCTCTCTTCATTGGTGGTGGAAATTTTTACACCTCATGAAACTTTTAACCAAGTGAAAAGGTGAAAGATTTCTTCAGAGGTTTGAAAATGTGCCATGGATGCATTTGGAAACCCTCCCTTCACCAACAGCTGCAAAAAATAGACATGAAAGAGTGATTTTTTCCCCGGAGCTTCCCTAAGTGTTTCATGGGAAACCCTTATATTTTTTTTACTATAAATTATTGATGATATCATTCCCATCATTTTCAAGATCCAATGCTTCTTTCAATCTTTATTTTACCCCCATTTTTAAATATTTTTAAGACTGCTTCACCGAAAGGTCTAACTACCAGACGAAAAATTGTAATTTCATACAACTTATCACATGGATAATTTATAGGGTTTAATTATATTCAATTTTAATTTTTAATCAGGTTCCAACTCCCTTTTTAACTCCCGGAATTCTCATTTGAATCTCCACTAGGATCAGGTATCTTTACTTGCACTATCGAGCCAATATCTCAAAATCCTGATAATAAAATTTCCCAAAACCTTTTATGCAATGTGAAGTATACCTTATTATATTTCTGATTATTATCTGGTAACTTCAAAAAATTACCCTAGGCTCTTACGCAACATCCATAACAAACTCGCTAGATTTTGGCAATGTTCATTTCCCAGCACCATGCTGCAAGTAGCCCTAAGTTGCAAAGTTTATTTCCAAACCTGATTTTCTTTACATAAATTCCCTAAAATACCTCTCGATGGTTACATAGCTTGGTTATACCCTTCCCATATTCTTTTTCCTTCCATGTACATTCCCGGGGTGCTTACTAGGTGCAAGAATCCTAAAAATAGGGCTTTTTAGGCCTCCGGGAGAAGTTCCTTTAAAGTGGATCAAAATGAATCCATGAATTGATTTCTACCAACTTACATGCACATGAAACACACTTCAAAAAATATAGTTATCACATCCCTCTCATCTATGACGAAGTTTACATAGTCAAAAATAGGTCGGAGGGCAAGTTTACGTTACTCGATTCAAGGATTTATGAGTGTGGGCTTAGTTGTCGAGGAAAAAAAATTCAATTTTTCATGCTAGACATTCTACATGACAACACAATTGTAGACAAAATGTCATAGTATGAAAATTATATATAATCCAAAGAATGCATGTTAACTGTATGAAATAATGTCATAGTATGAACATCATATATAATCCAAAGAATGCATGCCAACTGTATGGAAAAAATTCATAATATGAACATCATATATAATCCAAAGAATGCATGCCAACTGTATGACAAAATTTCATAGTATGAACATCATAAATAATCCAAATAATTCATGAAAAATGTATGACAAAATTTCATAGTATGAACATCATATATAATCCAAAGAATGCATGCCAAACGTATGACAAAATGTAATAGTATGAACATCATATATAATCCAAAGAATGCATTCCAAATGTATGAAAAAATGTCATAATATGAACATCATATATAATCCAAAGAATGCATGCCAACTGTATGACAAAATTTCATATTAAGAACATCATATATAATCCAAAGAATGCCTTCCAACCGTATGACTAATGTCACAAAAATGTATCTCATATCTATGCCTAACAAAAGAACGCACACAAATTTTTTTGCAAAATGTCACAACCCATATTCATATATATACTAAATAAGAGATCGCACGCAAAATTTTTGACAAAATGTCACAACACATATCTCATATATGTGTGTGTGTGTGTGTGTGTGTGTGTGTGTGTGTGTGTGTGTGTGTGTGTGTGTGTGTGTGTGTGTGTATACATATGTATATGTGTGTATATATATATATATATATATATATATATGTGTATGTGTGTGTATGTATATATATGTATATACATATATACTATATCATATATATATATATATATATATATGTATATATACATATATACACACACATATATATATATACATATATATATATATATATATACATACATATATATGTATATATATATACATATATATATATACATATACATATCTATATACATATCTATATATATATATATATATGTATATATATGTATATATACATATATACACACACATATGTATATATACATACATATGTATATATACATATATATGTATATGTATATGTATATGTATATATACATATATATGTATATATACATATGTGTGTGTATATATGTATATATACATATATATATATATATATATATATATGTATATATACATATCTATATATATATACATATGTATATATATATGTATAGATATGTATATATATATAGATATGTATATATACATATATATATATATACATATATATATATATATATATATATATATGCCAAATAAGAGATTGCATACAAATTGTTTGACAAAATGTCACAATACATACTCATGTATATATGCCAAATAATAGATTGCATGCCAACTATTTGACCAAATGTCACAACACCTAACTCTTATATTTATGCCAAATAAGAGATTACATGCCAACTATTTGACAAAATGTCTCAACACATATTCATATTTATATTTGCCAAATAGTATATTATAAACCAACTGTTTGACTAAATGTCACAACATATATTCATATAAATATGACAAATAAGATATTGCACACAAAGAAATGTACAAGGTGAAAACCCAGTAAAACCACATCCCATACATAACAAACATATATCCAATACCCAAAAAACCACACCCCATACACAACAAATGTATTGTGTGATAAAATGTCCTATGTTATCTCTTATATACCCAAGAGAAGAGAAACAATAATCCTAAGTACCCAATATGGGAACAAAATCAAATCTCAAATACCCATAGTGGAAAAATCACAAATCTTAATACCCAAAATGAGAAAACCAAATTTCTCAATACCTAGAAAGGGAAACACATAATATGCATTCATTAATAAAACACAAGATGAGATAAAAATTAGAAACTCTTGCCTCGAGAAATTTGAAATGAAAGAAGACCAAAAACTCTGTAGTTGTCCTCCTTCCTTTTTTACTATTTTCTCCAACTTCCTAGCTCTACACAGCTCGAAATAAAAACCCAAAACATTCTTTATTTTCAAAACTAGTCTCCATAAAAAATCTTTATTTTCCAAAAGTAATACCCAAAAAAACCACATCCCATACAAAGTAAACGTATTGACCAAAACCTAGCAAAACTACAACCCATACACAAAGAAACATACATCCAAAACCCAACAAAACCACAAACCATACACAAGAAACATATTGTGTGATAAAATGTCATATTTCATCTCTTATATACCCAAGAGAAGAGAAACAATAATACCAAGTATCCAATATGGGAACAAAATGAAATCTCAAATACCTATAGTGGAAAAATTATAAATCTTAATATCCAAAATGAGAAAACCAAATTTCTCAATACCCAAAAAAGGAAACACATAATATATATTCATTAATAAAACACAGCATGAGATAAAAATTAAAAACTCTTACGTGATAAATTTGAATTAAAAGAAGACCGAAAAAATCTACACTTTTCCTCCTTCCTTCTCTACTATTTCCTCCAAATTCCCACTCTACACAAACAAATAAAATCCCAAATACATTCTTTATTTTCTAGAAGTAGTCTCCACAAAAATGGTTAAACAAAAAAGGATGAATCCCATAATGGTGGCCATTAAAAACAGCACAAAATGCCCTAAAAACCTCTATGCAATGCTCTAAATATTTTGACATAGTTTCCCCTAATTTCTCTTCTCCTCCAAATCATGCCAAATGGCCAAAATGAAAACCTAATTCCTTTTTTTTATGCCATGGATTTCAAAATCCAATTAAAACTTACTAAAGTAAAATTCCACCACTTATACTTAAGTCTAAGCTTTTCAAACAACTATTACCACATATTAACTATGAGCCAACAATGTCAATTCACATTACCAAGTTGAGCACCCAAGCACATTATTGCCAAGTCAAACACCTTACACCATTAAAGGCCATGCATTTACCAAGGCCGATTCAAATGCATCTAGATGATCCTTTGACACTCGACTAGGTTACTTACCATTGTAAGTTAGGCTTAGGTTAGATCACTTAACCTAGATCTTAGGTTAGTTAGGTTAGCAACTAACCTTAAACAATATCACACAAGAAACTGTCACAAACATTGTCACTCACTATCAAAGTGTGAGTGTCAAATCATGGAACTACAACCAAGCTGAATAAAAATAGGATTTTATTATTAATAGGTATTCCCAAAGGTCGATGTTACAACGTTGCATGCACATGTATCACCCCATTTTTAATCAAATTTTTGCAGCATTCGCTTAGTTTAAATATGTTTCCCAAATTACTATCATTGATAAAATGTTTCCTTTGAGATTGAATCCCATTGAGAAACCCAACATTGTTTTATTACAAGATATAAAAGAGGATATTTTTATTGATTTGAGGAATTCTGCTTGGAAAAACATAAGAAGTGAAATTCAATATGACCTAGTCAAAGTAGGACCCTAAATGAAGAAACCGATCTTGCAAACTTCTATACAAGAGTTCTTTAAGGTGAACGAAGGAACTAAAATAATTTGAGGAGAATCTAAAGGTTTTCTCCTACAATTAAACTTTAAACTAGAAAATAAGAGGTATAAATGAAGCAAGAGATCGTGAGGATTTGTTGATCCCATATTTGAACTCCAACAAAACATCACTTTTCTCTTCTACCTCAACAAAGAATGAAAGGGATATCCACTAGCACTCCACCTATATGTCAATGAACCAAAATAGAAGGAGAGGTAAGTTTATGTGAAACACTTGTATTGAGTGACACTAGGATCCCCTTAATTACCATTTTTTACAATGGAAGTATTATTACCAGTACACTTGGGGACCAACATTTAAACCATTATCCTTACTTACACCTCTTCATGAGCTTCCCATAAGATCAAGAAAGAATTTTATAAAATTCAAAGGAGATGGTAAATAAGACCCACCAAGCATATTACAAAATTCTTTGTTGCATGTAGAGTATTGGGGGTTGATCATGAAGATGAATTATTTTTTGTATTCGTGAAGACACCCCAAGAAGTTATGGCATAATGGTTTTACCATTTGTCAATTGCTTTTATTACTAATTGGGAAATGATGCACACTAATTTTGAAGCAAGATTTAAACCAGTCAAAGATGCACATGCTCTTCTAGTTCTATTAACACAAGTGAATCTCAATATCTAGCCATTTAAGTATAAGATGATTTGATTATGGAAAGTAAACGCATTTAAAGGAACTTATAAGAAAATAAAGGAAAAATCTCATCTTAAGTTACGACATACCTTTTGGTTAATATACTAGAAAATTATTTGATGGCCCTAAAGAAATAAGTGTCAAATAATTCTCTTGTCAACACATACAATGAAGTACCTAGCAGAATTTTTTCTATTGTTGTAAATGGTAATCAAAACGGGTTACGTGCACCTCCTCCAAGGCTAGAAATTAAAGCATCTTGACTACCGGTAGTATTTTTTTGCATTTTTTTATGAGATACTTGATGCATGAACATCTCAACCTTGAAGGAAATATTATATCCTCAAAAATATTTGAGAAATAGTAGTGAATTAGTTTTTAAATTAAAGAATATAGGTATTGCTAGTGGATGTGAGAGGAAGTCAAGAATAGTTGAGAGATTTCAAGAGTTTTTTCTCCTATTAACAAAATTTGTTATGGTTTTCCTTTGGTAGAATGACACAAATAAATAATAATAGAGTAGAAGTGGAAGTGGGCTATATAAGTACATTTGATAAGGTTTTAGGGAGAGAGAATAAGCTTTGTTTAAGTACATTAGTACGTGTAGAGTCTGCACATGAGAATGTACAACCCTTTGAGGGTATCAAATGTACTTGTAACACCATGTTAAGACTTAAAGATCAATTAATAATTATATTTTGTGTTTATTTATTTTATGTTATATATGAGGTTGCAAGGTGTGGATTTTTTTCATGACTTACTATAATTTTATCAACCACTTAGCTTGATTCCTAATGCACTTACAATCAAAATTCAACATGGCTTGAACTTTGAAAAATAAAACAATTGTGAGCATGTTTATATTGTTATTTTTTTAACACAAAAGAAACACATTAGTCGATATGTTCATATCATCTGTTTCTTATTATATTTATGTATATAAAATTCTATTAAAACCCCTACTTTATATATGGATTTGTAGTGATAAAAATAACCCCAATTATAACTATGTTAGTGTAGGATATTATTTCTCTTCATATATTTATTGTGGATTATTTCTACACGTGGATTGTTCCTAAACTTAACAATTTGGCTTGTTTAGGTGTATTTAGTGGGAGTTACTATTTAATCCCTACACTAAGTGGTGAATCTTTGACCACTATTCTAGGTGGTTATTACACTTTAGTGGGAGTTATTATTTGATCACTATTCTAAGTTACATATCTTTGACCACTATTCATGGAGGAGTTACACATTTACTCTCATATTTGTGCATCTTCATTTGTGAGCTATTGATGCACCTATTAGATTGATTGATTCAAAGCTTATGCAATAATTATCTTATTGTGATCTTATTTACTTTCAATAACCTAATGTGTTTACTTGTCTCATGTTCGGTGAACTGATGCATTTGATTCATCCAAAGATCATGGGCTAAGTGAGTATTCACCTGTCCGGTTATTTTATTTCTATTAGATTTTTTAATCATGAGATTCCATATTTTGTAAAAAAAAACTTGTTTTTTCCTCTTTAATCCATTGTTGGAAGCTTTCTCTGCGGGGGTATTTTCTTTTACACATAGAAATGATATTTTTCTGGTCTAATTCGATTGGTTCTCTTTGTTTTCCATTAGATATCATTTTTTTGGTGCAACCATGTTTCTTTCTCATATAATTCAAATTGACAAAGTTATTGAGGCAAGTTGGGTGTAGAGTTAGCCTTGTAAAACTTGCATACAAATGAGAAGCATGGCCTTAAGTAAAAGATCATACCATAAATAACAAACGTGATTTGGTTTTTTGGAGACTATATGAATCTCTATGATGGTGTGAAGTAGGTCAAGTTCTAAACCTATTCCATACATTCTTTGTGGTATCCTTCTCACCTATGGTGCTCCAAACCCTACCATGCAGCTCCATCGTGGGTATTCTCCTCTTTGTGGCGCCATTTGGACTATGGCATGAGGACTGTTAAAACTAGACATGTATATGTCTGGAAGCCTATGTACATTTGAAAAAATGAGGGAATATATTGAGCAATATAAAGACTCGTGCAACTTCAGAAAATTCTCCAACAAAAGCTACGTCAAATGTATTTTTTTCCTATGTGGTTTTAAAATCATGCATGTTTAAATTATTTTTAAATAACTAGTTTTCTAGAGGTCAAAAAGATTTTTCCTTACTTGAAAGCACATGTGAGTGCATAGAGGGGTTGGTTTAAGCTTAGTAACATTGTTAGGAGGTCTCTAGTTCAAATCCCATCTCTATGGTTGACTAAAAAATATTTTTTTGGTCAATAGTGCATTTAAATTTAGTACATATATAATGCAATGAGCCACTAATGACAAAAACAAAGTTTATAGATTGGCTACTCCATTTTAAGTGTCATTTTTTTCAAAAGTGTGTTTTTCCATGCCCATTCCAATGGTATTGTTTATATTGTAATCGCACTAAAATTATAAAATTTCAAATCTATGGGGTTGATTAGAAATAATTTTAAGGGATGTTGTATGCCATCTCTTTCTTTTCATTTTAACAACTTAATTATGTAGTATGGATCCAAATTTGATAAGTCCTCTCACACCATTTAATTATCATGAATATAAAACTAAAGTGCAAATCATCTTAAGGAGAAAAGGTTTACATCATATAACAATGGGTGTTAAGACAGACCAAATAAATAGTAATACGAAAAAAGTAAATTGGTACAACCGTTGTGATGAAGTATTTAGGTTATTATGCCCATGTCCATTTATCCTTATATCCTCTTTCATGCTAAATCATCTAAATCACCTAATGAAGTTTGGACCTCTTTAGAAAATCTCTTTGGGAAGAAGGATGTGATGAGATGTCGTGAGCTAGAGAATGAGTTCATCTGTTTGAGTCCTGAAAATTTTGACACCATACATGATTTCTTCACTAAGTTCAAATCTTTAAGATTACAGTTAAAAGAATGTGGAATAGATAAGAAATATGATCAAATGGTTCTTTCTATACTCTCCAAACTAGGTCCAAACTATTTTGTGTTTGTCTTTACTTTCCATGCCATAAAAATTGCTCTTAAAGCCACATGGAAAATGCCATCTTTAGATGTTTTTATTGACTTGACTTTGGAGCAAGATAAGTTAATTCAGATGGGAAATATTGAAGTCCTCAAAACCACAAGCTCTATTTTCTAGACATGAGAAATAGGAGGCTTCAACAATAAATATAAGAAACAAATTAACAAGGATAGTAATAAAAATAAGGGTCAAAATCCTCCCACCTTCAAATCAACCAATGATACCTTCTCTTCCAGTGATAATCCTAAGAAAAAAGGATTGAATCAAAGAGGTATTTCTCAGGAAATCATGATGATAAAAAATGTTTGAAGAAGCACATTGACCACCTGACTAGCCTTCTTGAGAAGATTAATATAGGTGTTCCAGAGTCAATCAAACCATAATCATCAACCCTAAAATCCTCTAAGGGAAATGGAAATGGTAAAGAAAAGGAAAAAAAAATGGTAAGGAGAAAGTAAAAGGCAAGGCCCTAGTTATAGTTGTAACTCCAACTCCTGCATGGGTTATTAACTTTGGTGTATCACATCACATGGCTTCTTTAAAGATTAAGTTCACTTCCTTGAAACCATATGACATGTTTACTATTTGATTGGATGATGGAACTTATACACATGCTTTCACTCTACCAAATTACTCACCTTGGTCTAGGCATGTGAGTTGAGTTCACTCTAGATTCAAGTGTATGTCAAAGATTCACATAGTGATAGTATAGTGGCAAATGGAATAATCATTCATCAAACTCAACTACATACATTCTCACACTTTTTCCTCAACTCTCCTTCAACTGATTCATCATCGGACACACATGGAATTTACGTTTTTGAGCCTAAGCACATATCCGATAATGAGGACTCTTCTTTTAGCACATATGGCTACAATAATGATGGGTTACACCTCCACCATCTCTTTGTCACCTTCCATATATTTGAGGAGTTATTTCTTGATCCACCTACTTTTGGTCCACTTCAGACATTGTAGGGAGTAGGTATATTGATCTAGGACTCATCAAACATCGAATAATCTAGTACATAGTTATAAGACATTTCACATTATTTCTTTTCCTTTACTTTTGATGAACCATCATTATATGGAATAGTTTGGCTCGTATATTATGCATGAGGAGCACAAATCCTTGTATAAGAACCACACCTTGGTTGGAGATCCATCAGAACTTGAGACACAATCATTATTTCAAGGTGATCCACTCTTTATTGTACCTACTTTTTATCCACAATCACTCCAAAGAGCTCCTTTGCAAGATACAGGGTAGCTATAAGTAATTATAGCTTCTAGTGCATATTTTTATCCCTCTCTTCTTATTTTCTCTATTTTGGAGGGGGGTTTTCCTATGTGTTTTCTCATTTTCTCCACTTTATGAGAGTTACTTTGTACTTGGGTACCTCATTAGGCTTTGTTGTTGGGAACCATTTCTTGTACCCACCTAAGCTACGGTCGAAGGGGGTGTTAGTGTAGGATATTATTTTTCGTCATATTTGTTTATTATGGATTACTTTTACACATTGATTGTTCCTACACTTGAGGAGTTATCTTTCTTAGGTGTTTTTAGTGGGAGTTACTATTGATCACTATTCTAGGTGGCGATATTTGACCACTATTCTAGGTGGTTGTTACACTTTAGTGGGAGTTACTTATTTAATCGAAGTATTCTAGGTGATGGATCTTTGAATACTATTTTGTGGAGGAGTTACACATTCACTATCCTATTTATATATCTTCATTTTTGAGTTATTGATAGAAATTTTTGGATTGATTGATTCCAAGCTTGTGCAATAATTATCTTATTGTGATTTTATTTACTTTCAAGGTAACCTTATGCGCTTGTTTGTTTGATGTTTAGTGAACCGGTGTATTTTATTGATCCAATGATCTTGGACAATACTTCTATAAACTCTAATAAACCCTATAAAAACCCTCATTATGTATATATGTTATAGATTCAAGCCCAAATGTAAATGTTTGTGGTCTCTTATACTTTATTCTTCATTCAAAAAAAAAAAAAGTGTGTCACATTCATATGTTTAATGTTATATTTCTATATTTACATGTAATATAAATGTATCCCCACATATATTTTTCAAGTTACTTAAGAAAACTAAGACCATATTGTTGAAATATTATTATGCCCTCCACCACTATTCTTCTTCCTTTTTGGATTAGACTTTCCTATTGTTACAACACCCCTATTGTAGTCGAGATCATTTTCTAAAGTAGGTTTTTTGGTTCCATTTGTCTTTTACGTACCATTTTAATATGAACACCATCTTTCAATACGAAGGTCTCACAAAAAGACTCTCTATAATCTCCTTCAACACAAATTACTAATAGTTTAATTACATATTTGGCATTTCTACAAGACATGCCAAATTATTGTGATTCAAGGAATACCTTTTTTAACTTGGCTCATGGCTCTTTTCCTTGGAATATATTTATTCTACAATAGTTAAACACGTCATTGTTTTTAATATACATTTAAGATCATCATCAAATAGACATACATCAATTTTTGTAATGCATAAAATTAGAGTCCCACATTTACAAATACAAATCAATGTTGTCTTGACCATGATATGAATATTTCTTTGACAACACAAGGAATAACACCATAGATAATACAGGCCAACTCTCTAGAAATTGACATGTAAATTGGGTTGTAATGCTTTGTGAATTCATGTCGGAGCTTGATTTTGACTTCTAAAAGAAGGCATTTTCAAGTGTCTAGGTCCTTTCAAATATACCCTTTGATTTCATAATTAGCTTGATGAATTATGCTCTCATCTCACCAATAAGATAATTCTTATCATTTTCAAAAGTTTTAGAAATTACATCCCACTCTATATGGATTTTATATATTTTCGCCCCCTCCTCTATTGGTATTTAGGTTTTTCATTCCCTTCTATTTTCGATTCATTACCTCATTACACAGGTGACTTGATATAAATGAATATATATACTCTATAATTGATAGGACATGTTCACCTTACACATGCATGTAAGGGACCATTTCATCTCCTAAACATCTCAAACAAAACTAGAACAATTGTCTAGCAATGAGCCCAATCCTACAAAGAAAAATAACCACTTGTGACTAAAAGTACATCACAATCTTACTACATGAAACCATGTTATCAAACATACAACATCAATAAACTTTCATCATACTCAAGGGGTCAACTCCTCTACAGTGCCTACAACTAGGGGTTAAATTTGACGGTCACCCATACCCATCAAGAAAAATTTTGTGATGCTATTTAAACTAACATCACCTTGCACATGACATTTGTTTTTTATTTTTGACTTTCATGATTATGATTTTTCATATAGATACAAAAATATATATTTTCCATGTAATAAAACCATATAAATAGACATTCTTGACATAAATGAAATCACATTCTATTCTAAGAATGTGTTAATATATCTAAGAAACACTAACTTATAATATTTTGGATGTATTCATATTAGAACCCATAATCATCCCATGAAATAATTTCGATAGAATGCATAGAATAATTTAAAATTTAAAATATTAATATTATTGTCATGGTTAAAATAATATACATCAACATTTTTAAAACTTTAACATTAAACAATATTTTCCTCAAAATGATATGTTCTTATTTAATAATAAATTCAATTAGTACAACATATTTTACAACATTTAGATGGGTCTCATATCATCATTACAATACACATGAATATATATTCAAAAAATCAAATGTATGATATAATTTTTATAAATAAATCAATTTAAACAAAGTATTACATCATCCTCATTACACATTAACATATCTTTAAAATAAGATCAAATTTATTAACCAATCCACTTTTGACTTGAGAAAGTACCATTTTTGAAATTGGTAAAAGTTGGGGGTTTTGAAAGGACCCTAATCCTTATACAACAAGCCCTCAAGGTTGGATAAAACATTAAAGCGTTACAAAGAAGAAACCCCTAGCACACCTCGAGGAGAACAACAGAAGAAGAAAATAAAAGGAAGGAACCAAAGAGACAAGTAGCACCCATTGTTACAACTACAACTAGATTACCTAGAAGAATCCCTTACATGGGATCTAAGATGCATAGAAAAAGTATTCTTTTTCACTTATCTCGTACATTCATCATTCCTCTTAGAATCAGAGTTTTTTCTGAGTGAGTTGGAAGTCATAACTCTGAAGAAGCCAAAATTCCATCACTGGGTTTCTTAGTCTTTACCGGTATTAATGCGATCGTCAACAACTGGAATCAAGTGTTAGTGCCTAATCCACATGTTAGGTTGTGGAGCCTGTTTTCATGTGAGAAAGTGTTGAAGACTATACACTAAGAGTATTGTACACTTTCCACAGTTGTCTTGCCAGGGTTCAAGGTGGGCCGGGCCCCGAGCAAGGGTTTAGGGGTGGCAGCCCTCGGTAGCAAGGGTTTGGGGGTGTAGCCCCCAAAAAAAATTGGACCTTAAAATGTGCCCGATATATCAGAAATGTGATTTTCTCATATGGGTGGGTTTTTGACCCATAGGTTTATGGGATGGTTTTGGCCCATGGTTTTGATACCCATGATTTTGTAAAACTGCTTAAGCAGTTGTCTATTTATATGGTTTTATGCATATGGTAGACATAATGTAAACATTGCAGATGTGCTTTGAATTCAGTGTGAATTCTATAGAGTTTGTTGAGCATAGCTCCAAATGGATATGGGTATTGTATTGAGAGAGTGGTGGCTTGTAATAAAATCTGAGCAAGTGATTCTTGGTGGACGTAGCCCAAATTGGGTGAACCACGTTAAATATTGTCTCTTTGTGTTGTGTTATTTTATTCTGCACTTTTATTTGAGATCTGTAATATTTTCTGCATATTAGTTTCTACTGTTGCAATTCTATGAGGGATTATTCCGCATATTTTATCCCTTATTTCCTAACAATTGGTATCAAAGCTTGGTTTGGTTTGCTAAAGTTTTGAATCGCAGGGAAAGTTTTATCTTGAGTGGGAGCTATGGTAGATGATGGAAGATCTAGGGTTGATAAATTCAACGGTAGAATTTCAGTCTTTGGAAGATGCCAGATGGAAGATTACCTTTATCAAAAGGATCTTTATATTCCGTTGTCTGAGAAGGTGAACAAACCCTCAAGCATGACGGATGTAGAATGGGATTTTTGGATAGGAAGGAACTTGGGACAATCCGGTTGTGTCTTGCATCTTCGGTATTATTTAATGTTTCAAAGGAAAAGACTACAAAATAACTGATGGATGCATTAGGGAAGTTGTATGAAAAACCCTTTGCCTCTAATAAGATATTTTTAATGAAAAAATTGTTTAATATGAAGATGTCTAAGAATGGTTCAATAGCAGATCATTTAAATGATTTTAATATGGTTATAAATATGCTAGCTTCGGTTATAATAGAATTTGATGAAGAAGTTAGGGCTTTATTAGTTTTGTGCTCTTTACTCCTGAGTTGTAATAGCACGGTAATGGAGGTAAGCAACTCGGTTCCAGCTAAGTCAAAGTTGAAATTTTGAGGATGTTGTAGGGGTGATTCTAAGTGAGGAAATGCAAAGAAAAATATCTAGTGAATCTTCTACTTGGGAATGCTTTGACAGTGGAAACTAGAGGGAGACAAAGAATAGAGGAAGCCGTGGAAAATCAAAGGATCAAGCAAGGTCAAAATCTAAAAGCAAGATAGTATGTTGGAATTGTGGAAAGTCTAAGCATAAAAAAGAAGGACATTGGGGAGCTTTGGGACAAGAAGAAACAACAGGAAGAAAACAAGGAGGAAAATGTGGCAACGGTAATGTATGTCAGGATGTTTTGATTCTTTCTTTACACAATATTACTGAATCTTGGGTTTTAGATTCGAGGCTTCTTTCCATGCTACTCCACATAGGCATTATTTTGTTGATTATGTTCAAGGATATTTTGGGAATGTTTTTCTTGGTGATGATGAGCCTTACAACATAGTTGGAAAAAGTTCTATTCAAGTTAAGATGCAGAATGGGAATACTTGGTTGTTGAAGGATATCAAACATGTGCCTATATTAAGATGAAATTTGATATCGGCGGGGTAGTTAGGAAGTGATGGTTGTACTGTGATATTTACAACAGGACTCTTGGAAGGTTACCAAGGGTGCTCTTGTGGTGGAAAGAGGTAAGAAGGTTGGAACCTTGTATTTAACCACTTATAGCACTAATGTTTGTAATCTTGTGGCTTCAAAAGTAGATACAACATTGTGGCACTATAGGCTCGGTCATATGATCCATAAGGGCATGGAGATCATAAAGAAGGATTTTCCCGGATATACAGAAATAGGTTTAGAGTTCTGTGAGGAATGCATATATGGGAAATAGAAGTGAGTAAGGTTTCTCAAGGTTGGACCTACAAAGAAAGAGATTAAGTTAGAGTTGGTGCACTCTGATGTGTGGGGGCCAGCTTAGGTATCATCTCTTGGGGTTCAAGTTATTATGTTACTTTTATTGATGATGCAACAAGGAAAGTTTGGGTTTATTGTATTAGAAACAAATCTGATGTATTTGACACTTTTGTTAAATGGAAAGCCTTGGTAGAGAATGAAACAGGTATTAAGCTAAAATGTCTCAAGTCAGATAATGGAGGGAGTATTGCAGCAATGAATTTGATGATTATTGTTCTAAGAATGGAATCCACAGGTAAAAGATGGTTCCAGGAACTCCGCAAGAATGGGGTGTCAGAAAGGATGAACAAAACAATAATGGAACATGCTAGGAGCATGAGGTTACATGCAGGACTGCCTCTTTCTTTTTGGGTAGAAGCGGTGAGCACAAATTGTGTACTTGATAAATAGAGGACCCTCAAGTGCCTTGGATGGAGGCATACATGAGGAGGCTTGGTATGGTAAGAAATTTGATTATTCATTTCTTAGAGTCTTTGGATGTGAGGTGTTTGTTCATATAGACAAGGATGATATGACCAAGCTAGAGGATAAATCATAAAAATGCACTTTCATTAGTTATGGTGGTGATGACTTTGGATATAAATGTTGGAGTATTAAGGACAAGAAAATCATTCGATCTAGGGATGTGGTCTTTAATGAGAAAGTCATGTATAAGTAGCAATTGCAGAAAACATGGAATAATCCAAGAAAGAATATGCAGTGGTAGAGGATCTTCCGGATGGAAAAGTGACACATGAATCAGTTCAAGAACCTCCTCAACAAGAACCCCAAACTCCTATATTGAGGAGGTCTTCTAGGGTAAGAAGAGAACTTGAACATTTTTCTCCTTCTCTTTATTATTTATTACTCACTGATAGTGGAGAGCCAGAGAGCTTTGATGAAGCAATGCAGGTAGATGTCAAGAAGAAGTGGGAGCAAGCCATGGATGAGGAGCATCAAGCTCTCATGGAGAACTAGACATGGGATTTGGTGAAGCTACTCGAAGGTAAAAGAGAATTACAGAACAAGTGGGTGTTTAGAGTCAAAGAGGAAGGAGGAAAGAAAAGATATAAGGCCCGGTTGGTGGTCAAGGGGTTTGTATAGAAAAAAGGTATAGATTTTGATGAGATTTTTTTCTCCTGTAGTAAAAATGACTTCTATTAGAACTATTCTTGGAATAGTTATAGCAGAAGACTTGCACTTAGAGTAGCTTGATGTAAAGACTGCATTTCTCCATGGTGATTTAGAGGAGGAACTATATATGCAGCAACCAGAGGGCTATGAGGTCAAAGGTAAAGAGGAGATGGTGTGCAAACTAAAGAAGAGCTTGTATGGCTTGAAACAAGCTCCACGTCAATGGTATAAGAAATTTGATAGCTTCATGATGGAGCAAGGTTATATTAGATGTCATTCTAACCATTGCGTGTATACAAAGAAATTTGAGGATGGCAGTTATATTATCCTTTGTCTGTATGTGGATGACATGTTGGTTGCAGGTAAAAACATGCAGGAAATAAAAGTACTCAAGAAGCAACTAAGTGAATCCTTTGCTATGAAGGATTTGGGGGCAGCCAAACAAATCCTTGGTATGAGGATATCTCGGGATAGGAAGGAATGGAAGTTGACTTTATCTTAGGAAGAGTACATTAAGAAGGTCTTGGAGAGGTTTAATATGCAGGATGCTAAACCGGTTGGGACTCCTTTGGTAAGCCATTTCAAGTTATCAAAGGAACAGTGTCCCAAGATAGAGCAAGAGAGAAACCAGATGTCCAAGGTACCTTACTCATCAGTGGTTGGTAGTTTGATGTATTCCATGGTGTGCACGAGGCCAAATATTTCCCATGCATTGGGAGCAGTGAGTAGATTTATGTGTGATCCAGGTAGAGATCACTGACATGCATTAAAATGGATCCTTCGGTATTTGAGAGGGACCATGGGGATAGTTTTGTGCTATAGTGGATCAAACACCACTTTGTATGGTTATGTAGATTCAAATATTGCTGGAGATGTAGACATCAGGAGGAGCACAACAGGTTATGTTTACACTATCTATGGGACACAGTGTAAGTGGATTTCACAACTACACAAGTTGGTGGCTTTGTCAACCACGGAGGCTGAGTATGTTGTTGCCACAGAGGAAAGAAAGGAAATGATTTGGTTATAGAAATCACTTGAGGAGTTGGGGCATAATCAGGAGGAAGGAAAGTTGCATAGTGATAGTCAGAGTGTTATAAACCTAGCTAAGAACTCTACTTTCAACTCTAGGACGAAGCATATACAGTTAAGGTACCATTTCATCAGGACATCTTTAGAGGAAAAGAAGTTGAAGTTGGAGAAGATTCATACCAATTAGAATCCTATAGACATGATGACCAAGGTGGTCACAAGGGAAAAACCGAAGCCGTGTGTTCGGCTTTGGTTGGTCTTCATAGAAACTAGTGAAGGGTTAAGAAGCTTGCTCGGAGGAAAACTAGTCTCCAAGTGGGGGATTGTTAGGTTGTGGAGCATGTTTTCATGTGAGAAAGTGTTGAATACTGTACACTAAGAGTATTGTACACTTTCCATAGTTGTCTCGATTTTAAAACATGCCCGATATATCAAGAAACTTGATTTTCTCATATGGGCGTTTTTTTGACCCATAGGTTTATGGGACAGTTTTGGCCCATGGTTTTGTAAAACTGCTTAAGTAATTGTCTATTTATATGGTTTTGTGCATATGGTAGACATAATGTAAACATTGCAGATGTGCTTTGAATTCGAGATGTGAATTTCAGAGAGTTTGTTAAGCATAGCTCCAAACAGAGATATGGGTATTGTATTGAGAGAGAGCGGTGGCTTGTAATAAAATTTGAGCAAGTGATTATTAGTGGACATAGCCCAAATTGGGTGAACCACTTAAATACTGTCTCTTTGTGTTGTGTTATTTTATTTTGCACTTTTATTTGAGATCTGTAATATTTTCCACATATTAGTTTCTGTTGTTGCGATTACGTGAGGGATTATTCTACATATTTTATCCCTTATTTCCTAACACACCATAACTTTGCTCCAACACCATCCATCGAAGGGACATACTTTGAGGGGATGGAATGGTATCCTTATCTTCACTGACCTAAGTATTAGTAGTAGACTCAAGTTCCTCATCAATAAATAAAAGGTTTTGGTGAGCATCCTTCCACTAAAAATCTTCACATTTTTAGATTTTTGCTTTACCAACTGGCAATGAGCAATAATAGCAAGATGTCCAATGTTTAAACATTTTCTGCATCTGAAGGCAAATCCTTCATAATCAAGGGGTTATGACCAAACCCTATCATGCACTTTGAGATCAATAGAAGCTAGTAGATCAAGCGAAGTATCTAAATCCACCAATATTTGTGCGTAGGTGGTATGAGAAAAGATATCCGTATTGGAGTCGATGGATAAAAAATTACCCAGAGTATTACCAATAGCATCTAAACTATCATCTCCCCAAAACTACAACAACAGATGAGGTAAATGAATCTAAACCAGCTTAACAATGAAAGAGGCTATGAGAGGATTAAAATTTGGGAACCAAGGTTTCATCAACAAATGATGATTTTGTAGTTCCCAAAGCTTTGAGAGCATAGTATCCCTAGCATCATCAGAGCTAAAAGCCACGATAAAAACCCTTTACGCAAGTGTAAATATGAATCTTTCTAGAAAGTAGAGGACGCCAATGAAAAGAGATCCAAAAGTGGAGGAGAGGAAGACCAGGTTTAGAGGCCATTAAAATGGCATATTGACCATTAGAGGAAAAAAACTCCTCGTGCTCCAACACCAAGTCCCCCATGGAGACCATGGGAGAAGATTTAGCATGAGAGAGGGTCTTGGAAACAAAAACTTTAGTAAAGGTTTGTTTCCTTTTAGAGGGCTTACCACCATCAAAAGAGGGGAAAACTAGCCCCAAAGTGCCATTTGATAGGCTAGATGTAGGATGATCTTAAGGGGAAATCGCAGCAAAAGAAACCTCCGTGACACAAAGACTACCACCTGCTAAACCCAACGTAGCCAAAGAGGGGTTTACGCCACCACCAAGAGGGACACAGCACACCGAGCAAGAGGAGATGGGTTGGCTAGAGTTAGTGAGGGAACCCATTTTTTAGTTCTTGAGCTATTAATGTTTGAGTTCAAGAAAGTACCATTAACCAAGTACTCTAAACAAAAACTATTGTCCATTAGTTCATATCAAATACAACATCATTACAAATATTTCAATATAAAACATTCTAAGATATTTTAAATCCTTCTTTTTTGGGCATATTTCCAAATTTCATAGACCCCGATCCAGTCCACCATTGATATATGAAGTCTTATCAATGAAAATTGCACCAAGGTATCCAATGAGAGTTTTCTTCTTCGTATATCCTTTATTATATTTTTCCTTGAAAATCCTCTCTCACATGCCAATGTACTTGTGAGGATGGTAAGTATTGCTTGCCATAGTTTTTTCATATTTGGAAAAATTGTATGTGAATCTATACTAAAAAAACCCTCCAAGCCTCCTTCATGTGGAATCCTTTACAATTAAAGTGCAGAGCATCGACAAAACTATACAACTCTTTTGAATAACCTTCAAAATCAAAAAAAGGCTTTTCTTCTCCCTTACACAAAGTATGTTGCAAGTGTTCAAAAAATTTAAGAAGCCACTGCTTTGAATTATCTTCTCTAGTACGTGCATCCTCTAAATAATGACAAGGAATAAACATCTTTATAGAATTAAAAAATTAAAAATATAGGAATCTTTCATTTAAATAATCCACAAGTTTTTGAACATAGTCTTTTGCAAGTTTTTACAACTCACTAAAGTGACCCATCAATACACGGATTCATTGTTTGTTTTGGTCCATCAACATAATCATCATGCACATTTAGAATTGCCACAAATCACAACTCATTCCTATGAATGTGTCCATCTTTATCAACAATATCTAAATAACCATATTTATAGGTCTCTAAAAATTTAGATATGTAATTTGTTCCATTTGCAAAACTATCAGTCCTTAAAACAACCTACTTAAATTTTGTATGGTAGAATTTGTGGTTTCCCCTAAAGATGTGGCATCCACATTCTCTTCTTGAATTTTTTTATTCAACTTGTATAGTTCACACAATACATATGCAAGCATATGTAAGAAAAAATTGTACGGAGAATATCCTAGCCTTATCATACCATGAGTCTCTCTTTTCACTTTTCCAAAAAGTCAGCAATTGAGGAATTAATACAATAAGTATTTCAATAACCCATCCACTAGAGAGCCATATAACTCCATGAATTTGAAGACCTTGAAGTTTTTTGAGTTGTATAATTTCTTGATGAGCAATAAGTTCATTGTGCCTTTTCCTTATTTTCCAACTTCTCAACAAACAACAATTCAAGAAAAATATAGCAGAATCAAGGCGATAAATCCTCACGATGAGAAATGTAATGAATACCTATAAGATTGTGTACATCCTTTTTTAAAAGAGTAACAAATCCATTTTCACTCCCCACCATTAATGAAGCACCATCTGTAAAACTGCAATCAATATTTTACTTAAAGGACCCCATTCTACCTTCAAAACACAAATTGCATCACATAATGTTTTCCGTCTTCCATCACACACATTTATGAACTTTAAGAACTATGAAATAGGTTGAACTTTAATACTTTCATCCAACATCAAAGAAAACAATGGACTTTCTAAAATGTTTGCACTTTGTCTCTCTTCAAGATACTTAGATATGGAAAAAAGGAAATCATTTGCAGCCATATGATTTGTATATGATTTATAGTCCTTATTTTTGGGCATGTTTGGTGTTTCTAAGTACATTTAAAGAGACCAAATGGACTCGTATTTTGAGAGGGGAAATTCTTCTTGCATAACTATTAGCATATGGATTTTCATGCATGCAAATGACATGCAACAAGGTGGGAATGAAGTCCCTCCTTAATTAAGGTGAGGCTACCTTTATTGAAAACCAAAACTGCATTTACACTGTACATTCAAAATTGTATGTGGGGTGTTTTGGAACATCAATGGAAAGAAAATTGAATGAGGGAGATTGAATTAAATGAAGGAACGAAATGGAAAGGAATGAATGGAAGGAACATGCAAGAGTTAGGTAAAAGTAGATCCTAATATTGCATGGAGAAGAACAATAAAAACTAACACAAATAAAATGGAGTTTGCATCGCTTAAACGAGAATGAGTAAAGTGAACACACATGAGCAAGTAAATAGCAAAGCTTAATCAATGTGAACAGAACAACTACTTAATAACATTAACAATAAGATCAAAGACAATATTTGCATGCAATATTTAAACATCTAACATCTAATGAACATAAAAACATCAAATGTTATGAGAGACAATGAATGAGACACAAAGTTCATTCTTTGTTAACTCCAAAATGTCTTCACAAAGAACACAAAGCTTCTTCCTAAACAAAGCTTGCACACAAAAGTATTTTCTTCTCCTCTCTCAAATTCACCCTTTACAAATGAGTCCCTCACTTCCTTTTATACCCAAAAGTAGTTAGGGTTTTACATGAACATTAAATAGGGCACTTCAAGTGACCTTTGACTTTTTCAACCGACTTTATCAAAAGCAACTAAAAAATAGAAATCACTTAAGTCATCCACAGTTTTTCCAAAGCAAACTAAATAACAACATCCTTTTCTTAAAATCCCACTTTTAAAACATATAATAATAACCAGTGCCTTATCCATTGAAATGGGGTCTGCCTATCTCAAATGTATAAGAAATGGAATCTTGCACTTCATTAGATATCAAGAAAACTATCTCCTTGAACCATTGGTGAAATTAGGATCTGCCGCTTTCACCAATTGAAAGGATCTGAACCTTCCCAATGTTTCAAACATATTTTCTTCTTCTGGAGGTTAATTTGGTAGAAGAATAGCCTCACAAAATACCTGCAATTCCAAAATCGTACTTGGCATATCATTTAAATTAACCATCTTTGATTGAGCATTCTCAAACAAGTTCTTTAATTTGATGCAATGCTCCATTGAAGCTGATGAAAAATTATTGGCGGGAGTATGCATGTCCTTAAACAATTGTGAAAATTGTTCTTCCACATGTTCTGATGAACACCTTTGATTATGCTCATTTATGAGGTTGCAAGGGATCTCAGCTATGAATTCTTGAATTAAGGCAAGTGAAGTGAAGGCTTTATTGCATATGCTCTCATAATGGATCATAGTCGTGAAGTGTCTTCCTTGATTTGAGATGCAGACACCAAAGAAAACGTTTCCCTCGATGTTCAAATTCAAGAATTCCTACAATGGCTAAAACTAAGGATTTCATACTCATCATCTCCTGTAAACTGGGTAATATCTCATCCGAATCTGATATGTTAGAAACAAAATTTTACTTGAAAGAAAGAATTGAATCAAGATATGCACTAACATCTTCATGGAGATTAACCATTGTTTTGATCATCTCTTGGCCTAAAATGAGAATATCTGAAAGCCAAGTTTTAGTGACATGGCCCAATGTGTTTATTTCTTTTGATAAATTGAGAGTTTTCATCAAGGGAAGCCACCGCATCGTGTAATCGGGAAAGTGGATGATATGGGATTTATCAAATGTTGAACATATTCCACCGATTGATTCTTTTCAGCCTTGAGTTGAGAGTTTTGAGACTTATATTTCTCAAGTCTCTTAAGCACGATATCAATTGAATCTCAAGCCATCGCCATGTCACTTTCCAATGTGGACCTCCCAAGTCCTAGTCTAAAAACTTCATAATCAACATATTTCATGGCGTCATGCACCTTGTCAACTCATGGGGTGGCAAGATCTGCAAATCTGCTTCCATCACTATCCACCATTATTCGAGAAATCACTTTAGGCTTCTTGGGAATGACATAATTTGAAAGTTTGAAAAGGGCATCAAAATCAATGTCTATTGCCTTGACAACCCTCTTCCTTTTCTTGACCTCAATCGACCTAAAAGGAGTATCATTCACTACTTCGTATACAAAAGCCTAGAGCTCAAGCAACATTCTCATTATTCTTGACATCATGATATTCTGCAAGAATCCTTTCCACAACCTCAATTTCAGGAGAAATAACCTCGCTATCCACCTCTTGCTCATTTGGGAGATTTTGGGAAATCTCTTCATGAACTGTAGGTTCCGAAGTGTTTGATATTTGGACTACCTACACTTGAGTGGATGCGTGTGCAAGGCATGGCTAAGGATCGTTTGTCACTAGCTTCTGAGAACTATTAACAAAGTGAGTAGAATAATATCTACTTGAAGTAGAAAATCCTGATACATGCTCTCTTCCTTCACTGGGGCTAGGACCCTTAGGTTTTTCTCCTTGTGACACATTATTCGGTGAAGTGGATTTTAAAACCACTCCTTTCGTGTTGGTTGCGTATGATTGGATGGCAGAGAGGTCAATTGAGAAGGGGCTTTAGTTAAATGAAGACCTCCTCGAGTTGCAAATTTTTCGATCCAATTGATCTTGAATTGACTATAACTTGGCAAGTTCTCTTCGTACCAAGATATGCTTCTTTCAAGGATTGGTTGATTCCTCGCTATCAAGAGAAAATTCATCTCTTTTGTCTAGTCAATTCGAGGAAATGGGGAAAAAGTAACTGCATCATATGAAGGATCAATAACATCTTCATCATCATTTACAAATGAATTTGGAGGCCTCTTGATGCAAAAGGCCTTGATATGAGCAAGGGTTAGGCAAGAAAAATCTTGTCTTCTTACTTCATGCTCATCTGAACATGGAGCCCAAAATATTCCATGGTAGGGTTATGTTGATACTTTTCTCCAAGAATCTTCTGCATATATCCATTGATATCAAACTGGGCTCTCTTCACATATGGATGAATTGTGATGAGGGCAAACTCTTTTTCCATGAGTTGTGCACTGAAGAGATTTGGACATTGGTATTCCCCGATTTGGATTGGGAAATGAATTCCTAAGTGATGTTTGTCACTAAGAAGAAAATGAACTTAGAATAGTTGCGCGTAAGCTCCATTAATGCCCATTTGTCACTGACATACTTAGGAAGTTTCCATGGAGTACCCGCAAATCCGCTTACGAATGTAGGAAAAAGATGAAAATTGAATAAACCATGTTCCCCATTGGGAAATGACATTCATGGCTTCTTTGGAAAATCTTTCCTCTGTATTCTTATTCAGGTTCCAAATCACGTGGAAGGTAAATGCATCATTGACCCTTCTTAAATGGTGAAATCTATTTTTAAACTTAGTTACGCGTAATAATGGAAAACACTATTTGATGGACCCATGACTCCTCTTGTTTCGAGTCTAGAAAATAGCTTTCTTCTTCCCACTGCATGAGTCAGATATGATGTCATGTAGAAACATCCAGTCATCTTTACTTCAATAAATTATTTGTGAAGGGTATCATTGATGATGGTGGACTAATCCACATACTCTCTCTTGGAAAGGATGATACATATAAATTGATACATCCATGGGTGGAAAATCTTGCCAAAGGGTAAACCAAAAACTCAATTCAAAAGAGTAATCATGTCCCCGATCTCTTCCACGAACTCCATGTGGTACAGTTCTTTAGAAAGCTGGTCGATTCAAGGCCTCTCGGTCACTAACTAGTTGTTATTAACCATCTTGCTCCACATGAGGGGTTCTTCATCCCAAAATTCTTGTGGTGACTATCAAGTGATATCTGCATTCTCAGGGAAGTTAGGTATGCTAAGAAATTTCTCAATGTGCTCTGGTGTGAATAAGAGGAAAGGCTCATGATTATCTTTAAAAATTCCTCCTCTCTCGGGATCATAATGCTCCACGCAAGTGATAACCAGCTCTGGACACTGCACCGAGACAGGAAATGTTGTTGCTTGGGGTAGACCATTATGGTAAAGCCTATGGTTTTACCTTTAGTTTTCACCCATTCGTAGAACTATTACACATTGATGTGACCCAAATTCATATCAGTGATATTGTCATATGCCGACTTGATGGAACTGGGAGGAATGATTCCTTGGAATTTGTACTTGAGTGCACTTATTTAATTTCTCCACCGGCTTCCTTAATCTTCCTACGATTTAGTAGATTTTTAGGCCATTACAAATTTTATAGAAAAATGACTTAGGCACGCAAAACAATGCAAATGAGGTTGGGTCTCAGTCTCTCGAAACCCCCATCAATGCAAGAATAATATGACTTGTTTTAATATTATTATTATTATTTTTAAAATAATAATAATAACAACCAGTCCCGGTTACATAATTTTTTAATAATACATCATACCGAGACTAGGCTCGAATTTCAACTCTAGTGACAACGATTTATTTATTTATTTTAAATAAACAAAATCACCCGATTTCTAATATCCCAATTTTTATTTAATTCGCCAGAGAAAATTCTCCTTGGTATGCATGAAAATCACCTGATTTTAATGACCGCGTACTTTGAGATTTACTTCTTCCTATGATCTTTTGATCGATGCATGGGTATACTTGTTTAATCCTTTTGCGAATGTGTGGAGACTTCTGAAATGCCTTCTCCTTTAAACTACCCTTTTTTTTAATATTTTATTCCTGGGTGAGTGCGTGATGATCCTGTTGTTGGTGCCTGAAACTTTGTTGATGCCTTTTTTTTTGCCTACGTGGGAAACTGGAAATTATTTTAATTACCCTTGTTATTATTCCTAGGTGTGTGGATTATTATCCTCTGTAGCTTATGGCTTTGTTTGATCTTATATCATGTGTGGATATTGCTGCACTTTACCCCTGTGTGGAGATTCCTGAAGAGTGCGTGAAGAGATTTGGTGGAGGTTTTGACTCTTCCTTTTTCCTCTTTTTGTACAACAAGATGCGTGGAAATGCCTTTCTATCCCACGTGGTTAGAACTATTTGTTGTTGGACTGCATGAAGACTCCCTTCCTGCTCATGCATGGTCTTTTGGACTGGGTTTTACCTCTTGCGTGAATGCGTTGAAAACTTGACTGATTTTCTTTGCTAAATTTATTCCATTCAATGCATGGAAGATTGTTTTATGCTAATGTGTGTATTGTTTTATTCTTGCTCCCAATAACCAATGTGTGGGATTCTAAAACTAATTCCTTTTCCCCTTGTTGCATGGAGATGCTTTGCATAAAACAAAAATGTGGTCCTCCTTGTCTTTTTCACACCCCTACTGAAAACCGTATGTGGAAACTTTGGTGGAATGCGTGGAGAGCTTTAGGGACTGCGTTTTAACTTCTCCCTTTTCTTTGCACAAACCAATGCATGGAGATGCTTGAGGAATGCGTGGAGAAATTATCAACACAAAATAAATGCCTTTTTTTATTTGGACTGTTCTGATTTAATTTCATGCATGCATGGCCTCCTTTCACTTGTTGTTTCTCCTTTGCCCACGTGAATGTCTCCTTGCTTTCTTTGTTGGACTGTATATTCTTTGAAAAAAAATCGTGGAACTATCTTCCGTAAATGTGTGGCTTTCTGCAATCTTGGCTATGTGGAAATTTATTGAGGGATGTGATAAAATATTACTCTAAGACGTTCCTTCAGAAGAAATAAGAAGAAATTGGAAAGCTTCATGACGACTTCTTTCAATGAGTTTGACATAAGGATTTTATGAGGATTTAGGAAGCTTCCTCGCAATCATTTCTTATTCATCTCGTTAAAACAACTTCCCTCTTTCCCAGGTAGTGGCATTAATTGCCAAGGAAAATGGGGAAATAAACATCCATTTTCCAATAGAAATGGCAAAGCAGTGAAATCCCCATTTTATTTCCCCATGTGGGAAATCAGGAGATTTTTTGCCCGTTTGCCAATTCATTGATTTAGCAATTGGGGAAGAAATCCCACAAGCGAGTAATTAAAACAAATTTTGTAGGAAAGGGGAAATCCGGGTCCAAGAAGCCAATTTGGCATCCCTACAGCAATGGGAAGCGGAAGCTTATTTTTCCTCGACAATTAAAATAAATCTTGTCGAATGAATTTTAATTAATATTTATTTAATTAAAAACCCCAAAGTTCTTAAAAATTGATTTTATCAAACAATGAGTAATTAATTATTAATTAATATTTAACGCAATTTAAGACTCGACGGGAGGAGTTCTCGCCCGAAATGGATGAAACGAAGACCAGAACGATCACAAAAATGAGATGATCGCGATGAGAGTGATAAATCACGTAAAGTAACACTTTTTAAAAATATCAAAAATTCCATTTTTATTAATTTTGTGCAATCAAAATTCCTGATAACAATAACCCAACAAACTAATTTCATAGTTGTGATTATTCGTTCCTTATTGGTCTCATCAATAGTTATGACATGTTGTGGAGTTAATTTTACTTTCCCTTAATTTCCACCTATCCATTTTTCTTGTGCAATTTTGTGGTTGTTTGAATCGGCATGAGTAACTATTGCATCATGTTACAAAGTAGTACAACCAATTCCAGCCCTCATGGTCCAATAGACTTATGCTCTTCACAATATATGCATTTCATAATTGTCTTCCCTTCATGCATTCCACACCTTAACCACTTAAATTTCAATTTTCATTCATCTCTAAACCCTCTTTTGCTATAGCCCTTTTTTTGTGTTGAAGCTTCTCCTCCTTCAAATTCCGCATCATAATCATCATTATACCCTAATATATCTAAGTCTTCATTTAAATCAAAATTACGATCCTCTCGTGATGAAGCTTGTGATGTATTTGACCATGCAAAAACTTTTTGATTGATGATTGGTTCTTTTTTTAGACATTTTATCTTATAATGTACCTATACATCCCAAATAATAAAGAATAATTATATATTAAAGTTGATACTAACAACAATAATAATTGTAATAATATTAATAACATGATTATATATTTCCAATTGAATAAACAATAAAAACATCTAAAGAGTTTTGCAACTTAAAATAAACTACAATATGTTGGATTGCCTTTTTTGTTTTAGAAAACTATGATATAATGATGTGATTTTGGATACTTTTAATCTTTAATGGAATATATGTTTATTTATCTTAAAATTAAGTTATAATAGTTAAGATTATATTCTTTTATCTATACATTTTTGTATATTCCTTTCTAAGAGAACTTGGAAGATACGAATAAGGATTAGCCAAATTTGATGTATTTTGTGAACTTGCTTAAGTACTTACCAATTGAGTGAGTGCATCAAAAAAATGACGATAAATCTCTATTATCCACTAGAGGTTTAGAGTTATGGCTTATGATATGTTTTTTATAGTAGGTAAACATTTACAAGAAGACACAATGTTTTGTTGAGAAATTTTAATGGGAATAAATGTTTTAATTGTATTCTATATACATTTGATGCAAAATATTTAAACCCATTAAAAAGGAAAAGATCTTAAAATACAGTTGGAGAGGGAACGTACGTTGTTTGTTATTTTCTTAAACTAATATTTGTACAATTTTTTAATAAAACCCATATTTTCTAAATCTAAATTGCAATAGTTATTAAATAATCTAAATTCACTATGTATCACTATGTGTATGAGTCTATTGGGAGCATGTAATTGTTGTCCCGACCTCGATAATGATAAATAGGGTGTGTAAGTCTTAATGGGTGTTGGAATGTGCTTAAATATGATTGTTCCAAATTTTAAGACAACCTCCACGTTTATAGGTTCTTCAATTTTTTTCATTGGACCATTTGAATTGATTGGCGGGACCACCTTATTCACAATCATATTATATGTCCCCCTTTTTAATTTACCTACTTAACATTTATCTAAATTTAAACCACCGCATGGAATATATGTTTTAAATGTATGGAATTCGGTTAGTATAGTATAATGTTCCTCTTCATCACTAACTGTCCCCTTTCATTAAAAGTATTATTTACCATATAATATAAGCACTTAGCTTATATATTGTAAAACATATAGCATATCATATTTAATCTACTCCAAATGCGTATCTACAAACAAATAAATGTCCCCCCACCTATTAAACCACTTAGCTTTGTTTTTGGTGGCGTTATATTTAGTAGCAAAAATAACCCCAATCATAACTCTATGTGCTCTACCTTGGCATTGGTTGGTTTATTTTTTGGGCCACTTTACATTTACCATAGTTTCACTTCATACACTTATTTTACCAATATATTGAAATCTCCATTGTTCGATTGTGACATTGAGAAAAACACGGTTATTGTATAAAATATATTTGTCATGGTGTTCAATAGTTTCACCATATTTCTCTAACTACAAAGAATCGCTAACACCAAAAATAGTAATTAACATATTCAATCCAATATCCTTTCCAACAAGGTGTGAAAATCTTCCACATTATTGTCCCTTATGTTTATGTTTTTTCTCATATCTTATTTTGCATTATTAACACAATCAATTATGCAATTATTTTAGAATATATATTACCCTATGGTTTTTGGAATATGACCCGATATAATATGGAATTCCCTATTTATTTTTCAAAATAACACTTCTAAAAAAGCTAATTTTTTCCCTAATATCCATCCAAATCATTTCATATAGGTCCTGGAAATCATTTCAACAAATTTATAGATTATGTAAAACTTAAGGAATGTGGTTTTACAAAACAAGATTCAATGAAATCAATCTAAACCCATTAAAAGGGAAAATATATTTAAATACGGTTGGAGAGGGAATGTATGTTATTTGTTATTTTCTTAAACTAATATTTGTAGAATTTTTTAATATTACCCATATTTTCTAAATCTAAATTGCAATAGTTATTAAATAATCTACATTCATTATGTATCACTTTGGATATCACTATTGAGAGCAATTAATTGTTGGTCCAGCCTCACCAATAATAAATAAGGTGTGTAAGTATTAAATGGTGTTGGAATGTGCTTAAATCATTGGGGTTACTTAATGAAAGAAATAAGTGTTAAATTAGGTAAACTATCATATTCAATAGATAGAAAAGTTTCCTTTCGATTATGACATTTTAAACCAAAGAAATACCCTCAACATCTAAACTCAAACAATTTCCATGAAAACATATAGCAACGGTACCTTGGAAAATTCCAAAGCAGGGGATTTATAGACACGATCCTTTAGCCTGAGACTCGGAGAGAACAAATGATGAATAAGATCTTTAGACACCAATTTTTAGTATCCCTTGTGCCCTCCCCTTTGTCATCATCCCTCACATACATACCACTCTTCCCATTTAAATCCCCTTTCCCTCCTAAATTCTATATACCTTAACCACATCTTAATCACACCATTAATTTATCTTCCTTAAACATCCCTAATTACCCTTAATTAATCCTAAATCCCCATCTAATCCATTTATCCTCCCTAAATGCCCCTTTTTGTCTTCCCTAGGCCTTCATTTAATAATTTTTACCTACCATTTGCCTTTATTTAATACTTTCCACCTCCCACCTACCATTTTATTTTTCTAAGCAACTACACTCACATTTACCTCCCAAAACCCTAATCTCGCTTCATAAGGGGTCTTTTTCTCGATCTTGTCACTCTTCCACCACCCAAATGGACAGATTGCCGTAATTATTGGTGACCTATCTAGGTCATCATCGAACCTATAAATATGACCATACCCCTCCTTCTTCCAGGATGTAATTTTGGAGACTTCGAGCTTTCTTACAATCTTGCATTCATTTCTTGCTCATCTTTGCAATTGTTATCACCATCTTGGAGATATTTTGGAGATATTTTGCCTCACCTTTGGAGATTTGAAGTCATCTCTCTCTTTTGTATGATCAATCCACCATTACCATTCCATCATTCTTCCTCCTCGCCTTTTACAGGTTCATCACCACCCCATAACCTTGTTTCTACATTTTCTCATCTTTATTTCCTTTTGCAGATCGTTGTTCCCATCTATTTTCGTCCATCAAACCCTAGATTACTCCATGGTAGTTATCAACCCTACCCGGTCATCATCAACTCCGATCCAATTCTATTTGATTTTTATGTCATCCATTTTTACTCTATTTGTTCCTGGTCTCATAGTCTCTCAAATCGACAATCTTTCCATTTTACAGGACCTACAGCTCTATATCCCATCGTCATGAGATCCACGCCATCAATCTAGACTAATCACCATTGACCTTATCAAAATATCTCTTTTAGTTAATTTTCATGCATCCTTTCTATTCTCCTTCAAATCCAAATTCCTAGCCTCATATCAACATCAGGCCCAGCTTTTAGATCAGCTTCATAATAGTGCTTTTAGATTTGTCTTTTTTCGCATCTATTTTTGGCCTACTATGTCCCATCCACCATCGGTTGTGCTTTAGCAGCATCCTAGTCGTCATCTACCTACTCAAGTTCTATTTAGATTAGCATTTTCTATAATCATATTTGCATCTTATCTTTTCTTGCACATCTCTCGATTTTTTTATATCATTTCATATTTTGTTATCACCTATCCATCCTTATTTTATCTATCTTTTATCAAAAATTTGGTTAACATCCATCCTAGGAAGTTTTCACTTCTCTGACCAGTTTTTCCGAAACCCACCATCCTATCTACTAATCAATTTTCGTGTTGAGTTTATCTTTTTGTACAGATGACCAAACTTGCTACGAGGAGGATATTTTACACCTGTATCCATCATCATATCATCTAGACGTAGCTCTAAACCCTCTCATTTTGGAGTTTCTTATTTTATTTTTTCCCTTTTCACTAATCTGGAACAAGGACAAGAAAATTTGTTCAACATTCTGGCACACCCAGTGGGACCCACCCTTCTTTGAAGCTTTTCTTACATGCAAGTGTGGTGGATTGCTTGCTTTGATTAACATGTTTTCTAAAATAAAAATTAAATAAAAAGGAAAAATAGCATTATCCAGGTATTCTTCATTTTCCCCTATTTTCTCTTTTCACCTCATTTTTCCCTTCTTGTCTACTTGACTTCATTGAATCTCACATTTCAATTTTGGGACATAAAAAGACCCTTCATATTTTCCTAGAAATCTAGTCTAATTAGGAGGTTAATTATTTGCATACACTTTTATCACACACATCCAAAATGCACACATCAAAATTACACATCTTAAACATCTTCTTCCGGTGGAACTATTGGAATTTCATCACCCAATGGTAAATATGTCATGGTGTTCTAGCTGCGTTACAAATTTTTTGGCTATCGGTATATTGGCTAAGCATCGACACCCTTATCGTTGCGATGTGTGAAGTGTGGGGTTAGGCCGCATTATTAGGTCTTGGACAAGTAGTCATCACAGATTTGGGCCTCACGTACCTTTAGGTATATCAAGGACTCCATCCAAAACAACCCAAAACCATCCATAGTTTGGCCATTTCCTAGGCTCCCTTCAAGCCCATTTTTCTTTCTTCCTCACATTTTAATAATCAAGATAATTAAAACTCTATTGCGTGACTTGTTTGAAGTAATTAAAAATCAACATATTTTCTTGTTTATTGTTTGTTTCATGCTTGTTATTACACATTCTCAAGCAAGAAAAATGGAACAAACCATGACATCCAACAAAATTCCCACTTCCACTATTATTTCCCAACAAACTTCAGCCCTTTCTATTATTTCTTCCACCCCTTTGGTCACTTCTTCTTCGGTTACTCAACTTATAGCATCCATTCCCCTCTTCAAGAGTCTCGGCTATCTAATTTAACACCCATGTTAAAACCAACCCCTTTCTTTATCATCACTTGATCCCATCTAGACCAACTACACCCCCATCTGCCACTTCTTAGGAGCTTTTGGACCTCCCACCATCCCTCGTGGGTGTGTGGAGTTCCAATAACTCCTTGATGCCAACCTCGTAGCTCTCCATGATTACCTTGCTAGGAGGGCTACCCATCTCCCCATCAATGGTCCTCCTCTCCAACAAATTTATCCTTATCCTCCTCACTCAGAGTCCACAAAGGTTCTTACCTCACAACTCATTGTCTTCTTCCCAAGAGCCATGAATGAGTTAGTGATAGCTCAATAAGAACATGGCTCCCATACTCACAAAACCACTCAATTAGTGGTGACCATTCCTCCCAATTTTTCTTACATTAACACTACTATCACCTCTTTTGTCTCCATCACCTCCTCGCCCACTACGGTTATTAGTGCCCTTATCCAATTATCTAAAGATTTTATTTTACTTCCCCTCCACCCAAACAGGATAACTAAACTTTACCTCTTATCTCCACCTCTCATGTTCATGTAAACATTATCACTTCACAACCACATCCTTTTGAATCAACCCAAACTCGTTAACCTCCTCTTCAAAGTGTCTTTCATTACATACTCCCTAATCAATCAACTCAAACAACTCAATCACCCCATACCTATATCTCAACACATCCTATATCAAATCAATCTAATTGTAAACACCAGCTTTGGTATCACTTGTTCCTTGCCTTGTGTCTCCTTCCTTTTGTCGTCATTATTTCACATACATACCTATATTCCCATTTAAATTCCCTTTTCCCTCCTAAAAATCCATCTATCCATTTAATTGGAATTTTCCACCTCTATTCCCACCTTAATCATATCATTCAAATTATCTTCCCTAGTCATCACTAATCTCCATTAATTAATCCTAAATCCCCATCTAATTCATTTTTTCTCCCTAAATGCTCCATTTTATCCTCCTAGGCCCTCATTTAATGATTTCACCTCCCCTTTTCCTTTATTTAATATTTTCCACCTCCCACCTACCCATTTATCCATCTTAAGCAACCCTAGCTTATCTTTATCATTTAAAACTATAATCCAACCTCGTAAGGGCTCACTGCCTCAAGCAAGTCACTCTTCCACCGCCCAAATGGAAAGACCTCTGTGATTAGTGGTGACCACCTCGGGTCATTATCAACCCTATAAATGTGACCATACCTCTCCTTTCTCAAGATGTAACTTTGAAGACTTACATCTCTCGTAGGATCTTTCTTTCATTTGTGTGTGTCTTTGCAGTTGTCATCATTGTCTTGGATCCATTTTTGGAGATCTTGTGCCCATATTTTGAAGTCCTCTTTCTCTCTTGCATGCTTGGATTTATCATTACCATTCTCTCAACCATCCCCTTCAGCTTTTGCAGGTTCTTTAGTCATCCCTGAGCTCTATTCCTGCATTTAACCTTCTTCATTACCATTTGCAGACTGTCATTTTCATCTATATTTTTCCATATAATTCTAAAGTAGTCATAGTTGTTGCGTCAACCTTGCCTATTCTTCATCATCTTGATCCACCTTTGTTTCCTTTTTTCCATTTATTTTGTCGGTTGTCTAATCTTTGAGTTTCTAACTCCCCTAGATCCTTACATCTCATCACTTCCCCTTTCGCCACATTAGATCTATTCGGTTACGCCTCCGGTCCACCACCGATCCAGCCTAGTTTCCGTTGACTAGTTCAATATTTATTGCATCCATCATCAATTTTCATATTTTTCTTACATACTTTTGTCGATCTAATTCGGATCATCTTGTAGTGTTTTTTTCATCTCAATCATTTCTAGTCTTGATCGACCTTCAGATACAACTTCAAGACACCTAAAATATGTTTACACTTAGCATTTCATCCAATCTAGTCAATTAAAGACACTTCGTTAATCAACCCTTTTTGCTCCATTCTCGATGCCCATTCATGACACTCTTCCGGTCACATTCCTCCTATAATCAGCTTATTTTGCTAATATCTCTTTTATTAGCTAAACATTCCTCCTTTCGACCATTCAGAACCTCCCTAGTTCTCTCTAAACCACTTCTATTGGCTTCGTAGGCTATCTATCAGTCACAATTGGTTATCTAGACCCCTCCCAACTCTCAATGAGTCTCTAATCACTTGCTAATCAAGTTTAACTAGCCTAAACCCTAGTTAACTAGCCTAAACCAAGCTTAACTAAGCCTAAAGCATGTTTATCCTAATCTAATCTAAAAGTGCTTTTTGAGCTTTAGTCCCACATGCACCCAAATTCCAAATTCTTCCAAACCAAAAACTATAAATACAAGGCTAAGCCTACCCATTCAAAGACACAACTTTACATAAGCTAAAACCAAAACAAGCCTAAGAAAGATTAAGAGCTCATTTTCATTAGCCAAGCTAATAAGGCATTTGATCTTGGGTCATCCACCATTAAAATAGCTTCATCTTGCACCCATGATAGGTTAGTAATGAAATACCTAAACTTGGCCATGTAGCCATTTAGTGAGATTCATTCACCCTCATGGAGTAAACAACAAAATGGATTGCTTAAGTTTTTAGTAGGCATGTTTTATTAAGCTTTCAAGAATAGAGGTTAATGTTATTTGTTAGATTTCTTGTTTATCTCAAGTTTTAATACATGCAAATAGGATTCCTTGCTCATTTCTTATCATATGGTCCATTGAGGGACTTTACACAAATCTTTGGGGTCTTACTCCATTTTAATAGCTTTTTCAAAACCTTTCATTGAACACATTTGGCATGCTCGGTGAGACACTTATGTCCATCCTCCATCAATGGAGGTCTTTTAGGTTTTTCAAAGTTCATTTTCGAGTTTTTGGATCAAATCACTTGTTATTTCCTCATTTTTGTTTCTAACACTAGATAAATGACCTTCATTTACATGTATTTTATGGGTTTGATATAGAAATAGGACACTTTGACTAACAACTAACATGTCTTCTCTTGAAAATTTGAAAATTTGTGTTTTTGTAGGTTTTTCACAGGGTGCGCGTAGGTGTTTACAAGGGGCGCATACATGTTAAAACCCTAGCGTCTCCATCGGAACAGGCACGTACCTGTCTAACAGTCCTCATCATTTACAAATTTTTCCTCTACAAGGATGTGCATGCATCTCCATCATCTCGGGATGCGTATCCACCTCTCTCGACCGCATATGTGTAAAAGGTTTGACTGTAAAAATTTGAAATTTTCTATTTTTGCTAGGGCATGTATCCGTTGGCTAGGGCGCGTATGCATCACTCTGGGCGTGTAGGTGTCCTATTCCACTCTGTTGACTTTGAATTTTTACCTTGCCCACGTACTGTCTACTTGGGCACGTATCCGTTGGCTGGGCGTGTATGTGTCATTCTGAGCGGAAGGTGTCTCTGTGTAGTCTAGATTCATCCATTTTATTTTTAGTGCTCCTTGTTTTGACCATATCTTTTGACTTGTTAACCTGTTTTCAGAGTTTGAACAGGCGTCAGAAAGATAATGAAGCATAATTTGTGAGGAAACTTTCAAAAGTTAGAAACCTTTAGTATACAAAATTCTATTACAAAACTCCCAAAGTGGTCCAGAGACCTCTAAAAATGCAAATTACTAAAAACTGTCAAAAAAGTGCAAAAATTTGGATTTCTAGAATTTTTCAATTTTCTTGGTTTTCTAACTCTTGCAGGATTCTAACAGTGGTTTAGAGGTTTCCTTTGCATTAAGTTTTTTTAGACTAACTTAATCAAAAACATTTGCATCTTTATTTGTGAGTGTGTATGCTCTTCCCTCGCGCCTTTCTAGGTGATCTTGGGAATCAGAAATGCTTCACTACTTTCTTCATATTTGCAAAATGGTTTATTTAGCTTTCAAAGTTGGTTAAAAGGAACTCATTTTCACATTATACTTAGGATTTTTCCATTTATTACAAATTTGAGTGAGATACCTTGTTGCGTATGCTCTTTCCTTGTGTCTTAGGACGATCTGGGAAATCAAAAACAACATCTTATCTCCTTTACATGACATTTTGAAAAATTACTAGCCTTCGTATGTAGGACCAAAATCACTTGTCAAAGAAAGACGTCAAAAACAAACAACATCAAGACTTCTAATACATGTGTTCTTTGCGAGTTACCAAAAGGTGTGCCACTTTCATACCACACTAAGATAAAAAGATTAAAAAAAACACACCATATTCAAAACACTATATTATAGTGTTTCAAAAAAGGGTACGTCCTCTCCACTTAACTAGAACATAACCCCTTTGGCATAACGCCTTAAGCTAAAATAATGGGGGTGGTACTAGGAACCCTAAAGTAGTCCACCGTGTGTAACCTCATGGATGAAATAGGAAGTTCCTCGCTTACCCACTTGACTAGTTTTCCTTGTGAGTTAGCGTTGCAAATTTGTCTCGTATCATGACCCTGGAAAGAGTACACGATGGATGTAATTAGTTCCCACTGTACTTGAAGGGGACAAAGCCGAGATACTCCCAAATTAGTCAGTGTGACTTTTTGGGTAAATCGTGCCCGCTCTTAGATAGCTTTGTAACACCTAGTTGAGAGATCTTATTAAGGAGGCCATTTTGTCTTGAGGCCCACTTTACTAGTCCTTTGTCGCATCTTGGCCATCACAAAGTGATAACTTTTTGGATTTAGAACCTTATTTTTGAACAAGGCAAAGATCCCACATAAGTTGGATCTAAGTGTCTTTCATCACGAAATTAGAAAATGTTTCACTTAGCTTAGCTTCTTTCTCACCTTCGGACGAGGCGAAGCTCTACCCAAGTGGTGCTTAGTTTATTTTTCATATTTTTGATCTACACCTTTGCATTCTTGTTGCCCATTTGGGGCAATAGAAGGCATCTTTCGAGAGTGTTGTCATAGATAGTGTTCACCACTTTTTTGTCTGTTTACACTCATCCATGTTTGTGGCTAAGTTGTCATATCTTTGATGGCCACTTGATATTGATTTCAAGATCATCATCATAGTTCAAATTGATCCATCATTTGATCTCCCTTTGATGTGTTATCTTGTTTGCATTGTCTCAACACAATTAAGATACTTATGTCGTGTTTTTCGTAAACGTGATCTAAGTATCTGCATTGTGGTGTTATGTTGCATGCACATTTTAGCACATCCTTAGTATACTTTGACTTGGTTTTACTTCAAACATTGTCCAAAATCTTGAAGAGTGTCACTTACTTTGTTTGTGTCATTTTGATACCACTTTGGCACTAATATCTCGCTTCTCTGCGAAGCTTGATAGACGTGTCCAATTGGTGTGGTTACGTGGCTTACATTTGTAAACCTCACCCTTTAACATTTTGGCCTTGTTGGTTGTTGAACGTGTCGTGGTATCCTTTGATTAGGAGTTGCCTCTACCCTTTATTAATATTTACGCCTTGTTCATTTCGAGATTGACGTAAATGTTGACATTGTGTTAATCATCTTTCCATCAAACTCACTTTGCACACGCATTTGTATAGGGTGTATTTCCTTATTCATTGGCTTTGTGTTTCACACTTGCATGATTGTTCCTTGTGATTCTTCATCCAGAAAACTTATTTTCTAGGACAATCCTTTTTGATCTCGTCGAGATTGTGTCATCATAATGTCTATTTTCCTTAGACCTTCTTCGAAAAATCATGCACACATCTCCATACTTACAAAATGTCTAGTTCGATGTCATTATGCTACTCAAATCGACATGTCACTTCCTTCCCTTTAAAGGAGTTCCATCCCGCTATCTAGGTCTAGGCATTCACAACTAAATGACGCCAACCATGAATAACTATCATGTGGTTTCTCACACTTACTACAATATGGAAGCTAGGTTTAGCAATTCAAATCAAAATATTCCCATTATGACTAAACCTCATTTGGTTCTTCATGTTAGAGGGCCCATTCGGGTACCATGTTCCCCACCTTCACTCATATTCCTTGATATGGTTTGTATGATTCTGATCCAAATTATTATTCAGGTTTCCCCACTCTTCTTCTTCGATTCAAATCCAAACTACCATTCAAATTCCAAATCTTCTTACGAAGACTTAGATCCCAACTATTGTTCGAGATACCCCTAGATCAAATCTTGAATTACATTTCTCCCTTTCTTCGTAGGACCTCCTTCATTAGTCATCTCAACAACCTCTTCCTTCGTCGAAGAGTTCCATGACTTGGATTCCTTCTAGTCAATCATCGATTCAACTCCTACGTCGTAACTTAACAAATGGTTATGTGATCCTACTTTCCAACCTATGTTATGTCATCTTCTAGAAAAACAACATAGGTCTAAATCCAAATCATCCATTCATGAGACGCTTGCCTCCAATCATACTTCCTCTCTTGAGTCATCTTCTTTTGTCAATCAATCTTCCCTCCTTATCAGACCTGTTTCTTCTATTTAACCTTCTATGGTCAAAGAAAAACAACCTCTACTGATTGATTTCTCTCATAATGAAGAAACAATTACAGTACACGCTGATATCCCTTTAGAGGATTGTAAACAAGGATTATTTCTTGAACTTGATGTGCTCGTGTATTGGGGAAAAGAAGTTTATCCCTTTTTTCATAATATAGATGAGAAGCCTAAGGTCATGGAACTTGATTATTCTTCTATTCCATCATCACATTTTTATGAGCATGATGAGATTTCGTGGTCTAGCATTGAGTCATGGCCTATCTTCTCATTCCCAAATCATTCCTTATCTATCACCATTCCTCAATCAAAATCTCTCCTTCGGTCACTGCTGAGTAGCCCATCGATTTCTTCTATCCTGGGGCCGATCCTAGTAGCCCTCCATTTTCTACTTGTGGGTCACCTCTTGGTAGCCCATTACCTTCTATTCTTGGGCCACGTCCTAGTAGCCCTTCATCCTCTTCTATCTATGGGATGCCTCTAAGTAGTCCCTCCTCATCTATACTTGGGCCATGCCCTAGTAGCCCTTCATCATATTCTTCTATTCTCGGGCCATGTCCTCGTAGCCCAACTTCTTCCATCTTAGGGCCATATTCTAGCAGCCCTTTGTTTCCTTCTATCAGTGGCTCACCTCCTTGTATCCCATCCTCTTCAATTCTTGGACCGTATCCTTTTCATTCATCACATATTTCTTCTATCAATGGTTGTGGCAAGCCCGCGGTCATTTCTCACATCAATTCTAAACGTCAACGTTCTCTTTCTTCTCCTACTCAAGATCAGACAAGTCATGCATCAACTTATAAGAAACCCAAAAGGTTCATTATCAAGCTCAGATCAAAACTTCCAAGAGTTTAAAATCCCCCAACAACTCAAACAATATCAAAATTTTAAATCAAGCGCAATTCAAAATCGTACATCAATGCAACCATCAAGTTTGGCGTAAAGTGCAGAAACCTATGGATAGGGAACTCAAGCTCCCGCATGAACAATCCTTATTTAAGGATAAATCACAGTCATTTGTTGAGTACGAGCTCACCATGATCATTGAGATTGGGAAAACATTACGCTTGATAAACAAACACGCCTAGTCTCCCTTATCAAGGAAGTCGCAAACATCGTTGTTGGATCCTATCACGCAGAGTGACTTTGTTGGTCCCAACTTTCCAAAAACTAAAAAAATTTAAACATAAAAAAATAATTCAAAAATACAAAAACATGAGAAAACACAAGAAAAATCAAAGGTACAAAGATCAAACATTGCAATCAGGTATTGCGTACACATGGATGTTTATTTCTTCCCTTTCTTACTCTTAATTATGCAAGTCTTCCTACCATTTTCATCCCTTTGGTGATACTGTGGTTAGCCTTTTCGCACACATTTTGTGACATTTATCTCTATGGTATCTTTTTGACCACTGGTCTTTTATCACCTTGGTAAATTAAAGAACAAGCTGACCTCTTAGAGATCCTGTCACATTCAACATCTAATAATATTGTTGTGAAGAACTTTTGGTCATATTTTTGACACTAGCCAATGTCATCATCACATTCACTTCCATTTCCTTTCATCAAGCCATCAGTGGTTCTTAACCCCTTGTCAAACAAGAGAGCTGAAATAAGTTTTCAAAAGAAAAAGAACCAAAATCAATCAAAAATCAAAAGCTAAAAGCTAAAAGCTAAATCTAATTGATAAATAACTCTCTCTTGGGGTATTTCCAATAATCTCTATTGGGGATATGGATGCCTGATTGGAAGTAGAGCAATGTTACGATTAGAATCAAATACATCTTTGTCAGGGCTATAGACACATGGCTAGAAGCGAAGAAATGCACGGTTATCCTTCCACCTTTCATTCACAAATCACCTATCATCTATCAAAATAAATCATTCCTACACATTGGCTAGGGTGTCTTCACTTGTTGTCTATTAAATCTTCCCTTCAAGAGGTAATTAAATTCCATGTGCACACACTTGGATCTCTATGAGTAAGTAGGATTAGTATGTTACCAAGTGTTTCTTTTTTGGACCTTGTTCAAACTCTTACTCTAGTTCGTATCTTGTCTCACGATTTATTCCTTTGGTTAATCACTTCTTCATTGTGAGGATTCTAAGCTACATTCATATCATTCACATCATTCTTCTACTTCGTTCAAAACATCCATGTGTATAGGATTACTTTTTTCCATGTTTTCAGACACCTTTGTCCCCTTTCACAAAAACAATCTTCTCCTTCCTTTCTATCATGTGCTTTTAGGCCAACTTACGTTGGGGGCATCCTTGCTTCTTCCCAACACTTCATTGGTTTATGTTCATCATCATGTTGAACCTATCCATAATGGCCTTGGGTCCTACTTCTACATGTGAAGAGTTTGCCTTTGAATACTCCCACCTAATCATTGGGGAATTTTTGCATCTTCACCTTTCTCATACACACGTGGCCTTATGCCCTTGTACATCCCATCTATCGCTAGGGGCATCCACACTTCCTCATCTTCCTGTACATAGTTTCAGAAAACTTTCAAAATCAAAAACATTCAAATATGTTTCAGAAAACATCAAAAACAATATAAATCATCCTACAAAATTTCACTCTTTGGTTCTCACCTATTCATGTGTGCGACTCGTGGATCATCTTGATCTACCTCCATCAACAAAAGCTAGGTTGCTTACTTCATCTATACTCTGGGGCACAACGAGTTTTCTGGTACTGTTTTGTAGTGCACATTTCTTTTTCATTGGATTGAAGTGTCTTCCGTTATTCCCCTTGCATGTATCATTTCCTAGGGAACCATCGTCAGCCCTTATGTCGTTAATTCACACAGTCGGAATTGAAGCTTGATAACAAAAATGTTACATTATGTTTCTCTGTTAGGTTATCCATTTTACTTTCTCATATTGCATTGCATTATGTATGTTGCATGGAGTTAGGCATATTTTACTTTCTTGTATTGCACTGCATTTTGTATGTTGCATGGAGTTGGTGATTTTAGCAATGGACATTTGTTCGTATATGGCTTTTCATGTCATACTACACTTTTGTTCATTCTTTTTAATAAGGACCGATGATGAAGATCCTTAGCTATATGATGAAAAATAAAGTTATTTAAAAGGCATTGGATGGATGTTAGCTCATTTCCCCTTCCTTGTACTCTTTTTCTTCTATATCCCTTGTCTTCTTCTCCACACTATTCTTTCTTCTATTCTCTTCTTGTCATCTTTTTGATCGTCACTCAAGTTCTTCTATCACCCCATAAAAATTGAGGGGGTCATCCTCCATTCTACTCATTTTTTTCTTCTATCCCTTCAAAAACTTCTACTTGTTTATGGTTGTGAAAAGAGTTTGTGAGAATCGAATTGGAAACGAGGCACCATGAAGTAGTTGCACTCCAATGAAATCATGATAGCTCTAGTGTAATTGTAAGAAAGAATTGATCAATAATGGAAGAACTTGCTCAACAAAAACAAAGCTTGCACATAGAGGAAAGATAGCGGAGTGTCTTGGCATGCTCATAAATGAATAGTAAATGGGTACATATAGGGTGTTGAGTAACCCTAGTGCATGACACACATGAAACCCTAAACCTAACCCATGTGAGATGACCCTCCAATATGAGAGGAGGACACATAGGATAACTCACACTAACACCCCCTTCATCAAAGCTGGGGTAGCAGCAAGGATGATTCAAATGGAAAAGGAAGACACCCCTAAACAACTAAGAAAGATGTGTCAATGGGGCCCGACAACTAAAGGCCTGATAAGGTGCCCATATACAAACACAATATTCCTAGAAGAAGAAGAAAAAAGGACTACATAGCCCGAAGAAGATGAGCAGCTGTAGAAGACCTCACCCCAAGAAGAGACCATAAGTGAAGAAACTTCATCTCAGTGAAGGGCTTGGTGAATAAATTTGCAATCTGATCAATTATCTGAATGTATTGAATGTCGATGACACCATCATGAATAAGCTCCCGTATGAAGTGCATATGGATCTCAATGTGCTTCGTCTGATGCTAAACTAGATTTCTACAAATAGAGATAGTGCTCATGTTATCACAATAGATAATGGTAGGCCACCGAAAGTGGATGCCAAACTCTATCAGAATACCTTGTAGCCAAATAGCTTCTATGGCAGCGTTAATTGCTCCTCTGTATTCTACCTCTGTAGATGATATCGCAATTGCATTCTACTTCTTGCTAGACCAACTAATAAGACCCAAACCAAGAGAGAAATCTGTAGCTAGAAGTAGATTTTCGATGATCTAAGTCACCAGCCCAATCAGAATCTATGAACCCAATCAAGTCAATATCTACCCCTCCATGATAGTGAATGCCATCGCATAGGTGCCACAAACATAATGAAGGATCCATTTAGCTGCTTTCCAATGTAGCTCATGTGGCTCCTGCATGAATCTGGACATGATCCCAATAGCATACGATAAATCCGGTCGAGTGTGAGTCAAGTAAATCAAGCTCCCCACTAACTGTCGAATAAAGAGTACCATCAACCAAGGGAGTAGAGCAATCTGAAACTAACTTAACCCTAGAAAGAAAAGGAGTAGGAGAAGACTTGCAATTAGACATCTGAAAATGAGCTAGCAAGTCAAGAGCATAGTTAGGTTGTGAAATCAAGATTCCCGAGTCAGATTGTGAAATTTGGATCCCAAGGAAGTAATGAAGCAGACCTAAGTCAGTCATGGAAAACTTGTTGGCTAAGGCGATCTTCACAAAATCAATAATAGAGGAAGAGCTTCTGTGATCAACAAGTCATCAACATATAGAACAAGAATGAGTATGGAGTCATCTTGCCATATAATATAAACATTTGGATCGAGTGACACATGGTAAACCCGATGTAAGTAAAAAGGAGTCCATCTCGGCATACCAAGCCCGAGGGGCTTGTTTAAGGCCATAAAGAGACTTCTTTAACTTACAAATGAGGGAGGGATCTTAGACATAACCCGGAGGTTATTCCATATAGATCTCTTCCTCTAGGTCACCATGAAGAAAGGCACTCTTAACATCTATTTGATGGACTTTCCATCTTCGTTATGCCGATAATAATAGCTAGGTTCGGTTGAATAGAAGTCATCTTTGTAACTGAAGCAAAGGTTTCAGTATAATCAACCCCAGCTATCTAGAAGAAACCCTTTGTTACTAATTGTGCTTTAAAAATTTTGACGTCTCCATCTACTCCATACTTTGTTCGAACACCCACTTACACTGAATGATTTTTCTTCCTTTCGGAAGAGTGGTGAGATCCCAAGTATCATTCTTCATGAGAGAGGAATACTCCTCATCCATGGCAGAATCCCACTCAGGAATACCAGAAGCCTCCCGGAAAGACTGTGGATCAGAAGTAGAGGTGAAGAAAGAGTGGGGTCCAATGAAATCTGAGTGAGTACGTCTCATATCCAAAGTATCTCCAACTAAATCTCCAGCACTTTGCAAAGTTTTCCTGCCCAAAAGGGACCAGGAGGATCAAGCTCAGAGTTGGAAGATTCTTCACTTGAGTGAGAAGGGACATAGTCCTCATCATCACTACTATCAAAATTAGAAGACTCAAAGGTCTGATGGTCGGGAGGATCAGGAAGAGGAGCACGCTCAATAGCATCATCATCTGATGAGTCAGAATCTGAATCGGTGATGAAGAACCTCAATAGGTGGAGAAGTAGAAGTTGAAGAAGACTCATCGAACTTAACACTTCTCTCGATATACATTTCATGAGAATTAGGATTCATCAATCGATATACCTTCACGCCATCAGGATAACCTACAAAGATACAAGGTTTGGATTGTGGTGCCAAAGCCTTGCATTTATTTTTGGGAATCTGAGCCATAGCCTTGGATCTGAAGACTCAAAAGTGCTCAACATCAGGCTTGCGTCCAAACCAGGCTTCAAAGGGTGTCATCCCTCTTACTGCTTTGTATGGAACATGGTTCTGAATGTAATTTGCACAATTCACTGCTTCAGCCCAATACTGTGGAGGAAGAGACTTCGAGTGAATCATACAAGTGGCCATCTCCTTCAAAGTACGGTTCTTTCTTTCTACAAAGGTCTATAAGCAACTGTATGCCGCAAAGAGATCCCTTCAGAAGTATAGAAATCCATGAACCTATTTTTTACATATTCACTCCATTATCGGTTTGAAGAACCTTGATAGACTGTTCCACCTGTTTCTCAGCAAGAGCCTTAAAGTCCTAAAAATGTTCAAAGACTTCAGACTTAAGCTTAAGAAAATATACCCAAGTATATCATGAATATTCATCAATGAAGGTTAGCACATAAAGAGCTCTAGTAAATGAAGGAGAATGAAATGGACCAGAAACATCGTTGTGAACAAGATCCAAAGGACGAGTGGCTCTCCAGGCTTTTCCTTTGTCAAATTTCTTTTCAGGATGCTTTCCAAGGGTATAACCCTCACAAAGACCCTTAGAAAACTTGACGCGAGGCAACCTGTTGACCATTTCATTTTGGATCAATTGTTCAAGGTAGCGATAATTTAGATGTCCAAAATGCTCATGTCATAGCTTACTAACCTCATTTGGATGAGTGAGCAAGGCGGTGGGCATAGAATCGAAGTAAAGTGGGAGAAGGTGTACAATCTCCAAATGGTGATTTGCCTTTCCCTCAGCCATTGTAGTGTCATTGTTAAGCTCACGAATAATCACCGAGTTAGGACCAGCTTCCACTCACATTCCTTCACCAAGGTGAGTAATTTGCTAAACCAATAGAATATTGGTAGAGAGATCAAGAACACTCAACACTTGGTTAAATGTTCCCCATCCATCTCTACCGATCCACTACTAAAACCAAAATCGTCATGTCATTACCCATCGTGATTTGGGACATTCCACAAGGTTTGATGTTGGAAAACTCAACATGCGAAGAACCCATGTGGTGCGAGGCACCGAATCTATAATCCATGTCGATGAAGGAGCAACTCTGGCTATAAGGGATTTTCCTTTCTTCTTATCATTTTTAGCACCTTTTGCAGCAGAAGACTCGGCCTTGAGCACTTTGTTTTATGGATTCAGGAACACTTATTTTATTCTTCTCAAGTAAATGAGATAAGTGATCAATCTATTTCCGAAAATAGTGTTGCTCGTCGTGACCAGACTTCTTGTAATAGGAACACAAATACTTGCTTTTCTATGCCTTAGGCTCAGAAGTCGAAGTGTTTGTGTCATTTTTAGGTTTGGTCTTGGTTTCTTTCTTAGGTTGATCCTTTGTTTCTTTCTTCTTTTCAGTCTTCTTTCCCTTGCTAGTACTTGCTACAAGGGCATGTGACTTGGACTTGAGAGACCCCATTTGAATGAGTTTTCTGTTCTTGAATGAGTTGGGATGAAAAATAGTCAAAGGAGGGCATAGTCCAAGTATCGCCCAAAGTAACTTTTGTAGCGTAGAAATTTGACACGAAGACAGAATATTCGAGACCTAGCTTAGAGAGAATTGACAAGATCAGTTGAGAATGTTTCTTCTCTACTTGACATCCTTTTAACAACAATCTAATGTGGACAAATTTCGAGAAGAAGGCTTGTAGGTTTTCAAAGTCACTAGGATTTAACCCTAGTAGTTCGTTTTCCAACTCATGCGCTCTCATGTCATCTAGTTGTCCAAACATCGCATCCAGTGTTTTCCACACAAATTTAGGTGTTTCAGATGCCTCAATGTGGAAGAGCAAGTCAGGAGAAACAAACATGCAAAGAAGACCTAAAGCTTCATCACTACGGTTTAACCACTTAGATTTTTCAGGTTCGTCATCTAGTTCAGTCTCAGTTCCCATGGTGATGCGGAATAACCCTTTACCCCTTAGTTTCATTATTATTTTCGATCTCCATTTGAAAAAGTTGAACGGTGTAAGAAAAGGAATTGAAAGTGCATCCATAGTGAGAGAGAGAGAAGAAATGCAAAAAAACACAACCACCCAGGACAATAACAACCCCCTACTTTCGGCACTTTATAGTGTAGTGCATTGATTACAATCAGTCTGTGTGTGGTTTGAAACACTTGGTAACTCATCTTACAATCAGCGTAATAACACACAAGAGAGGAGACCACAACAGTGTTTCATAGAGCACAAAAATAGGACACCGTAAACAAGCACAAGCAAAAAACAAGAAAGGAGGTGAAAGCCAACCCTGGTGGTGAGAAAAACATTTCACATCGTAAATGGAAACCCCCTTGCTACATACTGTGGCGGGCGCGCTCACTAGTCGTAAGCAATAAAAGGGGTAAAATACAAGGTTTTAAATGAACTCAAGGAGTTCAAAGAATCTTCAGAATGCCGAAAAAGAGCTCGGAAGGAAAAAAGGTGCTCAGAGTGATGTTGCACACTTGAGTGCATGATTAGAGAAAAAAATCGACAATAACATTTAAAAAATACCATTTTGAAACGTCCTATTTAGCTAATTTGAGAGCAATTTGGAGTTTTAAAAAATGATATTTGAACGTTAATCGTTAATGAGAAACATAAGTAGTAAAACTAGATGTTAAATAAATCTAATTAATTACGATTTATTAACATCTAAGGAAAAACTTAATTACTTAAGATTGTGTTTTTTTGTTTTTAAAAACTTTCCCTTTTTAATGAAAAAATTAAATTATTCCAACTAAAAGAAATCGGTTGAAATTTTGTTTTTTTGTTTAAAAAACACAAATTAGAAGGTATTCGTTTTTTTTACTGAAAAAAGGAAAGCTTTTGTTTGTGTTTAAAAAGGAAAGATTTTAAAAAAAAATGTAAACTTTTTTGTTTTGTTTTTAAAAACAACTAAGAAAAGCTTTAAAAAATTAGAAAGTATGTAACAATACTTATCAAAAAACACTTACCAAAAAAAAAAAAAGTGACTTACCTAGTTTACACATGCCGTGAGAAGGAAAGCGCAGTCCGCGGTCGTGAAGGGCATCATGCGAAGGGCGGTGCACGAAGCCCACGAAGGGCAAAGTGTGGAGCGATCGCGGCGGGGTCACAGGCGGGGGGGGTGGGCGAGAGGGTCATGGGCCGTGGCAAGAGAATCCTGCTGCAAGCGAACCACACGGCGGGCACGGTGGGCAAAAAAAAAAATGCCACGCAAAACAAACGAGCTCCCACGTAAAAAACACCACAGCAAGCATAGTAAAAATGACCTTCCACGTAAAATGCCCACGCAAAATGTCCATGCGCCTAAGAATACATGGCCAGAGAAGAAGCATTTATGAACAAAGCAACTACATAGCGAGCCGATAGAATGAGCTTGGGTTGTGGATGAAGCTCACTTGGTGGAGAGAGCTCGAGGCTCAGCATCAAAAACCAAGGCTCCAAACTATAATTTTTGACTTGAATCTCTGTAAAACCATGCAAAAAACAACACAGAGAAACCAAAAATAGAGATCTAAAAAAATTCCAGTTAAATAAAAAAATTAAAAAACTAGAAAATACTCTATTTTGGATTTAGCTGCAACTAGCTAAAAATGGCAGCAAAACCCCTGATTGCTCAAGGTATGATGAAAACCTGCACATGCACAAAAAAAGGCACAAAAACTGACACAACTTTTTGAGAAATCTTGTTAGAGAGATCAGAAAAATAATTCCAAAAAATAGTGATCGAAAAACTTGCATGCAGAGTAAAAGAACGAAACCAAGAAAGAGTAATCACAACTAAAAAATAATGAGTGCACATTTACCCGATCTCATCTCTGATACCATGAAAAGAGTTTGCGAGAATTGAATCGGAAATGAGGCACCACAAAGTAGTTGCACTCCAACGGAATCGTGATAGCTCCAATGTAATTGTAAGAAAGAATTGATCAGTAATGGAAGAACTTGCTTAAAAACAAATCTTGCACATAGAGGAAAGACAACGGAGTGTCTTGGCATGCTCATAAATGAATAGTAAATAGGTACATATAGGGTGTTGAGTAACCCTAGTGCATGACACACATGAAACCCTAAACCTAATCCATGTGAGATGGCCCTCCAATATGAGAGGAGGACACATAGGATAACTCACACTAACACTTGTCTACTTTCTTTGAAGTGACGCCGCTTACACCACCTCAAAGAGGGGCAAATGTAGACACCTAAAATATGCTTACACTTAGAATTTCATCCAATCTAGTCAATTAACGACACTTCGTTAATCAACCCTTCTTCGCTCCATTCTCGGATGCCCATTCATGACACTCTTTCGATCACATTTCTCCTATAATCAGCTTATTTGGCTAATATCTCTCGTATTAGCTAAACAATCCTCCTTTCGACCATTCATAACCTCCCTAGTTCTCTCTAGACCACTTCTATTGGCTTCATAGGCTATCTATCAGTCACGATTGGTTATCTAGACCCTCTCAACTCTCAATAAGTCTCTAATCACTTGCTAATCAAGTTTAACTAGCCTAAACCCTAGTTAACTAGCCTAAACCAAGCTTAACTAAGCCTAAAGCATGTTTATCCTAATCTAATCTAAAAGTGCTTTTTGAGCTTTAGTCCCACATGCACCCAAATTCCAAATTCTTCCAAACCAAAAACTATAAATACAAGGCTAAGCCTACCCATTCAAAGACACAACTTTACATAAGCTAAAGCCAAAACAAGCCTAAGAAAGCTTAAGAGCTCATTTTCATTAGCCAAGCTAATAAGGCATTTGATCTTGGGTCATCCACCATTAAAATAGCTTCATCTTGCACCCATGATAGGTTAGTAACTTTCATTCACCCTCATGGAGTAAACAACAAAATTGATTGCTTAAGTCTTTAGTAGGCATGTTTTATTAACCTTTAAAAAATAGAGGTTAATGTTATTTGTTAGATTTCTTGTTTATTTCAAGTTTTAATACATGCAAATAAGATTCCTTGCTCATTTCTTATCATATGGGCCATTGAGGGACTTTGCACAAAGCTTTGGGGTATTACTCCATTTCAATATCTTTTACAAAACCTTTCATTGAACACACTCGTATTCTTTCTAGAGCTATGAATGAACTTGCCATGGTACAACATGAATTTGATCCTCACCAATCTTCTTCCACAATCATCCACAATCACCAAACCACTTAATTGGTGGTCCACATTCCCCTTAATTTTCCTCACGTTAATATTATTATCATTTCTTATATCCCCATCACCTCTTCATCTACCACTGTCACTTATGTTCCTATCCAATCATCACAAAAATCTCATTTTCTTCCTCCTCCATTTGAACAGTATAATTTGACCTTACCCCTTATTTCCACTTCCCATGTTCATGCAAATGTGATCACTTCACAACCCCATCCTTCTAAATCAACCCAAACCCATCAACCTCCTCTTCAAGGTGCTTTTAGTTACATACTTCCCAATCAATCCACTCAAACATCTCAACCACCTATTACCTACATCCCAACTCATCCTATACCAAACTAATCTAATATCCCCATCATTGTAGACACTAAATCATGCACTTTGGGTATATTTCTAGTCCCGGTCACATACTACTATTAATATGATTCCTAAGTAAGAAAATTACTAATTGACTATTGTCTTTGGCCTCTTGGATTTCTTTCTATTTTCCTTTTTGGTTTCACACACCTTCTTACCCAATCTGACCTTCGACACTTCAATTTTACTGAGTCTGGACACCAGCGCCCAGGTGCCCCTAACCCAATCCAGGAAGATCTTGCAGCTACATAGCTTTTTGAACTTTTGTGTGACACTCCCTCCTCCTATTCATCGGTTTTCAACTTGACACATCTTTGGATTAATTATGAATCATCTAAATATCTTACCCTCTCTCTTACACCTAGGGTTTCAAATTTACTAGCTTACTTGATTGGATCAAATATGTACTTAATTATTTATATCATTGCATTGTTATATATTTGGATTTAGCATCTATTTATTTCAATATTTGCTTAATCATTTGGTGAACCTAACTATTTAACCCTACTTTCTAAGTATGTTGGAATCTTCTCAAGTCATGTATCAATCTTTTTATCCTTCTTTCACACCAACTAAGGTTTCTGGCATGGTTGCTACCATTATTGATTTCATGCAAGTTTGTACTCATCATCCTCCTCGCTTTATTATGCTGCGGTGATGATGCACGACTATCAATGTAGTTACTGACGCGTCCACCTATGGCTTAGCCCATTTCTATTCCACCACATATCACTTCTGTGGATCCTCCTACCACTTCTAAGGGATATGATATCATCAAGCAACTTAATAATACACTGGTCAAGATCTCCCTTTATGATTTATTGTGTAGTGCACCTAATTATCATCAAACATTAGAAGCCGCCCTTCATTCTATTCACATTGAAAGTGATAATTCACTACTGGCCTTCGCTCACCTTATTTAGTCACTCAAAAATATGCCACGTGCTATATCATTTATTGATGAGGACATACCACCATCTACGATTGATAATTCATGTGCACCTCTGCTTATCATTGTTATCATTGGCACCACTTGTATTAAACGTGTGCTCATTGACAATGGATCTATAATTAATCTATGTGCTTACTCTCTCTTAAAGAAAATTGGCATTACTGATAATCTCATTTCTAAGAATTCCACTCTCATTCGTGGCTATGACTCCACTACTCGCACATGCCTAGGCACTATCATGTTACCTATACAATTGGGCCTAAGATTATTCCTATGACATTCTTCGTTATCAATGCATCATTTCAATTTAATCTCTTTCTCGGTAGACCTTGGATTCATGCAATGCATGTTGTCCCATCTACTATTCATCGGTGTGTTAAATTCCTACATGATGGTTATGAACATACTATTGCAGTAGACCCTGATCCATTCAAATTTTGTTGCATAGAACCTATCACTGTTATGCCCATTCCTCCATCGCAACCTATTCCATATAGCAATATCGACACATATGACATTGGTCAATCTAGTGCTTCACGATTTCTTCCACCTCTACAAGTGTGTCATCAATCCCTATTCACACTACTAATCTCATTTCACCCATTGTGTCTACTCTAGTCACCACTTCCATTCTCGCCTACCAAGACTTCTATCATTCGACTTCTAGAACCACTCCTACCAATAAAATTGAAGATAGTATCTTAATCAAAGATGTCAACACTAACGATTTTGATGATGAGGTCGATGTCGTAGAACTTAAAAATGAAACACTATCACATCTTTACTTCACTCATATTTAGATCGATGAGTCATATTTCAATGATACTTTTGTTATGGTTGGTCCCAAAAATATCAATTCAAGAAACCCTCCCTTCTACTAATGTAGTGGTACTTTATCGAGGGTCTGTCCACATACTAGATGTTGTATCACCTTCCTCATCTTCTTAGGGGCAATTTGCACTGCACTTCCTCCTTCCACATGCACTTTTTCATAAATAACTCCTATCAAAGCATCATATTCCATTTGATCCTACTATTTTTATCCATATTTCTCCCCTAGGAAAAATATTGGATCAACCACGACCTAGCATAGAAAGAACCTGAGAAAACTCGTTCAGATCTGTAAATAGGTCACAGAGGGACTCAACAATGGAATAGCAGGGTCAGAAAAGAAGGGGCAAGAAGATAAATTACACACCCGCAAGCTTTGATTTTTTCTCTAATCTGGCTGCCACGTGTCCCATATCAAAAGGGGACCCATTTTTCAAACTGTTTTCCCGCTCCTTTGTACGGACCCGATACAAACTTCAAAGGGGCATATCTTTCGACTCAGAGATCAAAATATAGCAAATCTGACACCGTTTGGAAGTGTCTCGACATCCTCTATGCCATGGAAAGATAAAAATCATTTTTATAGGCCTTGATAGGTGAAAAATAGAGAAATATCTTCGGGCCTTTAATGTAGGATCTTCTTACCTCAACAACTAGATCAGATTCAATCTAATCTATCATTTCCTCCTTCAAGGTGCCAAATAAGAAAACGATATAGTCAAGACAAATATGATGGGTGGATTTGCATAAGGCATTAATATTCAATGGTTGAGCTTTCAAAGCAAGATTCGATGCGTATCTCACAGTGGTTGGAGAAGGATTCAATTTTTCCCTCTTCTCTCTCTCTTATTCTTTCTATATATTATAACACTTCTCATCTTGTTCAAGAGAGACATTCGGGCATAGAGCAACTCTGTAAAATTTGTTTCTCGCTGCCATTTTTGAGTAGTAAACCTTCTCCTACACTGCAAATGTATTTGTGCCTCTATTCCATAAATGTAATGGTTTGTGCACCTTCTAGAGCAATAAAAACGTGTTTTTGTGGTGTTCTTCAATCTTTTGCATCATTTTGTTGTTTCTCTATGCCTCTCCCTTCCAGATTTGTTTTTTTGTGCATGTATTTCACATTTACAGGTGCAGGATGTTGTGTTTCATGGAGTTTAATGGAAAATTTGAAGATCTGGGTTGTGTTACTTACATCTCCCTCACCTCCTCAACAAATATTTCGCTTCCTTTGCTAGTGTATCACCGCTTTAGTGTAGGCTTTGTTCTTTCCCTCTTTCTCTCTCCTTGGTTCCTTAGAATGGTTAGATTAGGTTATATTTAGTTTGCCTACACTAGAGTAGCTCGTGGTAGGTAGTTTAGGAAGAGGAACCAACCTTCTCTGGAGGATCATTCCCATTTGCAAGTCCCACAGCTTGGGGAATGATCCAATGTTATGCAAATCACACTAGATGATTCTGCCTTAGAAAAGTAGATTTTTAGAACTTATTTAGGGGTGTTGTGATTTTGCACTAAAAATTTTGGCATGCCCGGTGGGACAGGTATGAAACACCTTACCACTTCACTTCATTAGGTTCGATGTGCTCTTGGTGAAGATTTCAGCCTTTGGAGGCACTTTCAAGCACATCTGGTGACTCCATCTGGTCAACAACCCATCCTCTGAGTTACAAACCTTCTTCCCATCCATTTCCACCCATTATTTCTTCCATCTTCTTCAATCCCATGTAGTTGTGCAATCATGACTTCTTTCCCACCATGGAATTCTCATTTGCAGCAACAGAACTATTTCCCTCCATCCCCACAGTTTCAAAATCCTCCTCCAAATCAGTTTTATAAGCCCCATTATCCCAAAAATGCATACAACCCCCTTTTTTCTAACCAAAATGTTTATGAAGAATAGGTTTATGTAGATGATGGTGGAAACTCCTTGGTCGAAGCTGATTTTGAGAGGTAGATGTAAAATATTGAGATGGACATGATGTAGCTCAGAGTCAAGTGCTCCATAATGGCAACTGAAGTTGGCTACAAGGCCCCTTGTCCATGGGTCGGCCCTGTACCAGGCTAGTTTAGTGCCCAACACAAGTTGCACCTCATCACTGAGATGTTGCCCCAGATTACAGAGTGGGCGGAAGGAATGGAGGCTCAAAAATCTAGCGCGCCTTCCATCCCTTCTACATCCATCCTTCCATTTTCTTCCAAGTCCCCTCTGCCTAGTTGTACCATAAATGAACAACCCCCTACCAACGTGCCTTCCTAGCCAATGTCATCATGTTCGATGACTGCAGGACAGTTGAAGAATGGTGTGACTCATACGACTCCGATTGGGAAGAGGAAATCATACAAGTGCCTGTTCTAGACAAAAATTAGTTAGCTCCAGAGGGTGTGGTTCTAGAGGAGAACCATACGGTTTTAGAGGCAACAAGTGCAGAGCAAGCCATAGAAGAACCTTCAGTTCTTCCTCCCACTTCATCCCCTTCAAACTCTAATGTCGAAGAAGAGTTTGAGCTTTCAAACTTCATGTTTGAAGATGAGGGGAACCATGGTGAGAAAATTACAAATTCGAAGGACACCATGGAGGAGGTCGAACACACATAGCAGGACAACAAGGAGGTAGATTATCTGTCTGACTTGGAGGATTGTCTTGATGGAGAGGATCCCAAGGAGATCACATCATTTGCTCCTCCATCATCCACCTTCCAAGAACATGAGTCTACTGCCACGGAGGAGAACATCCAAGGACAACAACCTACATCTCACAATGGCCCTCAGGAACCAAGGTTGGAGGATCTTAATCTTCCATGTTCTTCTCAGGAGGAGGAAGGAAACAATGAAGACCCCATCTCTCCCACACCATCCACTCAAGAAGGTCCATAGGAAGACTCCATTCTTGGAGTTGAAAATCAGAGCAATAGGCACATCAATCGACCAGACCTTGCCCAATCAGGTATTTGGCTTCTTTGGAGCCAAAGGAGAAGCCACAACTAGTCATGTTTGCTTCAAGGCATGAGGATGAGCTACAAAGTACCAAGGATCAATGACATACCTCTTCAATCGAAATGCAGAGCAACTAAAAGAGGTATTGGTTTTATCTTCAGTTGATACTTTGGTGATTTGAGTGGAAGATCGGATTGTAGTTAGTTTTTCACTCATCCAAACAGCCATGTTCAGTGCCAAATCAGTTGCATGGCTGCCATTTTTTAGGAAGGGAAGCTATTTCTCCCTGCCAGTTGCAAGTTTTGTTTGAGTTCCCTTTGCTCTTGGTTAGAGTAGTGTAGGTAGGTTTGTTTTCAGCAGAAGAAGTGCTTGTGCACACTCTGCATGTCTTGTTTGAGGCATGTGTGATTTGGTTTTTGTATATAAGTTTCATTTGTATTGCTTTAGAGGGTCATAAAGCCAAGATTTTTAGTATTCATAGCAGGGAAACTCATAGCTACCTGTAATAGTTGTCATCTTCTAAAGAAAACAAATGCAGAGCAACTAAAGTCATTTCAAACAGTCCATTTTAGGGACAGATGAAAGCCCCAGAGTTAAAAAAATTCTACTCTCAGAAATTCCATTTTCAATATTTTCTTATGAAAATTGAGAGTGCAAACTCAAGGTCAGACAAAACATAGAAAAGCATACAGTCAGGCTTGCAGTGGCTCAGGGATCAAATCTTCAAAATTTCAGATCAGTTTGTGTTTATCATGTAGACTCCGTGCCCAATGGATGCTTCCAGTGCCACTAGTCTCTTCATCTAGTAGGCGATGTCCCCTGTGAGTCCCCAAATTATTATCCATATTTCACCCCTAAGGTAAAATATTGGATTAGCCATGACCTAGCATAGAAAGAACTTGAGAAAACTTGTTCATATATGTAAATAGGCCACATAGGGACTCAACAATGGAATAGCAGGGTAAAAAAAGAAGGGGTGAGAAGATAAATTGTACACCCGCAAGCCCGATTTTTTCTCTAATCTAACTGCCACGTGTACCATATTAAAAGGGGACCCAATTTTCAAATTTTTTCCTGCTCCTTTTTACGGACCCGATACAAACTTCAAAGGGGCATATCTTTCGACTTAGGGCTCAAAATATAGCAAATCTAACACCGTTGGAAGCGTCTCGACGTCCTCTACACCATGGAAAGATAAAAAATCATTTTTATGGGCCTGGTAGGTGAAAAATAGAGAAATGTCTTCGGGACTTTAATGCAGGATCTTCTTGCCTCAACAACCAGATCCAGATTCAATCTAATCTGTCGTTTCCTCCTTCTTCGAGGCGCCAAATAAGAAAACGATATAGTCAAGACAGATATGGTGGGTGGATTTGCAAAAGGCATTGATATTTAGTGGTTGAGCTTTCAAAGCGGGATTCGATGTGTATCTCATGGTGGTTGGAGTAGGATTCGATTTTTCCCTCTTCTCTCTCTCTTATTCTTTCTATATATTGTAACACTTCTCATCTTATTCAAGAGAGACATTATGGGCATAGAGAAACTCTGTCAAATTTGTTTCTCAACGCCATTTTTGAGCAATGAACCTTCTCCTATGCCTGGAAAATGTATTTGTGCCTCTATTCCATAAATGTAATGGTATGTGCACCTTCTAGAGCAATAAAAATGTGATTTTGTGGTGTTCTTCAACTCTTTGCTTCGTTTAGTTGTTTCTCTGTGCCTCTCCCTTTTAGATTTGTTTTTTGTGTGTGTATTTCAAATTTACAGTGCGGGATGTTGTGTTTCATGGAGTTTAATGGTGAATTTGAAGATTTGGGTCGTGTTACTTCGCATCGACCTCCCTCATCTCCGGTTTTTTCTGTTTCTTTCTCACTCAACAAAATATCTCCCTTCCTTTCTTTGGTGTATCACCGATTTAGTGTAGGCTTTGTTCTTTCCTCTTTCTCTCTCCTTGGTTCCTTGGAATGGTTAGATTAGGTTAGATTTAGTTTTTCTCGCACTTTGGAGTAGCTCGTGGAAGGTAGTTTAGGAACAAGAACCGACTTTCTCTGAGAGCTTTCCCACTTTTGCAAGGTCCCGCACCTTGGGAAAGTTCAATGTTATGCAATCACACCGATGATTATGCCTTAGAAAATTAGATTTTAGAACTCATTTAGGGGTGTTGTGATTTCGCACTAACAACTATCTTTAACGCTATTTTCACATATGATGGATTAACTTGGCTTGGGTTTAAACTCGATGATATCTTACCTCCACTGCATTCACCACATCTATATTATGGATATGTCTCGCATTAATTTTTCTTATGGCCTCCAAGTATTTCATTTATCGATATTTTTACACGCACTTCACATCTTACACCACTTACTCTTGGGAAATCCTAGCTTGATTATATTGGCGGTACTTTAGATCCATATCATATCGACATTTCCTTCCCTATGCCCTTCGCCACATTTTTATTTACAATGACTCATTTCTCGGCTATTCACAAAACCTCACTCATTGGTATGCACATGGATTTCCACTACCACCTTTCACTAATGAAGAATATGCAATGGGCATGTACAATCTATGTCACAATGGCTCTCTACATGATCAACCACATACAATTGCTTACCAAGTCTCAGATGCATCACCATTCGGTTTTGACCATGACAATGATGATATCTTAGATGATATTACTTGATCACACTTATCATCACACACTTTGGGGGCATCATACTTATTCTTCCCCACCCCTATAGCATTACCAGTTGTCTTACATTTCTACTTATTCAATCTACACATCACATCTAGTCTTTCACATACATCTGGTATATTTTGATACATTCATATCATAATTACCCAATGACAGACTCTTGTGTTATGGTTCACACTTGACTGTTGAAGGCTTACTACATTCATGAACCTCATGTCATGACACACTACACATTTCACAATTGACGCATTCACAACACATCTTTCTTGCATCACATTCATCACAACACACTACCCTATGACGCACTCTAGTTCGACGGTTCATACTTGACTATTGAGGGTCTAAATTTAAAATGAACCTCACCACATTCACTCACACTCTTCATTCTCTATACATTATTGATCATATCTTTCTAACACATACAATTCAAACCATTTCCCGATGACGCACTCTTGTTTTATGGTTCATTCTCGATTAATGGGGAATTTATAAATGAACCTAATCTTATGCATAATCATTTGTCCTCACTCAGGGGATTTTTCTCCCATCAATCTCACTTTATATTCCATTCCATTCACACTCATACTATACTACATATCTTGGTTGCACATTGTTCTTGCTTACTTATTCTCGCATGTACACTTTTCTTACTATGTTAGTTGGATATAGTGTATGCCATTATCTTTATCATATACACATGCGTGTTAACTTACCTTCTAGTTGTGATCACGAATTCAAATAGATCGTTACACACAAAGATGGATGTTTGGTATTGTACCTCGTACCATTCCCACAAAGAGCTCTAGGGGCATCCAATTTCATACACATCACAAGTACTATTGTTTTGATTTATACTACTTCATATTCATATTATCACATTACATCATATCGGATCATACACGTTTTTACATAATTTTTATCTTTCGACATGTTAACGGGTGCTTCATGTGCAAAATTTGTCTTACATGAACTCTTTGCTATCATGGTTGTCCTGCTACATTATTTGTTATTGTTTACTATTGTATGCCATTGTTTTTGGATTTTTCCTTTATATTGTGTGTACATGGTATGCTCTTGGCCACTTCGGCCTCAATTATATTGCGACATCATGAGTGATGTCCCATGTTTGAAATCCACTTTTTGTGGTCTACATTATCTTCTTTCTTGCTATATTACACTTTGACTGTTATATCTATGTTTGTCTTGTTTGTACTAACACTTGTTTTCTAGCCACTTTGTTTGCATGTTCCTTGGTTTTTACCAAACACATTCCTTCCCCCACAAGTCATTAGTTTCAGCACACCGTCCAATCCTCCTTTGAGACGCATACTCATTATGACGTAACATACACCCCAAACGAAGGGGCATCATTGGGTAAATCAATCACCCTATACAAAAATTTACAATCACACTATAAAACAACTCAATATCGCATACAACACGGTATTTAGTCACAACAACGGCTAGAATCTTACTTGGGTCTTCAACACAAAGATAAAAACTAGCATCCAGGACATAAACAAAGTAGCACTTGGGTGCCCCCGACCATTCCTTGACACTTGTGACCAAGGGAAGTTACATATTTTTTCTCAATTTGTCACGGTTCACAACAATTTACACAACATCTTTTACAGACGGTAAAATCCTTTGCACTCAAAGCATGCATGCATTACACACTCTTTTCTATTCTCGCGTTGGATTGAAATGGATCAAATTTGCACACACCATCTGCAGTGGTGTTTACTCTTCGAAATAGTAAAACAGGTTGGAGAATAACACTAGACCTTTCTCCTACACTTCTTCCATACTTGGCACAACTAGCATGAGATCGCCCAAAAAAATCATTCTTCTACAACATCTTTAGGATCCTTTCTAACTCTTTTACTCATCCTGGATCAAGTGCACATGCTCCTTTTTCACATTTTCACATACTTATTTATATACTTTTACGCATTTTGATCAAATTTTTCATATGCACGTATTTGACTACTTGTTTGTTCTTTTCTTTTGCAGGTCCATCCTTATGGGAAGTGGTAGTCACATAAATCACACATCATCAAACATCAAGCGACATTGAAAATAGGTGTAATGTGATGCATTCTACATACACTTTCACACCTAGGGTCATCATTTTCACTTCGCTTACTCTAGCATTCACGCTTCACATTTTATCACTCCATGTTTTTTCTTGTCTCCTCGGCACAATTTTCACCATCAATCTACATGGTTATTAGGTACGCATCTCTTATCTACTTTATTTTATCGATCATTCACTCAACAACATAAAGTGGGGGCAAATGTAGACACTAAATCATGCACTTTGGGTATATTTCTAGTCCTGATCACATACTACTATTCATATGATTCCTAAGCAAGAAAATTACTAATTGACCACTTTGGCTTGGGCCTCTTTGCTTTCTTTCCATTTTTCTTCTTGGTCTCACACACCTTCTTTCCCGGTCGACCTTTGATGCTTCGGTTTTTTCTAAGTCTAGACACCGGCGCCTAAGCCAGGACATCGGGCCTTAAGCCCCCATCCCCTCTAGGTGCCCCCAACCTATTTATATCTTTCTCACATATTTTGGGTCCTTTCTAGCTATTGGGCATCTTATTTTCTTAGTGGTCAGCCTTTTAGTGGTTAATTATGAAATTCAAGCAAGGGAATCATATAAATATAAAGCTATGTGGCAATAATAAAGGACCAAACACTAAGCATTATCTATCACCACCTAAGGTTGTATCCAAAAGCATTACAAGAGCATCAAAACATCCATCTAGCATCCATTCAAGGGATAAGGGACTGCATTCTTTTGTATACACTTCATAGGAGGGGAAGTTCATTTTTCCATGTACACATCTATCTACATTTTATACATCTAGCTATTTCTCGTTATTCAAGTGTGTCTGGCACAAGAGCTACCTAGGGCATGATTCTACACACACATGCACAAAACTACATGGAGTTTGAAATGTAGTGCAGCACCGAATCATAAGTTCACTCAATCGGGTGACCATCGAGGTCAATCTCGACTCCCCATTTACATATTTTTATTTTTAGGATTTGATGTGTTTTGGGGTTTTGCAGGTGCTCTTTCTTCTTGCATGTTCCAAGCAAATAACAACGAAGTATAGCAAAATGCAAGTGACCAAAGGTGAACATTAGTGAACATCTCACGACCCTATAAAGATCATTTTTTGAAGTTCGAGCAGTCACGGTGCCCCAAGAAGGTCTCAGTAGCGCCCGGTACCCTTGACCCAATCCAGACACCCCACCAAGCAGATCATGTGGCGCATAATTTTCTCGAGCTTGGAAGTGACACTTCCCTCCTCCTATTCATCAATTATTTAACTCGGTACAACTTTGGATTAATTGTGAATTAGCTAAGTATCTTACCCTCTCTCTTGCACCTAGGGTTTCAAGTTTATTATCTTACTTGCTTAGGTCAAATCTATACTTAATTTTTATATCATTGCACTATTACATATTTAGATTTAGCATTTATTTATTTTAATATTTACTCAATCAATCACTCAACAACCAACACAATCTCATCAATCTTATCACATCCCCATCTCTCAACAATGACCTACATCTTAACCCATTAAATCATCCCCCTTATAAACCACTTCAACCAACGCCTACTCATCCTCAAACATATCAACCTTATCAACAACATAACCCATATACTTCATATGCTCCATAACCACATCCTTCAAATTATAATCCTCATACATCTAACGATCCAATGCATGCCTTACTAAGTAGATTGGCTAATCTTGAAGCTACTATGTTGGGATCCAAGACCACCTTTTCATGTGATCAAATTTACAATGAACCCATTAATCCTTTGGCCCCAGTAAGTTCTTATCCCCACATTTGGAACTCCCAAAATTCTCTAAGTTTAATAGCAAGGAGGATCCACAACAACACCTTCATGCCTTTAGGCATGCATGTTATCTCATTGCCCATGATCAATATCTTATGCTTCATACATTCCCCATTGCATTAGCTGGACCTGCGTTGGATTGGTACAATGACATCCCACAACATTCATTATTCTCCTTCACCCAACTCACACAACTATTCCTAGAACACTTTTCAATAAATATCACGTGTAAGATCACTATCATGGACCTCTACACAATTAGACAATTTGATGATGAGTCTATCGCAGAATTTTTCACATGATGGTGTGGCATAATCAACCAATTATCATTCTCCCTTCCATAAACTGAATTAATCAAACTTTTCTCATAGTCTTGTGTGAAGCATATTTCCTCTACTCTTCAAATACAATCATTCCAAACCTTTAAAGAGGCATTCACCATGGCTCGTAAACTTGAAATTTGTGCCCTTGAGCAAGGCCACCTCAAACTTTGATCAAACAAGCCCAAACCCGAATTTACTAAATCCTCCATGCATGGCAAAAATCCAAGAATGATGTTAATACCATCGTGGTTAAATCTTCCTCCACATCTACCTCTCACATGAAGCCCCCACAAAGAGCTCCTAGACCTCCTCCTAACTATACCCCTCTCGGGAATCCTATAGTTCCATATTTGACAAATTAATGGTAGTCTATCTTATTCAACTTCCTCCCATCTAACCTTTTGATTATTCACAACCCAAACCAACATGGTATTACGAGGAGAATTATTGTAAGTATCATCAAGTTTGTGCTCATGACATTGAGAAGTGTCACACTTTTAAAGACCTTGTCCAAAAATTCATAGATCGTGGTGACCTTCAAGTAGATAATCCTAATGCACCACCTAATCAGCCTCTTGATGTCTTCAAAAACCTTTTCCTAATCATCCACCCACTAATCAAACTCCACCCCCACATCTCAAACACCCAATGCCCATACAACAAATATTATAAACTAAGAACCAACTTTGTCATCTACCTCCATCACCTCACCATTTATTTCACTTGCTTCTCTTTCAAACTCGTCTCTCACATCCACAACATCATCAACATCTACGCCCATCTCCACACCTATTATATCTACATTGACTTTATCCACAACTACCACATCCACATCAATCTCAATTACACCCACTTCCCCATTCATATCTACCAAATATTCACCTATCTCATTAGTCCTTTGCTTACATCTATCTCGGCACCCACCTTAACATCTTCATCACACACCCCCGTATCTACACCCATTCCCACATTAACGACATCCACTACTATGAATATACCCACATCAACATCTACATCCATTGAAATATCTACTACACGATATCCCCACTCAATACAATCGCAAATGATGCTCTCGCCCCATCTATAAGTCCAATCATTCCTACACCAACAAATCCAAAACCTATACAATCTACAACTCCTCTTGATCTCATCAAGTGCATCATTCGAAACCAATTCCACCTATAATATTATCATCTACAACACAATGCACATCATTTGATTCTATCTCGAGAGACCCCTGGTTAAAATCATCATCATTCTTGCCAAAGGAAAATCCTCACAACTAAAGTCTAAAAACCTTGGTGTACCCATTCAAAATCCCTCACACACCCACACAAAAAGTTGGAGCTCACTCCTCCCAAGACTATCCCTCCTAAGAAATATAATTTCACATCATCACTCTTAGGAGCATCTCCATCCATCTTAGGGTTAGGACCTTCATCCAAAACCCCATTATCAACAAATCCAAATCAAAATAATCTAAACCTTCTTTAAAATTTGATCCCCTTCAAAATCATCCACATCCCTAATTGTCAAGTCAGAATCCAAGCCATACAAGTCACCAATCATCAAAACTAAAATTAAGTCACAATCACATGTTTCTTCTTCTAAATCGAGATAGAACTAAAGGATCCCATAAATCCTCATCAAATAAACCATCCATTTTGCCTTCATCCACTGTTCTCAAATCCACTTCATCTATAACCTCTTCTTCAAAAACCACCATTTGTCCCTACAGAGAAATCTTCCAATGTTTACTTCAAGCATCCACAATCACCCTTCCCCCATTAAGTCTTTTGATTCATGTGTCCCTATACCTTCATTGTTCAATTCTAATTTCATTTGTGCATATCACCATGGCCCAGGACACGATACCAAACATTGTAAGGCCCTCCAACTTACCATCCATAATCTCATTTAAGAAGATGATCTTCTCATCGAATGGGATCACCCTCTTCCATCTAATAACCTTGATTCTCCACGCTAATCTTCATCCACCAAAATCTCTAAGTCTCTTCACTCATCCAAGACCTTCATTACCATTCCTCCTCCAAACATGACTTCTCCTAAATAAGGTCCCCTCTCTTTATTAATGTTGTTTGGATTGCCACTTGATCTCACCCACATGATTCTCGACCTCCAACCCAATCTAAGTCAAAGGTTGTTGTCATCGCTCCCGCTAGTGAGCCTAATCCACCCCCTTCTTCATCAAAATCCAAAGTTTTTATCTTAGTTGCTCCACGACCTAGTTTCACTTAATAAAGTATTGTGAAACAACTCCATCAGGCCCTAGTTAAGATGTCACTCTATGATCTTATCCAAAGGTATGTGGGGGATAGAGAAGCTCTCATTGAAGCTCTTAAGTGTATCCCTACCCATAGCAATGAGACTTAGCCTTTTACAGCCCTTATTAGAGCACTTGATGCTTTTGCCACCATATATTTTGACAATTCTAAAATTCTTGACATATCACCTAAAGATCATGACCTTCCCTTTTCATCACTGTGTGTATTAACGACACATTCATGTGACATTCTATTATAAACAATGGAGCTAACATAAACATCATCTCATCACACACCTTTGATCAACTCAAGCTCCCTAAGCCCAATCCCCACAATATTTCACACATTTAATGATGTTATTGCTCCTTTTTTGGGCGCGGTTATTCTCCTTATCTCGTGTTGGTGAAAAAATCCTCCATGAGATCTTCTATATTGTAGAAGGGGAGTTTCAATACAATATCCTCCTTGGACGACCATGGATTCATGTCATGCATTGTGTTCCTTCCACCCTTCATCGATGTATCAAATATGAACATGAGGGAAAATCTTAACTCTCCCCATGGACACTCCTCCATTCAAAGCATGTCACATGACTTATCGACCTAATGACGTGCTCATCCCAAAATAATATTATTCTAAAGAATCCACTAGCTCATCCGTCTCTATATCCAAGATTCCTAATGATGACTCTATAGACAAAGTGATGGATCATCTCTCGCTAGGGGAGTATCATCTCCTTACCCTTAATGCTTCTCCCACACCTCATCAACTTGGTAGACTTGATTGTAGACACCAAATTTGGGTCACAATACCCCTTTACCCCACATGTATATTAATTTAATTACCTACAATTAAATTAATGCCCATTCTCACAATATTCATTATTTAATTACCTTAATTGAACTAATTTCCACCTCACCTAGACACTTCATCGTAGACTTATTCATAGCATGTTTCCTTTTAACTAAGACTTAGTCCTATTTACCTTAATTTACTAAGACTTAGTGGTTAAACCCTAAAATCACATGCATATTCTTCCTCTAACCGCATGCCCTCTTATTTAAGCACAATATCCCATTTTGATCCGCAACAATGGACAATCGCCAAAAAGGATTGCAAGATCTGCCATTTTAGCAAACCTAGGATTTCCCGCCTTAACCGATGTCGGTCAACCCTAAACCGATGACGGTCACCCCTAATCGTCATCGCTTACCTTATATTCATTTGGGACCTTTTCTCGAGGTTGGAAGAATCATTTGAGTTTAGAGAAAGAGATCTACATGCAAGCACGCACTGTAGAAACTATTGCACATCTAGACATCCTAAACCAGCACCAAGCATTGATCTGAAGGTCAAGAATTCACGGTAACGCTCTGGAAGCACGGCCACAAAGATCGACCACTAGTTCTATGGATCAACCATCACCTCCATCCAACCACCAAGTCTGCAAGTATAAGTAAGTACATTTGGATCTACATCTTTCCATACTTATTTAGATTAGTTTCTTTATCTCTGTTTGGGATTCCTAGTCTCCTTTGCATCTCATCACCTCTCACCTTCCTGTCAATCCCTCCACCTAACCACCTACAACCTCCCAACCCAACTCCAGACACCTTTGAGTATTCCCAACACTGTTATCAACCTCACCATTCTCTATCTATTCTTTGTGCAATCATAGAGAATCATCAAAACCAAACTTTATTGAGTCTCTATCATCCCAACCCTACCGACATCGGTTAACCTAAACCATTGTCGGTTTCCTCTCAATCGGCATCAATCATACTGACCGACGTCGCCTATGTATTTGTAAATCATGCGTAACAACAACTTCATAACATTCACCCAAATAACCCAAACCACTCAAAACTTGACCTGACTTGTCCCAACCACCTTATTCACCTGTCTAACTTCCAGATCTGATCATAACCTACTGTTAGATTATATTTTCTTATTTTACTTGAATGAGACACCTAAATCATATCAACTATAGTAGGATATTATTGTTTTATGTTATTTCTTGCATTAAGTTGTGTTAAACAGTGGATTGACAACCATCTAGGAAGTATCACACTTCCCGGATCTAGCACATGCTAGGCATTCCACTGACATATATTGTTTAATATTCCTCTTGTGGTCTTGTTTTGCATTTTAAGTAATTCCTCCTAGAAAAAGGAAGTTCTCACAATCAACACTGGATCGAGAAGTCAAAACGCATGCACTCTACCTTCCACCTTCATTCATATGTATTCCTCCTCACCCTTACCTTATATGTTTTTCTCATACGTACGTAACTTATCGGTGAAAAATTTTGGCATGCCCAGTGGGACCCTTATTTGTGGGTTTCTTTCTATTCATATAGGTTGCATCTTGTGTGTTTCCTTTTGAAATTGTTATTCACTAAATCTTCTCCTCTAGTAATCTACCCTTTTTCTAATTACTCTAAATGAAACATTTATTTTGGTGCATTTAAAAAGAATCATTCTTCTTTCTTTTTAAATTAGTGTAAATCATCCTCTCTCTTATTCATCACTTACTACATCGAATATAATCATCGATTTGGGTTATAAAACTTGTTACATTTCATCTCGTGTATGTTGCATTATTAGCTCATATTTAAAACTAAGGGCGACCTATAAGTTAGAAGTCATGCCCAGCTGATGGTTAACTCAATTGAATCGTATAAAGCACATTTCTCTCTTCTCTCTCTTTGCCAAATTGTACAAATCTAAATTTACACATCTTCTTAAACAATACCTTACCTAGAAGAAGTTTTCAACAATCACATAATCAGAGGATTGACAATGGGCGCCCAGCTGGTTTCTTTGTCCACTCGTACCTTAGAGAAAGGACTACCCCTGCCAAAACATAACCTGAAACCTCACCTTTAGATTACCTCCTCATTTGACGCCTTCCTAACCAAAAAACTTTGTTCTAAAGTTCACAAGTCAGTCTCAAATAACATAAGCTAAAGTAACATAAAATCAACTCATAGGATTACATGTTTTTCTTAACTTTCTTCCTTAATTGCATTTTGAGTTGTGAGGATTATGTTTCTTCATTTTCTTCTTCCTTTCGCACTCCCCATCATAGTTAGAGTATTCTAACTATTTTTTAGTGTGTCAAGGCCTCATATTATCATCCCAGGATTCGGGGTTGTTTTTCATCTAATTTAATTCAAAAAAACCATTTTTCTTCACTTCTTCGATTTCACAAGAACTGGCCACCCAACGATCATCGCTTCCATTTGACTATCGTTGGTTTACCTGACCGGTGTCGATTACCAGCTCTTTTGGTTATTTTACCCAAAAAGTATTTCATCACCTTCTCTTACTTAAAGTCATTTAGACATCATCATATTCCCAATATTCTGATATCACTGTCAAGTACAATTTCCCATTTCATTTTTCATCAGTTTATTCCTTTTTCTCAAACTAGTGTTTTCCCATAATAACCGGTATTGGTTACTATAACCGTCATCGGTCCCCCTCAACCATCATCAGTCATCTTAACCAGTGTCGGTTTCCCTATTTTAATTCTTAATTGAAACATTGACCAAGTCTACCTACCATTACCATTATCTATTCTATCCCAATCATGTTGCTTTCTCGTATCATCTACAAAATACATTTCCACCAAAGTCAACGCTAATTCACATGGTGTTGACTCACAACCAAACCAACGCCCTTATATTTCACGTTATTCTTTAGCCACTCCCACCTAGCCCATCACCGCCTTCCATCCTATCACCTATGGATCCAACTCAACCTATCACCATTTCTACTGGTGACAAGGAGTTCGCAAGACTCCTTGATCAGAATCCCATGACCTTACAATACTATCTTTCCCACTCATCTACCCAAGACCCCTCAGGAAAACTAGTGTACGACATGTGTGTATCTATTCCTCCTTCCCTCACACTCACTTCCGCGTCACCTACCACTAGCTCGATGTTGTCCTCATCCACATTACCCTCTGTGGTCTCTCAGTTAGGTCCCACCTCTACCATAATTGTTGACCTAACAATGTCTATTACACCCGTGGTGTCGACCAATCCTTCACCAACCGCCTTGAGCATGGTCCCATCTGCTCCCATTTCCTCGTATATACCAGTTGCATCACAACCACCTCTAATGTCGACAACCCACACCCCATTCCAAAACTTGGTTCTTTCTATCCCTCAGTCTCTACCACCCATTACCACGAGAGTTGTTTTAACCACCCCACCTATTTACTCACATCACCAATAACCCCCAATCTCGTCTATCACTTATTCAGGTATATTCCACCTGTATCTATCCCCCCTTCATAGTTTTCATATTCGACACCCTCATTTACTGGGATGCCCTCCACATCATACACCCACCATCAACCTCCCTTTACTGTAGGAGGCACCCATTCCTCACAACCCACCAATGACCTTATTAGGATGATGATGAAAAAGATGCATACTAGAAGCATCAGTTTAAGGTCGCGTAACTCCTTGACCTATGACAAAATCTATAATGAGCCTATTCATCCATCCATTCCTATTCACCCATACCCTATGCCGGGAAATTCCCAAGTTCATCCCTTTCAACAAGATAAAGAGGACCCACAATAGCACTTGCGATCATTCAAACATGGGTGCTATCTAATTGCCTATGATGATGTTTTTGCTCTTACGAAAATTTCACATGTCCCAAATAGGACCCGCCTTAGATTGGTACAGCAGTTGACCTAGACATTCCATCTACTCCTTCAACCAAGTGGCTCAAGCATTCCTAGACCACTTCTTGATCAATGTAGTCAAAAAGTCACCATGACCAACCTATATTTGACACAACAAAGATGACGATGAATCTAACACCAATTTTGTTGCTCACCTTTGCAAAGTCTTATCAACCAATTAACGTTCCAGTTACCTCAAATTGAACTTATTGAGTTGTTCACTAGAGCTTGTGCTAGACACATCTCACCAACTCTAGGTAAAAACCTTCTAAACCTTTGATGAAGTATTCACCATGGCACGAAAGCTAGAAATTCACACAATTGCGTAAATAAAATCCAATTACGAAACAAGAACACCCTATTCAAATCAAATGATTCTTCTTCATCTTTAAAACCCCAAAATAATTATTCAAAAGCCAAAGGATCTGCCAATGCGGTAGTTCTCAAATTTGGTCCATCTCATCCCTCTAATCAAGCCAAACCTTCTTCCAATCTTTCCCATGTCCAGATCTTTCAATTCCGGCAGGAATAGCGGAAGTACACTTCAATTGAGAGCCCTATTCTTTAGTCTTGGAAAAGATTCTTAAAGTGGAGCCATTGCACTTCCTCCCATAAAACCTCATACTAGTTTTAATCCCACTCATCCTATGCCTGCATGGTATAAGGAACATGACTATTGTAATTATCATCATGTCAAAGGCCATAGTGATGGTAATTGCATAACTTTTAAGAATATTGTCCAAGAGATGATAGATAATGGAGACCTTATCGTGGATAACCCGAATATGCCGAAAAATCAAAATTTGCACATCTTTAAAAAAATTTCCCTAACCATAAACCATCATCTAATCAAAATAGTGAACCTTCAACTAGTGACAGAAATGTCTGTGAAGTCCACATGGTTTTTGATATCGTACTAGTCATTCCTCAAATTCCACCTATTTCATCTATTGAGAAAATTCTAGCACAAACTCCTCTACCCACAGAGGAGCATACCTCTTCCACTCCTTCACCCTTAGAGGATTCCCTTCATCTCTTCCTTCACCCAAAGGAACCCATATTTTCTCGTTGATTTCATTTCACCGTCTACCTCGCAACCTACTAAACAATCAACAATATTAACTCTCCCATCCATAGGAGAATCATCATCGCCTTCTCATACACTAAAGGATAAGTCTACCTCACCCCACTTACCATCTCTCCTACCTATGGGAGATTCTTCAGACACGCCACTACCTATTAGGGATAATTATCCCTCAGCATCCTAGGACCCCATTGACCTGATCTCAACTCTTTTACCCATAGAGTCCGAGGCTAGAAAATTCCATGTCTCATAGACATATTTTACAAGGATTGCCACCAAACAAATTGCATCTCCTCCTACGCCAATCCCATTTTCATGGTTGTTCAATCGCTTGGATTACGTTGATAATTTTATGCTCGGGATGTCCTCGCCTCCTCTTTTCAACTCAAATGGAAATGTCACTGAAGATACCTCCATGATCTATCCAAAAGTATTTCTGGCAACCAGATCAACCTTGATCATGCCTATCAAAATGGATTCTTCTTCATCACCTCTACCTACATCTAAACCTTTACCCATGAATAAAACCATTCCAATGCCTAAAAACCTACCCACACCTATATCTTCATTTGTATCTAGACTTATCACTACCTTGGGTTTCATGTCAATGTCAAGCCTTATTCATCCACCACACAAATTGGACTTAACTACATCTTCCCAAACCCGCACCAAAATTATTCCTCCACCTAAAAGGAATACCCAACCTTCTAGGCCTCATACACCAGTCTCACCTACCATACCTTTGTCACCTTCGCCCCTTTCGTCCATCCTAGGACCTCACCCATTAACCCTAGCCAAGCGACATTTTTCCCAAATCCAATCAAAACCTAAGCAACATATAGTTTCATCACGATCCTTTGTTACACCTCATTTACCTACACGATAAACACCCTCTCCCTCACCCATGCATTTCTTACCACTTATACCTCCACCAGTTACTATAACCCCAAATTTTCCTATATGAATTCAACCCATACCATCCACCCAACCTCTACCAACCACTTCCACCATAACTCTATTACCCCCATGGGTAACCCATCCTCTTCCACCGTCTACTTTCCCTTTTGCATCACGTACTCCCATGTCACCTTTACCCAAGAAGGTGCAACCCAAAGACAAGAACCCACTACCCTCCAATAAGATAGTTAAACCAACAACACCTTCCATTGCTAGTTCTTCTACCACACCTTTACCTAAGCGGATGCCATCAAAACCTAAGACAATACCACTTACCAAACTAGTGGTCCAACCCATTCCTCCTCCTATAATGCCTCTTCCCTCCCGATCATCTCGCACCTTTACCCAAACCCACACTCACTTCCCATTGTGATCCATTGGCAGGGTCCTACACCAACATTCTAACCAACCTCTTAGAGACTTATGTCATCACATTACCATCGCTTTGACCTTATGACCCTCTCAAACCCAAACTAAAAGGTTTTGATGAAACTAAATTTTTGCCTACCATCATGTGCCAAGACATGATGTAGAAGGTTGTAAGGCCCTCAAAATCGTTCTTCTCCAACTTTGTCCTCCTGAACAAAATTTTGATGACAATGATCTTCTGATGAGGACCTTGTTCCACCTTCACTTGTCACTACACACCCTCATCCCTTACTTCTTCCATGACCTACATCTCCACCCCCATAACCCTTTTTCCACCTCTAAAATTTGAGGTCAACATGGTCTATATCAGAGAGTTGGCCAAAACACCACCCAAATGCTGGTGTGCCCTACTCATTTCACAAGGTTCTTCCCCCCCATTAGGTTTCTGCCCCTCATGTCATTACACTACTCATCACACACCTTCTCCATATACCACCTCCCCTCATATTAGCATGGTCCAAGTTGCCACCCGCGCCTAGAAGGAAAAAGGAAAAGAAAAAACTAGCCCATTAACCAACCTCGTGCCCAATATAAAGCATCTCGCACTGCACTCCAAAATCACCATTTGGGGACCCACATACCCTATCTCTAACGGGGTCACCCATCGTATAATGATAAAATAATTACATCAATCCCTATAAAGATGTCTTTGTATGCGATCTCGTCCCAAACTTCTAAATCTCATAAACAAGCCCTTATGGAGGTTTTACAATCCATCAAGTTTTACCCAATGACCCCACACCAATGGCCTCCATTATCACCCCTCACCACGTGGCCTTGCTTACCAAATCATCTCCTTCTTCTACCCCCATGCCCCCTCATCGAAGTCGCTGCCCTCGCCTCGATGAGGAGATTGTACTCTCCGGTCGATGACCACTCGATCCTTCCCTTTTAATTTCCCTCTATATAGATAACATATGTGTACAAACACATCATGATCGATGGTGGTGCTAGCATTAACATCATCTCCTCCCATGCGTACAATCAAATGTGCATCCCTTCTAATTGTATGCATAATAACCTAGTTATGTTGTGCTCCTTCAATGATGTCATCACCTCCACCCTTGGCACCATTATTCTCCACATTCATGTGGGCCCTCGCACTGTCCCAAAATTATTCTACATCTTAGAGGGAGAGTTCCAATATAACCTATTGCTCGAAAGACCTTGGATTCACATCATGGGTTGTGTCCCTTCAAATTTACACTGTTGTGTAAAATTCAAACATGAAGGGCATAACTATACCATCCCACCAACCCGTCACCATTCAAAACTTGTAACATGTTGTACCAACCTAACGATGTCCTTGTACTAGCTAAGCATCTGCCACTACTCCCACTTCTCCTTCACCCATAGCCCCATCCACCAATGTTGTTGCCACCTCTTCCATGCCCAACTCTTCTATTCCTACTATTATCATAGCCTTTGTAGCTGACCCATATACTTCCCAACCAACCGATACCCCTCCTGCCTAATTGTCTAGTAATTCATTTATCCCCACTACCCACATATCTACTACTGATCCCTTAGAAGTTGTTTTTCAATGCCTCACTCTAGGGGAGTACCACCTCTACAATATCAACACATTCCTCACTCCGCAAGAGTATGGAAACCTACGCCAACATCCTCGTTATGACTATTGCATAGGAGAGGTTTTCCCTTATGGTCCTCCCCACCTTCGCACCAACTTAACGTATGGGGGACTTGATACTGCCACTTATTCACCTAAACCTCCATCCCAAACACGATCATTTTCATCTGACCTCCAATCCCTCACAAATCACCACTTTGCCCACACTTTCCTTCACCGTTGTGCATAGAAAGCCTTTGGCTTCGGATTTTACGAACAATTATGTCATACTATAATTCTATGTACCACCCGTAAACACAAAGATCGTAGTGGCATTGGCCTTGCCACACCATCTTCCAAGAAGGCCCACATTGACCTCATTCAAGAAGACAAACCTTCTCCACCCCATTCACTAACATCACCACCTTCACCCACGAAGTTCATAGATCTTGAATCTATTCCTCCTAACTTATTTTTTTCGTGAACATGATTTCCATGGGGCCTCTGACTTATCAATGCGATGGTGAGGCTCCTTCTTCTTTTCCCTTCCTGTATCCTGACATGATCGATGACGATACACCTTCTATTAACGTTGTTCAATGTCAGGACGATGAGTCCATCCTCACCTACCTTGGTGTGGAAGATTCTTATATTCACCGGTCGTTACCTTCTAAGACGCAAACCATGTTGAATGAATCGACCATCGAAATCAACATTAACACTCAGGATGACCCGCACATTCTAAAGATAGGCCAATCTTTAGATGTTGTTAAACAAGAAGATTTTACTTCTTTCCTTCGGGACCATAGTAACACTTTTGCTTGGTCCTATGCTGATATGCCTAGTATTGACCCAAACATTGTGGTCCACAATATCGTAACCATTCCTAATGCCAAACCCATAAAACAAAAGCTGCGAAAATGCATCCTCGCATTGCTCTTCTTGTCAAAGAAGAACTCCAGTGCCTTCTCTCAGTTTCCTTCATCCTACCCATTGACTATCCCTAATGGATTTATAACATTGTTCCTATCACAAAAGCGACAGGGGGACTCCGCATTTGCATGGATTTCCATAACCTCAACTTAGCTTGCCCTAAAGATGACTTTCCTCTGCCAGGAATTGACCAGCTAATGGATCTCACCACTGTTCATGATATGTTATCACTCATGAATGGTTTCTCAGGTTATAACCAAATATTACTCACCCCAAAAGATCAACACAAAAATGCATTTATCACTCCTTGGGGGACCTTCTGCTACCGATTCATGCCTTTTGGCCTTAAAAACATTAGTGCTACATATCGGGAGCCATGAATTATATCTTCCATGACATCATGCATTACATATTGGAAGATTACGTGGATGACCTTCTTGCTAAATCCAAACATCGGGCCGAACACCTGACAGTCCTTAAGGTCATCTTTGACCTCCTCATCAAGTATTTTGTTCGCCTTCAACCTAAGAAGTGTGTCTTTGTGGTGCTTTCAAGAAAACTATTTGGTTTCATCATTTCTTTGCGTAGCATAGAAGTCGATCCTACTAAAGTAAACGATATTCTCAAAATGCCTCCGCCTACTAATCTCCGTCAACTTTGAAGTTTACAAGGTAAGTTGCAATCTATCTGTTGGTTTATTTCACAAATTTTTGACCGTTGTCAACCATTTCATCATCTCCTCAAAAAGATGTCTCCTTCAAATGGGAAGATGACTGCCACAAAGCCTTTGATGCCTTAAAACAATACCTTCACCAACCCCATGTGCTCATTCGTCCTAAAGATGACCAACCCTTTTACCTATACATTTCTACTACTGACCATTCCTTAGGTGCCATGTTCGCTCATCATGACGAAAACACAAAGAACAAGTGGTTTATTACATAATTCGTACCCTTTTGGACTACGAAACAGAGTACACCCATGCTGAAAATTTTTGCTTAACCTTATTTTTTATCGTCACTAAACTTCTTCATTACCTACTTAACCACAAAACCTTTGTTGTCACCAACATTGATCCCCTACATTACATGTATGCCAAACCCTACTAGCATCAACGTGCTTACACATGTTGGCTCATGCTTCTTGTAGACCTTGACCTTGAATTTATCCACCAAAAATATATCAAGGGCCAAATCATCATTGACCAACCGGCGCATGGCAGATGCACCTCTCTCTCTCGGAGATCATCCTTCTAACTTCGATTTCCTAGACGAATCCATTGTTACCCTCTCTTTGGATGATACCACTTACTAGATGACCTTATTCTTTGATGGTTCTAAATGTCAGCATGGAGGTGGTGCAGGTGTTATCCTTATTCCTCTTGATGGTGAACCTATACCTTTATCTTTCAAACTAGATTTTGATTGCACTAACAACATTGCCGAATATGAAGCACTCGTATTAGGCCTTTAAACCGCCATCACCTTAGATGTTAAATCAATTAATATCTTTGGTGATTCCCAATTGGTTGTAAACCAAGTCAATGGTATATACCAGTGTCATAATGAAATACTCCAAAAATACAAATTTCATGTTGACATACTTTTGACTACCTTTGACCGTTATGAACTTCAAACCACCCCACGTTCTACTAATAAATTTGTGGATACCATGGCTCTGCCTAGCTTCTCAGATACCCGCTTCAATCTCAACCCTAAAATATTTGTCACAATACAAAGGTTGCAATCACCCTCTTATCTATCTTAAGAGGTCAACTCTGTGGAACCGTTGCACCTGACCCACGTGACCTTTGGTATAAGTAGTTTGCAGACTACCTTTCCCTTTCCATTCTGCTTCCCAATCTCACTTGTAATGGACAACACGTCTTTCTTAAAGGTTTCTCTCAGTATTTCATCATGGGTGGTCTCCTTTATAAATGTGGCTTCGATAGTATTCTCTTACGATGCCTTACATGTTTTAAAATTTCTCACACTATCAAGGAAGTTTACGATGGAATTTATGGAGGTCACTTTAGTGGCTTAGCTAATGCTAAACACATTCTTCACCTTGGCTATTATTGGCCAACCATAAACAATGACTATTATGACTATGTCAAATATTGTGTGAAATGCCAGCAACATGCTAATCTTCATCACACACCTCTTCATGTCTTACAAGTCGCACGAGATTTGTGGCCTTTCTCTCAATGGTGTTTGGATCTTGTTGGAGAAATCAATCATCATTCTTCACAACGCCATCAATGGATTATAACCACTATTGAATACTACACTAAATGGGTAGAATCCATTCCCCTCATTTCTACAAAAGCCAAGAAAATTTGTGAATTCATCAACCATCACATCATTTGTCTCTTTGGTGTCCCTCACGCCTCATCACTGATAATGGCAAGCAATTAAAAACAAAACCCTACAAAAGCTTTGTGACACCTTTGGCATTCAACTCAATTTTTCTTCACCTTATTACCCACAAATAAATGGCCAAGCAGAATCAACCAATAAAAACTTGAACAAAATTATGATGAAAGTAGTTGATGATACTTTGGGAAGGATTGGCATACACACAATTCTTTCACCTTGTGGGCTTACCACACTAGTATTCACACTTAGACTGCAGCCACAAATTTCTCTCTGGTCTATAGTACTGAGGTTATCTTGCCTCTCGAATTCAATATTCCTCTCTCTGAATCTCACTACAAGACATGCTCAATGACAATGACTTTCGCCAGGACCATTTAGCACAACTTGCATTGTTAGATGAACATCATCTCAATGCTCTTGATCATCTCCAAATCTACCAAAATGTATCAAACATGCCTATGATAAGCATGTCCATGAATGAACCTTCCAGGTCGGTGACCTCATCCTGAAGGAAAATCAACATGTAACCAAAGAAGAAAAAAGTAAACGGGAAAATTTGCTCCTAATTGGCTTAGACCCTATATCATTACTCATACCTATGGATCGGGGCTTATCGCTTGTCTTCACTCAAAGGTCAACTTTGAACACGAGACCTTTAATTCCTTGCATCTTCAACCATTTTATTGTTGAAATCTAGTCCTAAATCACCTTCTCGTCTATTGACCGCTCATCCTTGGGCACTATTCACCTTCCATGTTCCCTATTTTGAGGATTAACAACTAAACAGAATCATGTGATTATGTGTCACCTTTCGATCTTATCTTCAATATGAGTACCATGGCTCTACTCATCGCATGGTTCTCATGATACTTTTCATCTTTTCAAAATGGAATCACATGGCCATTCATCACTTGAAACCATCTCTTTCATGGTTAACCTTTCTGTGTTATGGTTTTATCTTCTAAACAAGAACCTAATCTTCCTCTATAGTTTTTTCCATGACTTAAACATCCAAAAGCAAAATGGGATTCAACTCCTTGAGTCAAACTTCCAATAATGAGATGACTCCCTCAAAAGGGACATCTCTTCTCTCTATCTTGCCACTATAAATAGACTGCTCCCTCGAAGGACAACTATACAAAGCTTGTCATATTACACATAGTCTATCATAAAAAAGGACTATCCTTGTAAAAATAAAATAAAATATTCAGAAGCTTCCCACATTGATCAGCTTCATGAAGACCTCAAGGAGATAATATAATCATCCCATATAGACTTCCCACATTGATCAATCTATCAAAAATAAAAGCAAAGGAAGAAAATGATAACTTTTTGTCATGTGTTGGGGTTAGCACACCAGTTGTACAAACAATATCAGATCTAAGCATACATGCAAATAAAATTAGATATTCTACCAAAAGAAATATACAAACCAAGAGACATAAATCAACACCAGATTTAACGTGGTTCACCCAGTGTGGGCTACATCCACCAAGAAACAAGCCAATCTATTATCCAAAGATTTGACAAGATATACAATGAAGATTTACAATCTTCTTCACCTCTCAAATGTACAGTACTTTCTTTCTTCAAGATTTTTTCTTCATCACCAAGAATTATCTCTCTCACAAACCTTTGCAAGTTCTTTCTAATTCTTGTTAGTCATCTACCTCTTAAACCCTAGCTTTTATGCTTATATAGTTGTTTATAGACTTAAGGCACTTAGCCATGCAATTATAATCAATAGATATACTTTAATGTTAAAAATAGATCTAATTCCCAAGAGTTAATTAAAACATGCTCACACAGTAATCTGATGTTGGTCAACCCTAACCGATGTTGGTTCCTCCCTTGCTAACCGATGATGGTTACTTTGTATTTTCCAAAGAAGTTTCCATTGCATGCTAAATCAAGTAATTGAGCTCCACAACTCAACATCATGGACTTGCCTATTTTTTATCATGGGTTTCTTGCCAGGTAAACATGTTTTCATACACTAAGTTATGCTAAACCACCCATTTTCACCTCATTGCCTTTTCACCCTAATTTTCTATCCACTCAAGGGACTTGCTGTAAATATGACATTTCGTGATCATGTGACTTTCTTCACCCTTAGAATAGTCCATTATGCAACGCCTTTAGGGTCTCATGTTCATAATCCAATCTTTGGTATGATAGACTCATTAGGGTTCTTATCAATTAGGTGGCTCTTTTACCACCTCTTACCATACACCTTCTTCATTACTTGTTGATTCTCCTATACAGACTAGACCATCGACACCTACATTTTAAAAGACTTCCTCTTTCACCTAAAATCAACCATGCCTAAAACCAAAACTCAACCATGCCTATGACCTAAACTCAACCATGCCTATGACCTAAATTCAACCATGCCTATGACCTAGACTCAATCATGCCTGAAATCTACCAACCCATTCCTCTACCTTATCATATTCTTCCCTAGCTTATGGGAGAACTACATCGGCCTGAGGCCCCTTTTCGCTCGGGGCTATGTAGGCAGCACTTTGAGGGCATGGGGCCCTTGGAGGTTAGCTCGGCCACTCTTACCCTAAACCATTTTCCCCACATATTTTCTATTAACATTTTATCAGTAATTAATTTCCATTTTTATAACTCTTGAAACTTACTACACATACATATCTACCATTTTATCACATCATCAAAACATCCAATCAATCATTTCACATTTCCATAATATCAAATATTTTAGAAATTTACACCATAACATACATATAACTCATCATTTATTTCCCATGTTACCAATAACTTGAAATTAAATCAAAATTAAAAACAAGACTCCATCATTCCTAAACCGACCTAACTCAACCATGCCTATACTGACTCAACCATACCTAACTCGACTGACTTCATCATGCCTAAACCGACCTAACTCAACCATGCCTATACCTGACTCAACCATTCCTATACCTGACTCAACCATGCCTAACCGACCTGACTCCACCATGCCTAATCCACCTAGTTTCCATCCATATACAAATAACAATAGAACTTCCAAAACACAAGTGCATCATCCATAACCATCGATCTCACCATCTATAAATAAAATTTTGTGTATCCATCAACTATACACTGATACAAAATAATATAAGTCTCTCAAAACTCTCATATACAGCCTCACCATCTTCGAGCATGCAAGCCGGTATATGATCAAAATCTCAAAACTCTCACGTATAGCCTCACTATCATCGGCACGTAGGCCGGTATATATAAAAAAAAACCAAAATGATGATGTACAAAGACATCAATCGTCATCCCATCTGATGTCTAGGCCGGTCTCATCTGTCTCCTCCTCCTCTCCTCCACCATTTCAAGATCCTTTCAAGCATCTCTCCACCTTTATGGGTCTTGGTCCCACCTCTGCTCGGCTATAGCTGGAGTCAAGCCTCCGTGCACTCGTGGCCTCACCCCCGATCTCTGTCTTTGGGCTTGTTGGCCCCCTATACTCTCTGCACTATGTATGTGAGATATCGTCCTCTCACTCGAGGCCTATTGTACCCTATACTCTACATAGGAGGGGACATCTATCCCGGCATGAGTCAAGTTATCCTCGATAGTATTTTCCCTCATTCGGGCATCCTGAATCTTTCTATCAAGACTGTCTTTAGGTGTGTCATAGGTCTCACAAAGAACCTCTGCAAGTTCTATCCTCATTAATAATGGTCTCGGCCCCTATCCTTGTGAACCTTGCCCTCCTCCATGTATCCTGGGACCCTATCCCACTCGCTACTTATAAAATGGAACCCTGTCCCTGGGCTCGTGAGGGTGCCTGTGTTGTGACCTGGGCCTATAGGGCCACAATATGAGCCTTTGTAGTGGCCAATGGACCCTAAAACTCCGCTTCTTGCACCTATAAGGTGGCTACCTATCCCCCATCACCATCCCCACCCCGTAAGTAGTACCCCTATGCAACCTGGGCCTATAGGACTACCACATGTGCTCGTAACGCGGCAACTCGCCTAAAAGAACCTGTAAGTTGTCCCTACACTACTCCCATTTATGTCAAAAGGGTAGCCATCTCCCCCTGTAAAGTGTCCTCTCGAATCAATTGTGGCTAAGTCGGGATACCCTCGCCTCAAAGGTGCTTCCCATAGTTGCGCCTTACCACCGCTGCGTCTCTATCTCGTAACCCTGACATCATCAATCTTTCGTTCCACCACCTGCTCCTCCTGCCCTGTCAGCACCGTCGGCTATGGTAGAGGCATAGTCCTCTCCACATCATCTCTCATGTACTGTATGAATGGTGGAGGTAGATCCTAGGGCAGCCCAAACTACCGTCTAACCCTATCCATGGGTATCATCTCGTGCTCACCGACACGGTGTCCCTCTATCCATCTGAGAATTTGTAGCTCATCCAACTCCACAGACATGCACTGTATGAAGGGAAGCCAACATATAGCCTCCAAATGATGTCAACTCCTGACAACCCTCTATTATGTACCTGTAATATACTACACCATGTGTAGCCCTAGTAGCCCTGCGCCTCCCTAAACAGGCACTCAACGTCTGTACCCATCTCGGACCAAACCCGTATTGAATGCATCAAGACGGGGCATACCAACTGGACACATGCATATAATGTGCTTGTATGCTCAGTAGTGAAGAAGAAAGGTACAACACAAATTAACCTTTGTAGCCTCCCATAGGCCCATAGCTCTCTATATAACTACACCAAGAATGTTGGTGCCCAAGAAAAATAGGTCCTATCCTCCATCATGTCATAGAGAACCCCATTAACACTCATGGGAATCTCCCACCCTCCACATTTGGCAATGCAAAACAACACATTACCTCCATGATCAAGACAACCAACCTCATCTCCTGAGGGTGGGCTGCATACATATCCCCATAGCTCAGGCTCACTATGGTACCTCATCTCTACCATCCCCTCTCCAAACACTACCAACATCATCTCCTCTGATGCCTCTAAGGAAATAGAATAAACCTACTCTCCCACTATAGGTAGCCACAGATCTCTGTATACGTCCTCCAGGGTGACTGTGATCTCACCCATCGGAAAATGAAATGTATTGGTCGTTGAATCCCATCTATCATGAGTGTGACCATCAAACTCGATTCTCAAACTATATGCATATAGCATCGGATCCCAATCAGGATGACATCTGTCACGTGCCTCCACTCCTTTGTGGTCATGCTCGACCATACCACTAAGACATAGGTGGTACTTTGTCTCTCATCCATAACTGGTCCCTAGCCTTGCATCCAACAAACCACAACATTGTTAAGCCTTGACCATACCCAACATATCTCTTAACCAACCAACCTATTCCCAAGACCCTTACTACTTACTACCCCATAACCACATCCTAACCCTAAAGACTACCCCTTTTCCCCCCATCCCAATTTCACATCCCTCAACTCGTACCTATTTGTACCTATTACCCTACCCATTCTCAATAAACATGCCTTTATATCTCATTGCCTATCTTTCCCTCCCACCCTATCTCATTTATTGACCTATTTTCCCTTAGAGACGACCAAAGATCGGTCCATCATAATCGGCATCAGTCCATCATAACCAGCATCGGTCACCTAATACTTGACCGATGTCGGCCAAGGCCAACTAATGTCGGTTAAGCCCTCGATCGCGCGTCTTCCATCGTGACGACATCAAAATCCACAAACCCCTACCCTATTTTTCAAAAATTCACAAAAACTAACCTAAAAACCTACTCTAACCCACCCAAACCTATCCTAGCTTCATTCCCAACCCTATTTAACCTACATTGGACCTTCCCACCCCTCATTTCCTTCATTTTTACCCACAATTTAAAAAATTAACATTACACCCAAATTTTCCACAAAACCAATTTCAACAAACTATTTCAACAACAAATGCATAGATCGGATAGAATCCTACCTCATCTCGGTGTTGTTGGCATGGTGGTATGTCTAGCCATTATGTCGGTGGTCCACCCGAACCCTCTCCCGCCTCTGCCATCACCAAATCAACTCCCCACCTTGTAATCAATCGACCCAATCTTGTGGACACGACTACCGAAATGCCAATCACTCGTTACGAGGCTCACCAACTCAGCTCTTCGTCTTGTTTTGTCGCTTTCTAATTTTCCATCTCTTCTATATCGTTTTCTACAATTGGAAAATGACAAATAATTCTGTAAAACATGGGCTTTTCCTTTTTATTACCCTAACCTGCCATGACCGACGTCGATCATACCAAATCGACGCGTCGGTTAAGCTTTAACTCGCACCGCCTTTCTATATACCCTTTTTTACCCCATTTTCCCCATTTTGACTGACTTCTTCAACGCTCGATACCCTTTGACCTCACCCACCTTGATGGCAACCTACCTACAAGTCCAAACTACCCCTACATTTCCTTAGTTACATCTCGGGATTTGTTATTTTACCTATACCTTGGCCTTACTTGTGCCATGACCTATTTACTCGAACTCCGACTCTTGCCATGTGACCTTGACCTTATGTACTCGATATACCTTGGTATGTTGTTACCTATGTTGTTTTAGCCTCACAACCATACCTTTCCTGTTGTTGTGTTGTTTATCTCGACCAAACCTTTGGTGTATCGGAACATACCTAAACATTCCTGCATCCGACCTATGTTATGTTTCCGCACCATATCATATGCCTTGATACCTAAATCACTTCACACGTGTTTGGATAAACCTATCGACCTTGGACGATGTAGAGTTTGCAAGCTCTTCAACCTAGTACTGTGTTGTAATTTATATGTGTGTGTGTGTTTGATTTCCATTACCCATTACCCAATTTGACCCTAGTCTCTTACCTATTACCCGATTTGACCCCAGCCTATTGCCTATTACCCACGTTGACCATCACCCTTTCCTATAGTACTCATACCCTTCCCCGACTACCTCCACTAACTACGCATTGTTCAAACCACTCACCGATTCCGTATAACACCTCATAAGTTCCTAGTTTGAGGGGGATCACCTTCACCCACACATGGGGCAATCACTACCTATTTTTGTCAATGTCGCTTACCAATACAAGCTACGTAGCAAAAAAGGGGCAAAATGTAGACACCAAATTTGGGTCACACTCCCCTTTACCCCACATGTATATTAATTTAATTACCTACAATTAAATTAATGCCCATTCTCATAATATTCATTATTTAATTACCTTAATTGAATTAATTTCCACCTCACCTAGACACCTCACCCCACCACATCACCTAGACACTTCATCATAGACCTATTCATAGCATGTTTCCTTTTAACTAAGACTTAGTCCTACTTACCTTAATTAACTAAGACTTAGTTCAACCCTAAAATCACATGCCTATTCTTCCTCTAACCGCATGCCTGCTTATCTAAGTGCAATATCCCATTTTGATCCGTAACAATGGACGGAACTGACTAAAACGATTGCCAAGATCTATCATTTTAGAAAACCTAGGATTTCCCACCTTAACCGATGTCGGTCAACCCTAAACCGACACCGATCACACCTAACCGTCATCGGTTACCTTATATTCATTTTGGGTAACCTTTTCTTGAGGTTGGAAGAATTATTTAAGTTTGGAGAAGAGAGATCTGCATGCAAGCATGCACCAGAGCACTCTTGCACATCCAGACATCCTAAACTAGCACCAAGCACTTGATCTGAAGGTCAAGCATTCATGGTAACATTCTGGGAAGCATGGTCGCAGCACTGGACCACCAGTTCCACGGATCAACCATCACCTCCATCCAACCACCAAGTTTGCAAGTACAAGTAAGTACATTTGGATCTGCATCTTTCCATACTTATTTAGATCAGTTTCTTTATCTTTGTTTGGGAGTCCTAGTCTCCTTTGCATCTCATCACCTCTCACCTTCCTATCAATCCCTCCACCTAACCACCTACAACCTCCCACCATCCATACTTTACTCCAGACACCTCTCGAGTATTCCCGACAGATTGTTATCAACCTTGCCATTCTCTATCTATTCTATGTGCAATCACATAGAATCATCAAAACCAAACTTTATTGAGTCTCTATCAGCCCAACCCTACCGACATCGGTTAACCTAAACCATTGTCGATTTCCTCTCAACTGGAATCGCTCATACTAGAGCAACATCGGTCTCATATCTCGATAAATATTCTTGTACCATCAACTTCATAACATTCACCCAAATAACCCAAACCACTCAAAACTTGACCCTGACCTGATCCCAACCACCTTATTCACTTGTCTAACTTCCAAATCTGATCATAACCTAGCCTGTTAGATTTGATTTGATTATTGTACTTGAATGAGACACCTAAATCATATCAACTACTGATAGGATATTATTGGTTTAGTTATTTCTTGCATTAAGTTGAGTTAAACGGTGGATTGACACCATCTACAAAGTATCACACTTCCTAGATCTAGCACACGCTAGGCAGTCCACTGAAATATATTTTTAATATTCCTCTTGTGGTCTTGTTTTGCATTTTAGGTAGTTCCTCCTAGAAAAAGGAAGTTCTTGCAATCAGCATTGGATCGAGAAGTCAGAACGTGCACACTCTACCTTCTACCTTTATTCACACGTATTCCTCCTCACCCTTACCTTATATGTTTTGCTCATACGTGCACGCAACTTGTCGGTGAAACACCGATAAAGCTCCAATGTATCAACTTGATGTGAGGAATATTGTTCCTTTTGGACCACCTCATCTTCGCATCAATTTCATCTATGGTGGCGTCGATCACCCTTCCTCCCACATTGACGCTCAACCGCACACCAAACCATACACCAATTGCTTTGATTTTCTTTACAAAAAAAAATCCTATACTTATCTCCATCTCTACACATGGAAAGGATTTGGAATGGATCATTATGAATAAGGCATGCATAATATCATCATTGACCAATCTCACAAGCCCTATGAAAAATTTGGATTGGGTTTTAAGGAACAATTTGTTGACTCTCTCCTACTATTTTTAGCTATTATGTACATTGATCCCTCATCTTCTCTCGTCTCATCAACCTATGGATATAGATAATACCATGACCATTTCCTCTATCTTTTTTTTTAATCTCCACAATTACTTTGGGACTACTTGATTTATCGGTGTGAAAATAAAACCTGGTCTCTCCCTCTTAAATTTTTGATATGGTAGAGGAAGATTCCCCTACCATTGACATTCTCCAATGCACCGATGATGAATCCATCCTTTCTTACATTGGGAATAATATTCTTATCTTCATAATACCTTACTACCTAACACATCCACCCTTCTTAACAAATCCACCATTGGTATCGACATTAGGACTCAAGAGCCTCGTATCCTCAAAGTGGGTCAATCTCTTGATCCAAAAGAGATCGAGTATTTCAGCACATTCCTTTCTAAACATAGCCAAGCCTTCACATGGTTGTACGATGACATATTGGGACTTGATCCCTCCATCATTTTCCACTACATTGTTACCTTTCTTGATGTTAAGCCGATCAAGCGTAAGCTTCACCGCATGCACCCGTGAGTTGTCTCCTTTTTCAAAGAGGAGTTGCAATGCCTTATTTCAGCTAACTTCATAATTCCTATCAACTATCCGCAATGGGTTTCCAACATTGTACCCATCGCCAAATCTTCTAGAAAGCTCCGCATCTACATTGAATTTTGAGATTTAAACCTTGCTTATCCTAAAGATGAATTTCCCCTTCCTAATAGCTACCAACTCATGGATATTATTGTTGGCCATGAGATGCTTTCTCTTATGGATGGATTTTCTGGGATACAATCAAATCCTCATCACACCAAAATACCAACATAAGAATTATTTCATCACTCCTTGGGAACTTTTTGCTATTGTGTCATGCCCTTTGGTTTGAAAAATGTCGAGCTACCTACCAATGAGCCATGACTTACATCTTTCATGATCTCATCCATAAGATCAGAGGACTACGTTGATGACCTCTTGGGTAAATCCAAGCATCAACGCAATCACCTTTATGTCCTTGAAATCCTTTTTGAGCATTTTATCTTATTCTTCCTTTGTCTCAATCCAGTCAAGTGTGTCTTTAGAGTGTTAACTAGAAAGCTCCTTAGTTTCATTATATCTATCAGGGGCATTGAAGTTGACCCTCCAAAATCAAAGCCATCCTTGAGATGGTCCCTCCTAATATAAAGCAACTTTGTAGTCTTGAAGGCCAACTTCATATATATGTCTGTCACTTCATTTTGTAGCTTTCGACCATTTCCAACCTTTTCATTTTCTTTTCACAAAGACATGGAATTCCGCTAGGATGATAATTACCAAAAGCCTTCAAGGATCTCAAGCATTATCTCTTATCCCCGCCTTTTCTTACACCTCCTCGCGAGGGGGAGCCTTTCTATCTCTATGTCTTTACCACCAATTGTAGACACTAAATCATGGATTTTGGGTATTATTTAGTCTCAATCTCATAATACTATTCATATGGTTTTTGAGTGATGAAAGTAGTAATTAACCCTCATATTTTGGCCATTGTACTTTACTTTCTATTGACATTGTTGTACACACTAAATCACACACTTTGGGTATTATTTAGTCTCGGTCTCATACTACTATTCATATCATTTTTGAGTGAAGAAGGTACTAATTAACCTCCGTCTTTTAGCCATTTTTATTTGTCTTCTATCATCACTTTGTTGACCTCCTGCACACGTATGCCCGGTCTATTTTTATTTTTTGCATCATTTTAGCCCTAATCAGGGGCACTCGGGTCAATAATGGGGCACCCTAGTCCCAATCGGGTGCCACAATCCTTTTCCACTTTATCTCCATCTTTTGGGCACTTTCTAGCCATTTGAGCATTCTATATTTTTGTGGTCGGCCTCTTCGAGGTTAATTACAAAATTAGATCAAGATAAACATATAAATATAAAGTTATGAGACCATAACAAGGGACCAAACACTAGTCACTGCTATCATCACCTATGGTTACATTCCATCTCAAAGCATCTAGAGCTCATTTGCATCCATCTAGCTCCATCATAAGGGACAAGGCTAGTTCATCTGCATCACACTTCATAGGAGGGAAGTTTATTTTATTCCATGCACCATTTTATTAAGTGCATGCTCAGTTAGTAAGTTCACCATTGTGGCCACTAAGGACAGTCTAACCCCTTCATATGCATTTTTGTAGATATTATAAATGACATCTAACGTAGTTTGGTGAAGCTAGCGTGAAAAGAGAGAACACATGAGAACATCTAGTGATACCTTGGAGGATATTTTTAGGTTATTTCCACATACCAAGGCACCCAAAACTCAGACTAAGGTGCCCACAGGCACCTTGATCCTCTCCAAGGTGCCACACCACCCAAATTGCTCGGATCTACACTTTTTGTGACCTTAGCATAGTCATTTCCTCCTATTTCTTCACCATCTCTATGATATAGTCCAAAGAAGCTCATCAAATCAATTGAGTTCTTTCGACCCTACTTGTTAATCAAGGTTTCACATTTTTATTTACTTAGTTGTTTGGGTCACTTTCCTTATCTAGTTTAGACATTTATTGCACTATTGTAGTTCTTATGTTAACTTCTAATATTCAGATTTTAGTTGATCACCAACCATGCTTTAGGTGTCATATTGGCACACCATGATTAGTAGGGTAGGGATCAGTTTTTCTATTACATTAGTTGCACCCTTCATGATTATAAGACTCGTTATAATCGAGTTAAAAACCTATGTTTCGCTCTTTTCTTTGCCATTATCTTCTTAATCACAAAACTTATGTCATTGTTAGCTTCCATCTTCTCAAAATCATGCATTCCAAGACCTATCATAATGATTGCATCACTCAATGGCTCATGCTCATGACCGAGTTTGACCTAGAGTTCATCTCTCATAAATCAATCAAGGGATAGGCTATCGCAGATCAATTAGCTAACACCCCTCTTCCCGATAACCACCTTCCTCATGAGTAATTTCCAGATGAATCTATTAATATTATTGATCATGTGTTCTCTCCTATTAAGATGACACATTTCATTTATGGATCTAAGTGTCATCAAGGGGGGGTGCAAACATCATTCTCATTCCTCCTTGGGATACTCCTATTCATATTGCTTATAAACTTAACTTTGAGTGCACTAACAACATGGTGAGTCTAAAGCCCTTATCTCAGCCTTGGTCTTGAAATCTGTTATCATACTTGGCATCCAAATCCTTGACATCTATGGTGATTCTCAACTTATCATTAATCAAGTCAAGGGCATATATCACTATAAAAATGAGATCCTTAATAAATATAAGGACATCATCATCTTCCTCCTTGAGGCATTCAATTTTATACCATCCAAACTAGTATGCATTCATATAATTATTTTTCGACACCATGGCATCTCTCACATCTCTTATCTCATGGGAAACAAAGGAATCTAAAATTTATGTTGTTGTTCATCATCTTGATTAACCATCTCATCTCCATGAGCTTCCTCACATCAATCATGTTGGTGGTAATTCATCAAATCTATGGAATTTTCAAAAAAATATTATCTATCTCATTCCACTATTCCTTCGACCTATCTAAAAATTGTAGGAGGTCATTTCTTCAATGAGCCAACTACCATGTCATCATTAGTGGCATCCTCTATAAATGTGGGTTTGATGGTATCCTTTTGATGCCTTAAATATCATGAATCTATCTGCACTATCCAAGAAGTCCATGACGATATCTATGATGGCCATTTTAGTAGTTTGGTTATGTCTAAGTGTGTTCTTCATAGGTGTTATTATTGGTCTTCCTTTAATCAATACTTATGTGAATATGTTAATAAATGCATCAAATGCCAGTAGCATTCCAATCTTGTGTGCATTCCTAGTCAAGCCTTATAGCCAGCTCAGGGATCTTTGGCCTTTCTCACAATGGGGACTTGACCTCATTGGCCTCATCAATCCACATTCTTCCCAACGCCATCATTCTATCATCACTGCCACTGAATATTTCACTAAATGGGTGGAAGTCATTCCACTCACATCTATAAAAGCTAACTCAATCATTAACTTCATCTATCAAAGACATCATTTTCTACTTGATTACTCCTCATAAAATCATCATGACAATGGAAATTCCTTAAAAAAAATCTCAAGAAGCTTTTAATTCTTTCAATATTAAGCTTCGCTTCTCCATATTATCCTCAAGCTAACGGCCAAGACAAAGTGACTAACAAAACCTTTCTGAATATCCTCGCCAAGACTATTCATAAATTAAGTCGTAATTTTCATCTACATATCCCTTTTACCCTTTGGGCCTACTGAGATCCAGCATTCGCACCTCTATGGGTGCTACCCCCTTCTCTCTTGTTTATATCTCTGAATTTGTTCTTCCTCTCAAAGTTATAATCTCCTCTTTATGTGTTTCTCTCCATGATTTTGTCTTTGACAAAGACTATCACTTGGAGCATCTAACACAACTTGAATTATTAGATGGGCATCGCCTTCTTGCTCTTGAACATCATCATGTTTATCAAGAGCGTATAAAATGTGATTATAACAAACACCTCAAATATTATGACTTTAATATTGGTGATATTGTCCTTAAATAAAATCAGAAGGTCACTACTCTAGAAAGGAGACAACATGGAAAGTTTTCTCCCAACTAAATTGGACCTTATATTATCACACGTAAGTATGTGTTTTTATCATATCGTTTGGCTTCTCTTAATGTTAAACCAAAAACATAACCTCTTAACACATTGCACTTGTGGCCCTTATATTATTAACATGTCTACTAACGTGAACTTATTCATCTTAGTGATCTTATCTCTATCATTAGCCTCTTCCATATTTCATCGTAATGATTTAGAACTATGTGGTCTCATGTCACCTTCTATTTATGACCTTAAACATGGGCACCACGAATCTACTCATAGCATATTCCTTATGGAAAAGTTCCTCCTAGCTGAGAACCCCACGATCATTACATCCATCTCCTTCTTATCTACCTACTAGAAGCATGCCAAAGGTCCATAAGTTTCACTTGTACATTTTACATCCCCTCCTTAGTGGTCTACTTAGCTATCCCCAGCTCTTCCATAAAAATTCAAAATTTTGGATGCTCATTAAGTGTTATCTTATCCACGATAGACTATTCCCTCAAAGTAAAATTGTTCATATAAAGCAAAATGTCAAAAACATAGGTTGTTCCCTCCAAGGAAAATTATTATATATCATGCCATCTAAAAACCCAACAACTAAAAATCCTAAAAGCAAAAATCCAAATGTAAACCACTCCCTCAAAGCATGGCTACTATATTATATAATGGCGTAAAGGCTTCCCACATTGATCACCCTTTCGAATTTCAAAATCAAAAGCATAAATTTCTAAAGCACGCATCGTATAAAAGGATCCCACATCAAGAACTTTCTCATCCATAAAAACCTCCCACATTGACTAGTTTGCACCATATTTCTCAAAGCTAGGGCATAGACTTACAGATAACCTATTTCACCAGATTCTTAACAAATTAATGAAATAGATAGAGGGTGATAGGCCAAGGAGGAATACATGTTTGTGATGTCGGTTGAAGGTTGTGCACGTGTTCTGATTTCCTGATCCAATGTTGATTATGAGAGCTCCCTTTTGGCTAGGAGGAACTACCTGTAAAATGTAAAACAATACCACTAGATAGAGTTAAATAAAACAACGAGTGGAATGCCTAGTAGAAGATAGATCTGGGAAGCGTGATGCTTCTGAACAGGCTGTCAATCCACTTTTATATAACAGTATTAATGTTATCCAAAATAAACATGAAATAACAATCTTATTGGAATTGAAACGATTTAGGTATCTCATACAAAACAAATAAGAAAGGTCAGATAAAAGGTGATTGAGGTCAAAATGGGTCAGGTGATGGGTTGGTATTGGGTTGCAAGTCTAGTACAAGCTCTGGGTAAGATCTGGTAAAGATTAGGAGTGATTAAGGGTATTAGGGAATGGGTATGAGCTCATTGGTCTGAGGTATGTTACTGACATACGATGAATCAAGTCGGTTGTGTGACCAATGCCAATTTGGCAGGATGACCAACATCGGTTGGCTAACCGACGTTGATAGGGACAGTTAGTAAAAGACTCTTAGAAACTGGTTTCCAAGCTCTCTATGATTGCTCAAAGGTTGGAAATGGTGAAGGTGAGGTCATAAAATGGCCTTAGTGACTCAAGGATGACTAGGAGAGGGTGAAGATAGGTGAAAGGGCTAGATATGGTAAGGTGATAGGTTGGTGGGAGGAAGGAGGTGTACGGATGTACAGAAAAATAAATTACTTGAGAGGAATGATGATCTTACTAAAAGAAAATAGAGATAACTGAAGAGATGTTAGGTACTTACTGAAGAATGGAGTCTGGAGAGTGCAAGTGATGAAAACAATGATGGAAGAGATCTAGAGAGAAGGAACATCATGTACGTGTCGCGAGAATTTTGAGCCTCCATGTTTTTTTTTTTTTGAATCCGTGATCATGAAGAAGATGATGGATGTCGATGGTTGTTGGTAGTGCTCCCTAGTGATTTCATTTGCTTAAGTGATTTAGAAATTTGAGTGCTCCAAGTCTTTGTTTGTGTGAGATCTTGAATTAAATGACCTTGGTGACAGCTTAGGGGACCGACGTCGGTTGAGGTATAACCGGCATCGGTTAAGGCGAGAATATCTAGGTTGGCCAAAAATAGCCTGATTGTTGTTATTTTTGGCGTGGTCTTCAATCTTCATCCAAGTCTTGAGTGATAGATCACAAAAGGATGAGTAAGATTCCTCTTAGGTTTGTTAATAGGAGTTAAGTCTAGGTTTAGACTAAGTCCTAGTTGGTTAGGATAGGCTTAGACTTGGTCTTAGGTCATTAATGGGGTTTGAGTGGGTCATGGAGTGAGGTGGCTAGGTGAGTTGGTCTGGGTGAGGTGGTCAAGTGAGGATGTTAATTAAATTAATTAAGGTAATTAATTCAATTAATCATGTGCACTATGGGATATGAATAGGTAAGGTATGGTTAATTTAATTAAAAATGTTTATAAGGGTAATATGACCTAATTTTGGTGTCTCGTATTTTACATTTTTTTGTCACGTAGCTTGTATTGATAAGCGAAGGCTGACAAAAATAGGAAGTGATTGCCCCATGTATGGGTGAGAGCGAGGTTGCCCCAAGTGTGGGTGAAGGTGATCCCCCTCAAACCAGGAACTGATGAGGTGTTATACGAAGTCGGTGAGTGGTTTGATAAATGTGTAATTGGTGTAAGTTAAGGTAGGTGGGGAAGGGTATGGGTACTTTGGGTAAAGGGTAATGGTCAAATCGGGTAATAAGTAATGGGCCAGGGTTAAATTGGGTAATGGGTAATGGAAATCGAATACACACAGAAGTATAGACTACAACACAGATTCAAGTTGAAGAGCTTGCAAACTCTACATCGTCCAAGGTTGATAGGTTTATCCAAACAAGGTTGAAGTGATTCAGGTATCCAAGGTATAGGATATGGTCTAGAACACAACGTAGGTTAGGTGCAGGAATGTTTAGGTATGATCCGATACACCACAGGTTTGGTCGGGATAAACGGCATGAAAATAGGCAAGGTATGGTTGTTAGGCTAAAACAACATAGGTAACATCATCGCAAGGTATAGCGAGTACACAAGTTCAATGGTCACAAAAATTAGGTCAGGTCCGAGTAAATAAAGCCGCGGCACCTTGAATTGCGCCAAGGTATAGGTAAAATAACAAATCCCTAAATGCAATTAAGGAATTGTATGGGTAGGGTCTATGAAGTGTTGGTAAGGCCAAAAGTTATGGGAAAGTAATGAGGTTAGGTCAAAATAGGCAAAATATGGAGGTAAGGCCAATCTTCTCTTAGTTGTAATCGACTCTATAGGTTCCCCTTGTATCATCAGCCTTAATATGTGGTACATATCCTCAAGTGTGATTGTCATCTCCCCAATCCTAAACCAAAATGTGTTAGTCCGCACATCCCATTTGTCAATCAATGCAATCATCATAACTCCACATCCTCGGTATCCTCTGGTAGTGTTATAATCCACCCAATCCCACGGTGGCTAAGTGATCCCACTTCACGTCGATAACATCTCCTCGATCCAATCATATGTGGTCGGGACTCGTCTCGAATATATAATGTCTCTTTGGCACCGTAAAACCCATCAAAAAAATAATCATTAGCATCCTCATGCAAGCTAATCATCATCAAATATCAAACATGCCACATCTTAGCCTAATCGACGTCATTGATTTGGGTTGGGTTGATGTCATCCAACCTGGGTTGCCGCTTTTAGGCCGGTTGATGACGACCATGTCTAGTCGTTAGCGACCGCCCCTAGCGCCTGCCTCAAAATTAAGAAAAATGTACAAAAAAATGAAGTTAGGGCTTTGGAAATTACCATCCTCTATGTCCTTTGGTGCTTCAACTTGTTGCTCACTGGCCTCCATCTCAATCCAAATATCAAATCTCTCTTCCCGGTCGAGAGGTCTCAATCGACATCTACACAATAAAAATGAGCTAAGCCGGCTCCCTAGGTGTTTATATAACCCATCGACATAGGTCATCGTCGACTCCAACCCTAGTCTTCGTCAACACTACCCTAATTGTTAATCCTTTTCTCATTTCACCCCATTTTTTCATTAAATTATCTTTTCTTCCACTTTACTTTGTGTGTTTCTCACGACTCGCCCTTTCTGTCTCCACCTGGCCCCCATAATCTATCTTTATCTTACTTACACATCTTTAATCGCATCCAGTACTCTAATATATGCTAGTCTTTGTGTCCCCCATAGCACTCTACACACCGAATTTTACATGTGCTACATTGTCAGAAAATGGTTACAAAAGTCCCCATGATGATTCATGTCCTTTCGTAAGGTGTTCGAGTTCTAAGCTCGTTCATTGAGTGTATATTTGTAGCCTAGATATTTGTACTTAGCTTTTCCATGTTTTCTTCCAACTTCCCGCTCCTTTTTGTGCATGTTTTGGCCTTCAGTGTCAAAACCGCCACCCTACAGGTGGTGGTTTTGGAACCACCACTAGGAAGGGCAATGGTCCTACGCATTTTTCTAGAATCTTTCATGCGTGATTTAAACACACAATGCTTCACTTAACTTGACTTCCAAGGTGTGTTTGTGAACCAAATTGCCTAAAAATAGTCTTGATTGCTTGGTGTTCCTTGCCCTTCTATTTTTAAATGGATTTAATTAGTTTGAACTACCTCTTCACCTAATGATTTGGCACTTTAAGGCTACCTTGTGTATGAAGGCACATCACATGACCAATTCCTATATATTCCATGCTTGTATTCAAGCAAAAGGCACGAGAATTTTATGTATCTTGCGTAGTATTGTTGTAAGAATCCTGCTTTAGGAATTGCATAGCTAAGATCTGTTCACTTGTGTTATCTCTCTTCTATTTGTATTACAACCGATTTGCCTTCAAGTTGTCATTGCTCAAGCACATTCTCCTGTTGTTGCCTTTACATTCCCAATTCCTTGGACTCATATGGACACATAGAGAAAGAAAGGATAAGCTAAGGGGAAAGCACAAATATAACTAGATTTTCCAAAGCTCTTGCTCATCTAGGTTGGAATTATTTGTTTGTTTTGCTTCATTTGTTCAAATTGTTAGTTTTGAATTTATTCATTTCAAATCCATATCAAATAGAGTAGTAAAATTATTTCATTCCAATTAATCAAGCAATTACAAGTAGATCAAATCATTAGGAAGCTTTCTCTTTAACATTACCAGGGAAGTTGTGGGGAACAATAGCTTCTTTGGAGCTATGATTTGTTCTTCACCTCTAAGGTAGGGTTGAGGGTTTTGATTGAATTATTTTAGTTGTTTTAGATCTAGATTCACATACTTGCACAGGTAATTAGCTACACCAGTTGATTACTTGTATTAGATTTCATTTATTAGATTAGAAGCATTGTTTAAAACCCAAAAAGATAAAAAAATATTTACTTTTGCTAGATTAGTTTGCTTTCATTGTTTTGTTCAGATATATTATGAAAATACCAAAAACATAGTTTAGATTTCCTTTGGTAGTTAGTTTGCTTTGTCAAATCAAATCAATTCCATTTTGCATGACCATAAAAGGTCCATAATAAGAGAAAATGTTCGGTTGTGATCCATTGGTCCCACAACCCAATGGACCTAAATTGTTGCCTGACATTGATATGGGCTTACGCATGTTAGTTCTAAACACACCTGCTAGGTATCTTGAGAAGATAGAACAATTAAACACATTAAACATTGCACCGATTGATCAAGACTACAATTATTGGACTGCTCCTGGCAATAGGGCTTCATTACGCATATGGCCATAAAAACACCACAACCTCCACGAATCCATGTTTATGATCCCTAGGTCCCACATGTGCCCAATGGGCCTTCTAATCAATTAAGTATTGAACTTGGTTTATGTGCACTAGTATTTAGATCATCTTCACTTCCACCAGACATTACGATCCAAAATAATCAGATTATTACTACCTGATCTCGGACCCTTATAGGCTTTAAATGTTTGCTGACAATTTGCTCCTTTTAAGTAATCAATTTAAAATAATAATGCAAGACATTAAAGAAAATTACACAAAGATTGATTACGGAGTTCGGCAATTTCCTACGTCTCCGGGTTTGTGGTCGAACTGTTCCACTAGTCAAAACTTGTAAGTTACAATAGTACTTTCACAAGAAAACCTAATGGAATTTTACTTGCCTATCAGTACACCAGTTTTTTGAAAACTTTCGATGATCAGTCGAATTGTTCTTCACCGTCCTGATGCACAATCTCCTTCGGCTTTGATCAGCCTTCCCAACGCTATCAATGTGACGCTAGCACTCCGGTCGACAATCCAAGATTTACAAGTAATTGGTGTGGCTCAATGGGCCTATTGGGTAGTTTATAATTTACTCCCAATCACAAATATTTCATCTACTATTGCCTAAAATAATAGGCCAATAAACAATATTTGTTAACACATCTCACAAATAAGCTTAAAAAATAATAAGCTTCTCGGACTAATGTGTGTCCACCTTTCCGCGCTCTAGAATGAGGCTTCTCACAATGCACGCCGTGTGTGTCCCCACAATAAGCTTAACAAATAATAAGCTTAGGGTGTGTGTCATTACAATGAAATAGGTACCCTATTTATACATTTTTAGGGTCCTTGAATAATGCATTTGCATATAATCCTAGGCTAATATTAGCCTAAACCCGTACATGAAATTTGGGATAAAATTCCCATTTGGGCGGATTAGCATATTGGATGGGATTACTACCCATTTTAGCCGATTTGCATTTTTAATAGGATAAAATCCCAATTGAGCGGCTAAGGTAAGTGGGTATATCCCAAATTTTGTGGGTTGATATGTAACATCCTCATTTTAGACAATAGAACAAGTCAAATTTTTTTTTTTTTGATAATTACATCCCGGTTCTAAATACATAATTTAGAACTCACAAATCAAATAACCATTCTTATAACAGACAACCATATGTAGGCAGTAATGACTCGTAGTACCTCCGATCTATTCATTCCATGACTCGAGAATCTCACCGATCTATTCATGAGTAATAAGATTTGGCGTTTTTATTTAACACTTCACTCTTGCGGTTCTCTTCCCTATTCTCGGGATTGAATGCTCTATCCAGAACCTAATCAATAATTGTTACCATTATTCATCGGCATCTCATCCCTTAGACTAGGTGAATTAGGACAATGCAATCAATGCAATTGCGATACTTTGGCCAAAGATTTGAAACATATCTGTTTATGTCTCGTATTCCTTAACTAGCATACTCGTCGATCTGGAATACGCCTTCACCCCATTCTTATGTTATGTAGAATGTCTTATACCGACTTCGCATGGGTCCTCCTATCTCAACTTATTCACCCGGAAACGGATTAACAAGGTGATAATGTTATATGGATGCCCACGAGGATTAGGGATACAATGACGTACTGGTTAAACCCTAGTTAAACCAGTGTGTCAAGATACCCCGATTCTCCTAGGCAGCCTTGTAACGTGATCACATTCCTAATTGGTCCCTGAGTAACTCGTTCGAGATCAAAGTGTAAATCTTAGCGATCACTGCAAAGGGTGTCGTCATAAGTCACCTGCATTGTTGTAACTTCGAAAAGATCCTAATCTTCTCGGAGGTACAACCCTGTAGTTGACTTGTGCCGTCAACCTTTAAATCCGCCTCGAAAAGATCTACTTATTAATATGCGTTACGCACGTTGAGTTTAAATTACATTAAAGACGTTCCCCTAAGGTTAGCCTTTCCCGATCCCTGGATTCTTCATCTTAGGATGACCTTCCTCAATAAAACCCATTCACGGTGGAGATATTAAGGCCAAGGTCTCATCAAGGAGTTCTTAGAATATACATAATTCTAAAACAATGAAATCGGTCAATATCTCATAGACTTCACATGAGATTGACATCTGAACCCCATTAGGTTTATATCAGTTCTCATAACTGAATTTATATCATACTTATAAGTATCAAATATAAATGATTCAGAATCCAATTAAATGTTGTCCTGTCATAATCAGGACTAGGGATTAATAATTTAATTCAGTTTGTTTAGCATTCTGCTTAGGTATATTTTAACCCTATCTTCCAAAAAGATAGTTACCTAAATTTCAATTTAGCTTCTGATAGAACATACCGGAACTGCTAAACAATCATAAGAATTCAGTCTTATATTCTTGCAAAGCTTACATTGATAATCACAAAAGTCTCCAAATTATATAATAATAACAATGCTCTTTAGATCATTTGAACCGAAGAAGGTCAAACTATCAAGATAAGAATATAGACACATAAGTAACAATATCAATTTCCATTCCTTTCAGAACTAATCAAATACATTTTATGCATTCAGCATACTTGATACAATACTCAACGGAAGAAGAACATCTTTCCTCTTATAGTACATTTAAAGAAATTCAAACTGAAATTCTACTTAAAATCAAATCTAAACAATCTGATCATCCTATCAGATCTGCATGCTTTTACCACTCACGGCAACCATCTGCAAAAATAGTCAACATGGGTCAGTTCAATGAACTGAGCATGATAAGCACTAACCTTTAAAACAATTGCAATACATCAATTGTTTTCATTAAACACCCTATTTAAATGAGATCAAATCATTAAAATGTTAGTGACCAAGAAGACAAATGCATCTAACCAACTATCCATCTGAATCCCAAGGACAACGCAACATCAGACGGATTATATATTCAACATAATAAATAAATAACCTTTCATGATTCCATCAGCATGATAGAACAATTCCAAAAGTTAGATAAACAATTATATCAACCTATACTTTATAACAGAAGAGAAATAAACGAATAATACTTATTTCCTTCAGATCTAGCTCATGACTGTACCGTCTTTTCAAGAGCAAGGCATTCACTTAATACACAAGCAAATAAATCAGTCGAGACCATCAACAGCACCACTGTTTTGTTAAAGCTTACAAGAAAGCAACTACAGTACAGTAGCCCTCATGCCAAACAACGGTGTCTATCAACAAGCAGACTCAGTATGTCCTCACGCAAGAAGCGACAGACAAGAAGATATTAAATGCCGTTACCTGTTAAGGTGAAATCGACTACTCCTAAACTCAATCAAGCTCAGAAATGGATATCTATGCACAGAAGACGTAACACGCCAACAATACCTTATGACAACCTTCAACTCATTCAAGTCCTTTCTACACTGTAAGGCTTTTAGACCCAAGGTCGAATTCAAAGGATCTCTTCTGTTATCGCAGTCAACAAGAGACTCGAAATCATTTTAGCAATGACAATTCCCTATGACTATGCAGAGAGATTTTTAAACGAAATCCACGCAACATGCATAGCCACATCTATCTGGAATGTAATCAGAAAGAAAACATAACATAACATAACATAGTCACTTCTGAACGCATCCAATTTTGGCAACTCGCCACGTCGGCTCAAGTTAGCCGTTTTAAAACCTCCACCAATTACCTGTCCCTCATGCTTATCCACGCATTTAATAACATAGAAACTACCACCCATGGTTCGCACCCCTCCATAGGTCCCCTTATTCTTTGCTCAATAGTTAGGTTAGTAACTTAGGTTAGGATTTAGGATAACACCTAGACTAACCACTTAAAGACAAAGATACTAACTTAGAACATTAGCTCATAGCCTAGGTCTAGGTTAGATTAACACTAATCTAACCCTAGGTTAAGTTTAGTTTTAGGTTACTAACATTAATAATTCTGTTAGGTCTAACATTTCTTATACTCGAAAAAGACCTACAAAGATGCATTCTCGAATGCAGGGTTCACTCTGTCTTGCCATTAGGCTACGGAATTATATGCAATAGAATTATTACCTGGTCCACGACCAAGACCTTCCAGATATACTTCGATATCGGGAACCATTCCATTTCACACGATCAACCTGAGTTAGACTCGGGATTGGCTTTATTTAACGAATTCAACCTTACAACTCCGTGAAAGGTTTATAATTTTAATTCATCATGAAAACTTAAAGCACCACTTGGATCAATACCACCGATCCAAGGCTAGGTCTTATAGATGAATAACTTCATAATTGCGTTCCAAGATCGATTAAACTCGGATGTAAAATGAAATAAATAAAAGAGTCTAATCATATTCTGACTCAGTCAAAGATCTGCAATCTGCAAAGAAGATACAGTACATATCAAGCATGACTTCTCAATCAAAGGAACACATCCTTTTTTCAAAAGAAATCACATATCAACACTTGTATGCTTAGGAGGAAGTAACAATGCTTCGGGTGTTACATGATAATACCTTAGGCTTTATTAAGCCTTTTCCACGCTTGTGAAGTGGTCAAAAGACCATGTGAGCATAACTGCCCCCACCTTGATCATCACGTGGATTTCCACGCATAGCTTAAGCCCCCAAACAACCACTTCATCACCTCCCTTCCACGTGGACACTTCCACCGCTTACCACTACGTGGTCATAGCATTGAGTTTGGCGGTTTAATACTAATGTATAAACATTAATATGTATAGTTTGTGGCATAATGTGTGGTATGTGGAATTTGGGAATAATGTGTGGTAAATAATTACAAGGTAATTTGAAATTCGACCCACGTGAAATATGGCGAATAAGACCACATGTCGACCTGCGATTGGAAAATCAAACCAACCATTTCACGATTGTCGAAGAATGGTGGATAAAACACCTTTAATTTTGCCCAAGCCTTTTGCCACGTGTCACAAAGCGGTCGATTGGTCCAATATTGACCAGCCTTGACCGAGTTGACTTTCCCTTTGACCGAACTTTCACCGGACATAACTAGAACTCCCGATGTCCATTGCCACGCTCATAGTCATTGGAAAGCTCTCGAGATGATCTTCTACACTGACACCATTCAGGGATGTTTAGGGAAATTTTGAAAATGATCCCCTGATCACACCTCCCCACTGAGAAAGTCTTTTTGTCCCAAAAAGCTTCCATATTGTCTTGAATCTCAAAACTCGTTGTCACCTCGGAAGTTCTCTGTAGTAGACCCTTGGGTCTTCTCCTCCAACCTTCTCACTTCGACAACTCTGCTCCGATCTTGGGACATGTGGGTTATGGGCCCACGACGCTTCCGCTGCACCACTCTGATATCCGAAGAAGACCTATACGCCTCGCTTTATGGTGCTAAGTTTCTGAATGAAACCTCAACGCTCCTTATGTGCGGTGCTAAGCTTCTTGATATCTCGACAACAAGGATCTTCTTTGACTCTATAACACAAATCTCCTCGGCTCCGAGTTGATTCCGCGAGAATCTAAACTAGTTTGAAGGAACTCCATGTTACGTAGAGCCGTGATTGATCCGATGTCGGTGATGGACAATGCCTTGTCCCTTTACGCTGCACTCAACACCTCGATGCATGATGCTAAACCTCTTAAAGACCTTAAGCCTCCAATGCATGATGCTAAGTCTCATATAGACCTCAACGCCTCCGATGCTTGATGTTAAGCCTCTTACAAGACCTCGAGCCTCCAATGCACAATGCTAAGTCTATTGATCAGCTACCATTCATATGTGTGGTTGCAATGCCTTGACACCGAATGACGTTCTGAGCTAATCCTTAGAGAGCTCTCACTTATTGACATACAATATCGGTACCACACCGCCGCACGGTCAAAATGCCTCTACGTGCATGAAGTTTCACCACGACATCAATGCCATGATGATTCACTACCATTCATTCGCTGCACGCACGGTCACAATGCCTCTACACAGAATGAAGTTCCGAGCTGATCTCTATGAACTCTATTGTTTGCACAAATGGCAGATCAATCTCCAAGCTTTATATGAGTTAATTCCTGTGTCCAAGCTATAACAGGTACTCACACGCTTTGATTAGGAGATATATTTGGAGCATTAATCAAATTTTCTAAGTAAGAAAATCCACTGAGTATGGTAAACCTTTCTCTCAGCATTTTCTCACAAAATTTGATCTCCAAACTTAATACTGCATATGATTCATCAATCTGAATTATGTAATATATAATTGAAAAATTGTTGACTTACCCATTTTAAAGGACTTTCACTTTCAGGTATTACCTAGTCTTGGGTTGAATTGTCAACTAGTGGTGGAGTAGAAACTTCCTTTGCCTTTGCAATAGGCCTCCATTCCATCTTTGGCTTGCCATTACTCTAATGGCGAGATGGATGCAGTTTCTAGCAATTTTCCACCCGATGCCCATTCCTCTGGCAATGAGCACAAAATTCCTCTTAATCTCCTTCTTCTAGGACGAGGAACTCTTTCTACCATTTCTCGACTCTGCATGACGAGATTGGTCTTTCTGGATTTGCCTTGTTCCTGATGAATGGCATCAACTTCTTCATTAGTGTCCTTCTCTTCCAACATCTGGCCACTAAATGATTATGCAATCCACAAAAAGTACATGGAAAGGAATTCCACATCTTCTGAAAATCATAACCATACTTCTTAAGCTGAAAAAGTGGATCGAAGTTTTATCGTGCTTATGATTATGGTAAGAAACTGAGCTGGAATCTCATTACCTCTTCGCTGATTTCTCTTACCACATCTTGCCTCGTGATTTACGAAGCACAACTTTCTGCTTTCGCTTGTAATCTTCTTGCAGGACTAGTGGGGTATTCTCTTTGCTTTCGGAAGCTTGTCTCTCGTCGCATTCTTGGAGCATTCTCCAATTTCCATTCCCACACTAGGATAACCCAAACCTACAAAACAAGGACGATCCTCGACCTGTATTGGGTTAGAAATGCCTTGGCCATTTTTACCAAGGCCTCTTCCATCAAATCCCATTTTATCTAATAATTTGGATCCAATGCCTCTAGTATGCTTTTCAAACAAACCAAAGACTTCATTACTTGAATCCAAAACTCGAATGGGAGGAAGAAGAAGATTCCAGTGGTGAACAACTTACAGTGCAGTCATCTGCCATGGTCATTGCATCTGAAGTTGAAGGTATTTCCTTTCTCTGATCACCACATTACAACCTTGCCAAGAGCTCATCCTTGGTTTGCAATTCTAATTTTAAGTGAGCATTCTCCTCTTCCAAGGAGTAATACATTGATCGCAAGAGAGAGTTCTCTTCCTGGATCTGGTGATTGTAAGCTTCAATCTCTTCGAGCTTCGCCTGTTTATACATCTTGCCCATAGTGCACTTGTACCCTGTTCACACAAACTGAACTAACTGCACCAACCTGAAGAAATCACTCTATTAATCAGTTTTACCAGCTCTGATACCAAACGATTTACCGTCACACCAAAAGCTTGAACTTATGGTGGAGAGGGATCTCATCGTGTTAAATAGCTGCTACGCCAATACCCTCCTACATGATGGAGCCGGGTATACACCCAATCAGGCCCAACAACATTAGGAGGTAGTGACATCGGGAATTTCTCGGGAGGTCACCCATCCCAGCATTACTCTGGGGTTGGCGTGCTTAACTACACTGCTCGATACCAAACATGATCTAAAAATAATCGATTATTACTACCCGATCTCTGGACCCTTATAGGCTTTAAATGTTTGCCGACAATTTGCTCCTTTTAAGTAATCAATTTAAAATATTAATGCAAGACAATAAAGATAATTGCACAAAAATTGATTACGGAGTTTGGCAATTGTCTCACGCCTCCCGGAGTTCGTGGTCGAACCATTCCACTAGTCAAAACTTGTAAGTTACAATAGTACTTTCACAAGAAAACCTAATGGAATTTTACTTGCCTATCAATACACCAGTTTTTCGAAAACTTTCGATGATCAATCGAATTGTTCTTCACCTTTCTGATGCACAATCTCCTTCGGCTTTGATCGGCCTTCCCGATGCTATCAATGCGACGCTAGCACTCTCGGTCAAAAATCCAAGATTTGCAAGTAATTGGTGTGGCTCAATGGGCCTATTGGGTAGTTTATAATTTACTCCCAATCACAAATATTTCGTCTACTATTGCCTAAAATAATAGGCCAATAAACAATATTTGTTGACACATCTCACAAATAAGCTTAAAAATAATAAGCTTCTCGGACTAATGTGTGTCCACCTTTCCGCGCTCTAGCAATGAGCTTCTCCGTTGCGCCAGTGTGTGTCCCCACAATAAGCTTAACAAATAATAAGCTTGGGGTGTGTGTCATTACAATGAAATAGGTACCCTATTTATACATTTTTAGGGTCCTTGAATAATGCATTTACATATAATCCTAGGCTAATATTAGCCTAAACCCGTACATGAAATTTGGGATAAAAATTCCCATTTGGGCGGATTAGCATATGAGATGGGATTAATACCCATTTTAGCCGATTTGCATTTTTAATGGGATAAAATCCCAATTGAGCGGCTAAGGTAAGTGGTTATATCCCACATTTTGTGGGTTGATAATACCTTAGGCTTTATTAAGCCTTTTCCACGCTTGTGAAGTGGTCAAAAGACCACGTGAGCATAACCGCCCCCACCTTGATCACCACGTGGATTTCCACGCATGGCTTAAGCCCCCAAACAACCTCTTCTACCACTACGTGGTCATAGCATTGAGTTTGGCGGTTTAATACTAATGTATAAACATTAATATGTATAGTTTGTGGCATAATGCGTGGTATGTGGAATTTGGGAATAATGCGTGGCAAATAATTACAAGGTAATTTGAAATTCGACCCACATGAAATATGGTGAATAAGACCACCGTCGACATTCGCGTGATTGGAAAATCAAACCAACCATTTCACAATTGTTAAAGACTAGTGGATAAAACCCCTTCAATTTTGCCAAAGCCTTTTGCCACGTGTCGCAGTGCGATTGGTCCAATATTGACCAGTTGACCAGAGTTGACTTTCTTGTTGACCAAACTTTGACCGGACATAACTAGAACTCCCGATGTCCGTTTTCCACGTTCTCACAAATCATTGGAAAGCTCTTGAGATGATATTCTACACTGACACCATTTAAGGATGTTTAGGGAAATTTTGAAAATGATCCTCTCGATCACATTCTTGCACAAATTTTCGTGTTGAACATAGAAGCCGATCAAGCTAAGGCTTTCAACTAGACTGCAGAACCTCTAATAGACCTTGTGGTTTCATTATGCCTCTCATTCTCACTTCCATGACCTTGTCTAGAAATCTATATGAGGCATCCGCAAGTCACTTTCCATGTGTTCCACAACCAGTAGATAGAATCTTGGCAGAGCTCGATATTGAATGGAGCCTCCGAGTAGCCATTCTATCTCGACCATTCCATTACACCACTTAAGGTTAGGACTGCTCTCTTTGCCTTAGACTTACAAATCCCAATATTGTGTGTTGAAGACATTAGGTTGCCTCATTAGCTTTTTCATTACTACCGCTCACACATCCATTTCCATTCTACACCGGTTGTCTCGGCCACGACCTTGGGAGGTCGGGTGCGGAAGAAGGTCACGTGTTGATTTTCTTTCATACAAATTGGTGAACCTAACATGAAGAGCTAGTCTCTAAGCATTTCCATTTTCTTCTTTTGTTTTCCCTTTCCCATTATTTTGTGGGTATTCTTATACCCCCGAATATGTTGGGATATGATGAATACAGTCGACCCATCTCGGGTTTCGATGCGTCATACACTATCAAATGGGTAGACAACAATAGTCACCTCGCTCTCTACATGGGTAGATAACTATTCAACTTCTCGAGATCAAAATCCTCTTCCTTTGGGGGGCCAATGATGGTTCCTCCATACAAATTGAGGAGCTTGATCAAGTCACACTGATATATCTGCCCGAGCACTCAAGCTCTAACAATATGACTTTCACTAGAGAGACAGTCTCATCTCCTCGATTTTGTTCGAATGACCCATTAGTATACAATCGACCAGGCTCCCACCTCTAGATGAGGATTATTTAGCACGATATGCTAGAAGTGAACAATGCTTTCGAACATAAACCGGATTTTGACAGTTGCGTAAGGGCATGTTGATGTCCTACTCCAAAATAATAGCACTACCCCTCCACCAATGATAGATCTTGCTGAAGGGGTAGTAGAATAATGAACAATTTATAGTAGGATACCACACTCCTCAACAACCTCCAAAAGTTCAACAACAAACACCAAAGAAAAACACCACCCCATCAATGGGTGACATCATCTCGGCATTAGTGGACAAAGTCAAAGAGTTAGAACTTTCCCAAAACACTCAAAATTCATATGCGGGTAAGCAAGAGTTTATCACTATCCGCATAACTATGGACAAATACCTATTGCGTAGACTCCTCTGGTTTACATGGGCACCCAAGCTCCGAGGATCTTGAATCGAGACGGGCACCTTGGGTATGCCCCCCACATCACATACAGATATTCACAACAGCACTGGTCACAAGTGCATTCTCAAATACCATGCCATTTGGAAATGCAACGCCTTCCTTGCTTTGTGCCTTCAAATCCATATCAAAGTGGTTAACCTCCTTAAATGCACATGTATTCTAAATCACCACAGGATATGTACACTTAACCAGTCTATATGGTTAGCCACAGGGATGCTTTACACCCCAACAAATGTATATGTTATGCCATTTCAACAACGGATGCAACCTCCACCTCCCCAAAAAGGATCTTCAATGGTTGAGACATACGTAATGGGGATCTATTCTGAATACCTTAAGGAGCCTCTCGAATTCTCCATATGGACTGTCATGCTCTCGATACCCTTTCCAAATATTCTAAAATTCAAAAGGGAGGGTGATCCTACCGCACACATTAAGGCCTGCAACCTCCATTTGAGAGTTGCTCGCATGGGATGCATTGTCACAAAAATCTTCTCTAAGACCTTAGAAGGTATCACTCTCAATCAATATTACAGGATACCTGAGGCTTTGATACATTCCATCAAGAAACTCATGTCAGAGTTTATGAAGGCTTTTGATATGAACAAACTTCTAAGGACATGAATAAGATAATTTATTCGAATCAAAAAAGAGCACAATGAATCTGTTACCCATTTCATCCAAATATGGTACCAGGTCCTCTATTCCTCTGCAAGCACTCCAAACATGGATCATACGGAGCTCTGTGATTTTTTCCTTCACTCCCTTAATAGGGAAACAAAGGAATAAGTACAAAATTTCCCACTAAGGAGCTATGAAGAAGTATTGGAGGGTGCTCTTTGAATTGATCAAGTGGCCATAGGCATGGTCATCATGAAGACCTATAAAACAAATGGAAGCTTGGTCACTCCCAACCAAAGTAACTCCAGCTTACCCTAATACAAACAATAATCAGGGACCAAAGGTCCTTAACAAGAATCATGAGGTTACAAATGACAGTGTTACCGATCAACCAAGAAACCCAATGTTATTATCTCGTCCAATACAAACACTAACAACAACGTGAATGGCAATAACCAAAGAAATAACATTTTTACACCAATAATCAATGATGTGGACTTTAATCGTCCTCAACAACAATAACCACAATAAACAAGACAAGTGCAAACCCAAGGCCCTAGTCACACCAAGTGGGTATCCAAACCAATTCCAAAATAAAGGCAAGGGTTTTGTACGCACTCCAAAATTACATGTGCTACATTGTCGAAAACAAGCAGCATACAAAAGTCCCCAATGATGCTTCATGTCCTTTCGTAGGAGTTCGAGTTCTTAAACCCACTCGCAGGTGTATATTTGTAGCCTAGACACCCTTACTTTGCTTTTCCGTGCTTTTTTCCAGCTTCCCACTTCATTTTGTGCATGTTTTGGCCTTTAGTGTCAGGACCGCCACCCAGGTAGGGCATAGGTCATGTGCGCTTTTTCCATAATCCTTCATGCATAATTTTAACACACACGGTTTCACTTAACTTGACTTTTAGGGTCCGTTTGTGAATCGAATTGCCTATAAATAGTCTTGATTGCTTAGTTTTCCTTTCCTATAAATAGTCTTGATTGATTAGTTTTCCTTGCCTATAAATAGTCTTGATTACTTAGTTTTCCTTCCCTCTTCTATTTTTAAATAGATTTAATTAGTTTGAATTGCCTCTTCACCCAATGATTTGGCACTCTAAGGTTGCCTTGTGCATGAAGGCACATCCCATCCAATTCCTATATATTCCATGCTTGTATTCAAGATAAAGGGCCTGAGAATTTTGTGTATCTTGCATATTATTGTTGCCACAATCTTACTGGAAATTTCATAGTCAAGCTCTGTTAACTTGTGTTATCTCTCTTCCACTTGCATTACAACCAAATTGCCTTCAAGTTGTCATTACTCAAGCACCTTCTCCTGTTGTTGCCTTTGCATTCCCAACTCCTTAGACTCATATTGACACATGGAGAAAGAAAGGATAAGCTGAGGGGACAAGTCAACACATAGCTAGATTTACCTCTGCTCTGTGAATTCCCGGTTTGAGTTGTTTGATTTCCTTCATTGTTGCAATTTATCATTGTTACATCATATCAAATAGAGTAGAAATCAATTTCCTTTCATTTCGCAAGTAATTAGGTGATTTCCAAGAGGGTTTAAATCATTAATAGTAGCTCTCGGTGACGGATCCTCTTCTTCCCATCCCTGTGGATCTGAAGGAGAGAATATCTGATAGGAGGTTGTCTACACATCATAGATCATTTGGAAAATTTCTTGTTTTAAGTTAGTTTAGTTTCAATACACTCAACACAGGTGAATAACCACATCGGGTTATTTTTCTTGTTTAGTTTTAGTGTAGAGATATTTTAATTATTTAGAATAGAAGAAAATTGTTGTTTGTGATTGTAATATTTCAATTTTATGATTTGTTTAGATTAGTTTCCTTTCTAGTAGTAGCATAGATTGTTAGTTTCATCTTAGTTAATTCGAACACTTCAAACTAGATCAACACTTAGAGCCAATTCAGTTAGACAAACCATAGGGAATTTACATTACCTGTTCATAGCCTCTAAATCTCCCCTTTACTAACTCAGCTACCAGGAGATCACACTACCAGATCTTAGTCATTGATCCTCTTCTAGTTAGCCACACACATTCAACATCGGCCGCTTCCGACACAACCTCTAGGGGTCGAGTGCGATTGAAGGTTGCATGTCAATTTTCATCCGTATGTTCCCAAATTTTATTTATAACAATCAGCAATTGAATAATGATCGGAATTTTGATTGCAACTGCATCATTTTTAGCCAAAGACCTCGTGATTATAATCCCGATTTATAGTGTAGTTTTCACAAGGTCCATGGACATGACCCAATAACATGCCGCGATTATAACAAACTTCTACAACATTTGCCAATGGACCAGAGACAACTCTTTGTAGACATGTTTCTAGCAACGATAGGACCAACGTAAAACACGATGCGGGACCGGCTTTCTCCTCGTAACACACCGCAGAGGATCTTTAATGATCCTCTCCCTATGCACCCTAAGGATGGTAAGCTTGATCCCCACAGCTCAAACAAGCTCACTTTTATGGGGGCCAATGACCATGAAGCATCGACTTCTTCAAACACGCCAATGGCACCTCCTTTGGATGCTCGACAACAAACGAAAATTATGGCCCTCGTAGAATTAGAGATTGAGCTCCGAGGTAAATGTTACGACCATAGCTCGAGATTATACATCGCAACCCACAACCATATATCCATTAATATCAAATGACATTCCGGTAAACATTTGCAAAGCCGGTAGGAGTATATGTTCTAATCAATGACTTAACAAAGACCTTTTCTCACATTTCCTTCTTGGATTTGCTAAAGAACTCCCCGCTCATAGAGCTACTTTGTTAGAAGCATTGGGTCTTGTTCATTTGATAAACATTACTCCTCCTCCATAAGCACAAGTAAACCACATAGACTTTAATGTCTACCCTCGTAAGTTAAACTGCAGAGAAGGATGTTGGGTTTGTGTTCGACATGAGCAAAATGCCAACATATGTTGAGATTGCACGTAGACATGTTCTAGCCTTACATTTACTTGGTATAGATCTACAATAACTATGTTAAACGCACAATGGTTGATGATGGAGCAGTTTTCAACATAGTCCCCTTCAATTTTCTCCAAAAACTAGGATATGGAGAAACAAATTGTTCCTCGACATGAAATATGCTAAGGGGTTACGATATCCTCAAAGCAACTTCAAAGGGACCATAGTGTTACAAGTTACCTTAGGACCTAAGACGATTCTCACTGAGTTCTATATTATGGATCAGGAAACCATCTATAATATGATTCTCGGTTGTCCATGGATACATCACATAAAGGCAATTCTTTCTACAATGTTTCAGAAATAAGATTCTGCATCTCTGGGAAGGCCTTCATGGCCCAAAGTGACTGAAACATTTTGATATACACCTAGAAAATTTAAAGAAGAGACTAGGAGTCCATATTGAGTTCTAGCTCCAACCAAATCAATTTAACAAACCATTAAGCTCAAAACCGAAAACAAAATTGGTGCCCATAACAGAGTTAGAAGTCACGAGCTTGATCGAGGGCATTCGTACGGTCAAAGATGAAACCGTCATCATAGAGACAGTATCATTAGGAACCACAAATAAATTTTGTTAAGTTATTGGAAAAAGATCTATATATTCTCCATCCATTTGATTATATGGGCATAGGACATGCCCTAGGACTCGACTCTCTTCCAGCAGACGAAGTTTGTATGGTGGAAGTAACAAAAGCAAAGGAAGAGGATACGAAGAATTACCCAACATCCATTTTTTTGAGTAATTTTTGGACCCTCCATTTTTGATGGAGTTGGGTGTCACTTCAACATCGAGGCAGTGTGTGATCCTTACCTCTCTTGAGGGAAGGATTATGTCGCTCACCTTCAATTCAAACTTCAAGTGTATGAATAATGGGGATGAGTATGAAGCCCTCCTTCTTGGTCTCATTGTAGCCAAAAGGATGGGTGTTGGTAACATTAGAGTGCTAGGTGATTCACAACTAGTTACAAATCAAGTGTTTGAGGTATACAAGACTAGGGCCAAACATTTGTAACTCTACAAAATAAAGCAATGCTTAATATAACAAAGGGTTTTGACTTCATATCGATCAAAGTGGTTTCATAAGAACAAAACCTTCTTGGGACTCTATAGCAACTTCTACTTCCTGCTTCACTCCAAATAGTGAGTTGGAAGATACAATCTGCACGGTATCAGTTCGTGTTGAACCTTTGGTTCACAAAATACCGGTAACTCCAATGTTGACATACATAAAAGCCGAGAATGAGTCTATCATCTCATACCACATTAAAAATGATAAAGAAACTCTTGGGTATTTGAACGCTTATGCGGAGTTACACCTTTCTCATCAGAAAGTTGACCTTTCCCTTATCCCACATTCTTCTTCCTACTTTGGAAATCCCGTGATAGAGTCTTCCTCTTATGAAGGTCTTGAAATTTATGAGGTAGGAGAAGAGGGGGAGTTAAAATTACCTCCATCCCTACCTGAGTTTGAGGAAGGAAACGCCTCCTTGATTGAAGGAACGATCAATATAAATATTGGGATGGAGGAAGAACCAAGAATTCTAAAGTTAGGGTCCTCTCTAACTCAAAAGGAGATAGAAATACACACACATATTCTCAAAGAACACTAAAAATATTTCACGTTTAATTACACAAAGATGACAGGGATTGCTCCTAACATTGCGGTCCATAACCTCGTCACCAAGCCAGATGCCAAACCAATTAAACAAAATTTGAGGCCTATGAATCCAAAGGTGGCTCTCATGGTGAAAGAAGAAGTGATGAAACTCTTGCAAGTAGGGTTCATCAAACCAGCTTGACTACTCCTAAGAGGTATCCAACATCATCCCTATTCTAAAAAAGAATGGGAAGATCTCGCATTTATATTGACTTTTGGGACATTAACAAAGTGTGTCCCAAGGATGATTTCCCACTTCCCTCCATTGATGTTATTGTTGACACAACAGAATTGGTTATGAGTTGTTGTCTCTCATGGATGAGTTTTTGGGATACAACCAAATTAGGATTTCTGAGGAGGATCAGACAAAGACAACTTTCATCACTCCTTGGGGAACCTATTGCTACACGGTCATGCCATTCGGGATGAAGAACGCTGGTGTAACTTACCAATGTTCCATGACGTATATTTTCCATGATCTTATTCACAAGATTATGGAGTCTTATTTTAATGTTCTCTTAGCCAAAGGGCTAGAAAATGGTGCGTATCACCCCGAGGTGCTTCATATCATTCTCTCTTGGTTAATTGAATATGACGTCACACTAAATCCAGAGAAATGTGTATTCGGTGTAACAAGAGGCAAGCTGTTGGGATACATCATATCTTCACGAGGGATTGATGTAGATCCGACCAAAATCCAAGTAGTGTCGAGATGACCCCACCATCGAATGACTCTAGCGTAAGGTCTTTTTCTTGGGAAACTCGGTGCAATTTAAAGCTTTATCCTTGATCTAACCTTTGTTAATCACTCGATCAACAATTTATTAAAAAGGATTGTTACATTGATTGGACGGAAGAGTGCAATGAGGCGTTTGAATCAGAAACAATTCTTACTCTCGCCACCTACACTTATGCCTCCTAGGTCAAACTGGCCACTCATTCTATATTCAAGGGAAACAAATGTCTCACTAGCCTGCATGTTAGCTCAAGAAGATGATGATAAACATGAACGTGTAATCTATCAGATCACCAAACACCGCTTGACTATGAGACACATTACACACAGAAGTAAAAGGAGTGCTTAGCTATAGTTTTTACAACAAAATGGTTGAGACATTATATGTTAAACTAGGAAATAAGGGTGATTGTCAAAATTGATCATTTGTAGAATTATCTAACTCAAGGTTTGTTATCTAAAAATGTCGGGCACTTCATAACACTAATGGGTGAATTCAAGTTGACTTTCTTTAATCAGAAGTCTCAGAAAGGACAAATTATTGTGGATTGGTTAGCTGATAACCCTATGGACAGAGGTGACCTGATTAATTTAGATTTTCCTAATGAGTGTATATACCATGTAGAGGTCAAGCCCCTAATCACTTTGTGCGCTGGTACACTAACATAATCAATTTCATTATGGAAAAGACGTGCCACAAGGGAATACATCTCAAAAAGGATAGGTTACGCATTATAGCTGCTAAGTACGTAATTGAACAAGTGCTTTATTGCGCCTTTGATGGAATGTTGTTAAGATGAGTTGACGAGGAAGAATCGAGAAGATTCTTTATGAATCGCATAGTGGAGTATGTGGAGTTCACTTCAGGCCACGCCACTTTGTTCGTAAGATACATCGATGGGCTACTTCTAGCCCATGTTAGAGCATGATGTGGTAGATTTTGTGCAAGTGCCATAAATACCAAGAGTTCTCCCATGATATCCACATACCGGCATAGGCTCTGCAACCGATTGCGACACCATGGCCCTTTTCCACGTGGGGTCTAATTTGATAAGGAAGTTTTCCCCCTCATCAACCAACGAGCATAACTTTATAATCACGGCCACAGAGTATTTCAAAAAGTGGGTAGAGGCCATGCCTCTTACCACCATATCGGTTCCATAATCACTAAGTTCATTCTAAACTAAATCATTTGTAGGTATGGTGTCCCATAGGTCATTATCTTTGATAATGACATGTCTTTCAAGAATGATGAAGTACGTGAACTATGCGAGAAATTCAAAATAAATCATCACATGGCTTCTCTTTATTATCCTCAGGCCAACGGATAGGCCAAGGCAACAAATAAGACGTTAAAATCTATTCTCCTTAAAATTGTCAAGGAGAACAAACAAGATTGACATTTAAAGTTATACCCGGCCTTGTGGGCCTATCGGACGTCAATAAGAACGCTAACGGGAAACCCCTTTTCGTTAGTATTCGGTGTAGAAGCAGTTCTACCACTCGAAGTCAAAATACCTAGTCTTTACATCTCATTACAAGAAATTTTGGGAGAAGTTGCCTATTGAGAGGCACGACTCTCTCAATTAGAAAGCCTTGATGAAACTAGGCTCAATGTTGAGCAATGAAACAAAGCTTATGCTAATTGGATGTGCCGACAATATAACAAGAGAATTTACAAACTCGAAATATATGAGGGAGATTTGGTATTAAGACTTGATAGCTGGATAGACAAAAAGACTGGTGAAGGTAGGAAGTTCAGGCCTAAGTGGTTGGGTCCATATCGAGTAATAGAAGACTACAAAATGGGGCATTTTTCCAGTGTACACTAGAGGGTGAAGAGTTTAGTGAATCTATTAAATCTCTTCACCTAAAGAGGTATCATTGTGCATGATTCACCTACATTTCAACATTTACATTACCGCATCCACATTACATTTTCATCTGCTTGTCCATCTCATAAATTTGTAATCAAGGGACTTATTCTTATAAAGAATTCCTTAAAACTTGTGAAAATATTAGCAAAAATTCAAATCATATCTCTTCAAATCCTCAAGGTATCATCAATTGTTTCCAAATCATTTCATTGGTTCAAACAAGCTAATACAAGCTTTGACATTAACCATACCAAGGCCTCGTATACTTGGTTATACTCATAGTTTCTTCTAGATTAGGTGTCTTTGCCTATGGTCTGCTCTAGAAGCTTTGTGGTGTCACATCTATCCCGTACACATCTCTTTAGAAATAAGAACATTCTAAACATTTTGCCTAGATAAACATGTCAATTGCAAATCAATAGAAAAATTTATTTTACACATTTATCTACCCTACCAACCTTCGATGTTGAGCCTGCATCTCTTACTAGTGGTGTAGGGTTGGGAAAGGAGAGAAGTGCCCTTACTCGCTTATACCTTGTCCACGATGATGAGCCCATACTTCCTACTAGTAGCATGGGGCAAGGTGTAGGAGGTCTCTTTGAAAAACTAGAAAGCTAAAAATAATTCATTTAAATACTATGAAATCATAAATAAGAACAAAGTGAGTTAGATGTCTGAAATTCCAAAAAGAGTTTAAAACCTCAAAACCAGATTTTGTCAACCAAGTGGCCATCTACGGATCTAAGTCTAGATAAACTAGAAAGCAATTCACATTTTAAGCTATGTAGCAAAATTTTGTAGAATTAGGTTGTAGGTTCTCAATTTGGTTTTTGCCAAATCCTTGTCTTTCTCTCATCATTACCATTCAACAAATCTTTATAACTCGCACCCTCCTAGCTCTTGGTGTTGAGCCCTCGCATCTTACTGGTTGCGTGGAGTTGGGAGTGGGGTAAATTCATTCATCTATCATATCACTCTATCATCACGTTTTGCAAAAACAATACGAAGTATCAAAAATTGCATGGAGAAACTAAACTTCAGATATTACGGTGTGTTTGCATTATCATATATCAACATTAAAAATACAAAAAGAAATCATGTTGTTAGCATTCATATCCATTGCATACATTCTAAAAAGCATACAAAAGTGTAAGTTCTAATCATCTAGAGTACACAATTGAAATAAACCAAGAAGAAGTCAACTCGGATACAATGAATTACTTGAACTAAAAGAAGATTATATATATATATATATATATATATATATATATATATATATCATAGTAAATCAAGTTTGTATATTAATGCCATCACATGCTAAAGATGGTCAAAACACTCATGCAATCAGCTCGAAATATACAAAAAAATCATATAAACACCAAAAAAATGGAAACCAAGCAATAAAAGTCCCAATGGCCTATCAATCCATGTGGGATCCCTGAGATGGTGCACAATTGCTTCTAGGACTCCTATTACGGCTATGACGTCGAGAGTGTACCAAATGGTGGGAGTGCTCATGATGATGACCACTGGCTGTGGTCTTACTATGGGAATGGCTCCACCTCATCAATCTCTCTATTGTCTCATACGTGGCACCCCGAGTATGGAGAAAATTCATGATCTTCGCTGCCCTCCAGATGGGTACAAACACATAAGTGCGGTTGTTGGCTGCTAGTGGTTGTCCTGTGTCCTCAGTCAGCTCGGCTCAAGTCTTCCCCAAAGGGATAAACAAGGTGTCCATGCACACCCAATGAATAAGATCTCGCCACTCCTGTGTAGTCATTGTAAGCAAAGAAAAGCCGTGAGTTAGAAAGCTACAAAATTTTAAAAAGAGAAGAAATACCAACTGACATTTCCAACTAACAAAGTCAAGAGAAGAGTATCGACATACTTGATCTCCCTGCATCCATGTAGGGTCAAATGGTACTATGGGAGCTATTGCTACATACCACTGGGGTGCCTCCTCTCCTCCTAAGGCTACACATTGTCCCATGACAGACCCCTTATCTCCTCCCTCATCTCGGGGGAACAAATTCTCTGAGACTAATGTCTACTTCTCCGTGTCCGCCTCCTCTCGCTCTACTCTCAATATGTCCCGGGTGTGTCATGTCACTCGTGTCCTGTCTCCTCCTCCTCCATGTGAGTTGCCTCGCCAGTCTCACCACCCAATCCCTCATCATCAGATCCATCATCAATCTCCTCTCCATCCGACTCCTTCCCGCCTCTCATCTCCCGTACCCTCCTCAAAATCAAAGTCCACATCTATAAGCTCATCTTCCACCCCACTATGAGCAAAGTGGCCTTAATCCGAAGTAAAGGTGCATGAGCGGCACCAGCTGCCGTTGGGCATGAACAACTCACCTAACTACAATAGGCACTCTTAAGGTCACCAATGTCCAACATGGATCTCCTCTAGGGCCCTTTCGTGCCTCCTCGACACTCCTATACACAAAGCGCCACTAGGAAAGCATATCGATGTACGGAAGACCGAATCGCCGAGGAACTTGGCCAAAGGGGTGAATCTCAACCTTCCCCATCCTATCAACTAATTGACCAAGAGTGACACGAGTTATCACTTCAGTAGTCCCATCCTTTCCCCACAATCCTAACATGTCATGGTACAAACTAGCCACCATGTCTCATGTTGTGGTCAAGGAGTCCTCGCTAATGTGGCACTCGATAATCGACATCGTCATCCATCTAACAACCCTGACAACCCCTGGATCCTGTACTGGCACTCCTCCCATAGGGGACGATCCACTCATATACCCAACTCATGACCAATGTGGGGTGGCTCAAAGATTGCCCATGTAACCTGATAATCCAATACAAGTCATGTGAGGTGTTGTCGAGGATATTTTCCCCACGTGTAGATAAGACCATGTGAATCAATTTGTGAGATAATCAAAGACCAACAATATAACAATGTATCACCTCCCTTGTCCCCAATCAACCACGAGGCCAAAATACCCATGATGGCCTTACGATAGTAGGGATGGGAGTAGTAGCAATAGATCAAACCTTCATCCCCTTCTTCAAACCAAATGAAACCATGACATCCCCCATATAGGTATCCCACTGAGTCATCATGGGCCTAAATCATGTTGTCTCCAAGGTCACCTCCTCCCAAGTATCGAAACTCCAAGTATCTTGATACACGTCCTCCAATGTAATCGTCCACTCACCTCTGACACCCAACAACTGGAAAGTGTTCTGGTTTGCATCCCAATAAGAGAACAAGTCACATAGTATGTGACTAGAATGAGTGACATGGGGCACCTGTGTAATCCTCCATATGTCTGATCTCTAAAGAGTATCAGTCTTGGCCTGAGTCAACTGATCTAAGATCATTGGGAACCAAGCACACTGCCTCTCACGACTCCAAAAGATATACTCTTCCTTCTTCTGCATCCACCAAAACATAGAAAAAGGGAAAGTTAGTGACACATTTCAAGAAACAAGCTCATCAAAAACATGACAAAACATCAAAAATCCAAAAATAATTAAATTAGAATGAGATTATTATATACCTTACTTTTATAGGTGTATGGCTTCCCAACCTTGCATGGATCCTAATTGCCTCCAACTCTTCTCATATTTGGAAAAATTTCATCTCTTTATATATCTTTGTCCCTACCTCCTATCATATCAATGTGTTATTATTAGTATTTATTGAAACATCTTAAATATTATACATACTCCCATATGGCAAATGCAATACACAAACATGGACATTGACCATGACATCAATAAGTAATCATAACAAATAAGCTTAATCGAAACGCCCTAAAATGATTAATTAATAATATAATTGTTAGGAAAACATGTGTTTGGAAATATGGGCAAAATTTTACCTTCTCTATATTTATTCTATCAAGAGGAAAGTTTATCATAACTATCAATGTCTTTCCAAATAATGCGACTCTTGTGCTTGTAATAGGGATTCCTAGTTTTTCATCTCATATAAGGTTTGAGTCAAATAGGCGAGTTCATTTCCTAATTTTAGAAACGAGTGCAAACCATAAAAATTATCATAATCAAATTAATAAACATGATTAAGAGATTGTAAAATTCTTACGAGGACTAGATTTGACGTCATTGAGTACAACTTTGAAACATTGCAGATTATATCCCCTTCCTATATGTAATGGACCTTGGTCACCATTTGTATGTCTCTTTTTTGAACCATTCACCATGGACATTTTTTTATTGATAAGTCAGGTTGAAGGGACCCATTCCCTATAAAACAAGGCCTAAATATCCCTGAAAGATAAAAAATAAAGTTGGGCCAATACCCCAAAATTATAAACCTACGAAAATTATTGATCCAAACGACAAAAAGAGGCTATTGCCCAACTTGGGTCAAAAAATAGTCCTCGATACTACCTATTCGACCTTTTTTATTTTTCTTATTCTTAACTTTCAGTCTTTTACCATTCCCCATCTCGTAATAGCTAATCGTAGAGGATTTACCGACACCATCTCGATTATCTCGACAAAGATTCTCGATACAAATTTGATTTGGCAGAGAAAGACCCCTTTTCATTCCGCTGACAACTAAAATCCCCTGCGAATCCTGAACATTTTCCATTTTTCCACATTCCACACTCTCCTCTACCTTATTCTCGCATTTACATTACATGGCTCCCTTGAATGTTGCCACCTCAACCAACTCCGGATCCAAAGATCCCCAACCTTTGGTCAATCTCGAACCACTCTTCTTAACTAGTTTTTTAATCACTGGACATGATGCTTGCAGATGACCAGAGGTTTCGCAATTTCTACACCGAAAGTCGTATTTTCGTAGTCTAAGGGTTGAGAATGCAGAAAGTTTCCAAATTTTAAATTAATTCGATCTGATAACCCTTTACTCAAATTGACTTCCACACACATACGGGTGAAGGAACACAGGCCCGCATGAGATCTATCTATATCTTCTTTTAAGAATCTACCCAATACATTGCCAATATCTTCCAATGCATACCAAAGGTGCAGAGGAAGATTGGGAAGTCTCACCCAAACCGGTGTTTTGGAGATCGATAGAGTGTTTAGGTCAAATTTAGGGAACCAAGGAGTCAAAAATAAACCAACAAAGACTTGCAACCATGACCCATCAGCCTAGGAATTGTTGAAATTCCCCACTTCTCTAAAATGAACCACAAAAAAACCTTTGAACAAAGGAATATTTCACATTTATTAGTCCAATTTTGAAATATCCATTGATACAATGCTATAGAAGAAGGCCATATTCCATTGAATCGCCTATTATGGCATCCTGAGATAAATTTTGGTAATATTCCTCCACTTCCTAGCCTTCGATGACCAATGATGGGATTTCTTCAGCAATATCAACCAAATACGGTTGATTTCCTGGATTATTGCCTTCGGATTTGCCTAGGGCATCTTTGAATGAAGCCTTCCCGCTTCCCAGTGCCTCCCTTATATTTCCTTTATTACCGAACCCTCGTGAACCTTGGTTGGCCTTCGCTTTGCATTTTCATTGCTGTTGAGGGTTAGGGCACAACCGCCCAATCCGTAGCCTCTGTCATGCCATCAAACATGGCCCGCGACCCCCGTAAGCTCCTCCACCTCGCCTCGTTGTCTCTCCATGATCCATGCGCCTCTCTTTGTTAGATCGAGTCGCTATCTCCAACTTCTTCATGATCTCACGCTTTCTCACCATTCTCCCTCCCCCAATTCCATGCCCTCCACCATTAGCAAAAAAATTGTTTTCCATTGATGATACATTATTGTTGCATACTAAACTACCCATGGCTACAAAATTATGGTACTAATAAAATTTTACATTGATTTTCCTCTTGTCACCCCTCACAATCATAGATTAACAAAGAAAGGTAATTTTTTTATTGTGTTGTCTTAAAATGCAAGATCCACTACATGCACTAGAACTTGTTTGTATTCCTCCTTTCCATCCCATTTACCACAGCTAATACAATACATTTAACCATTGTCTTGCAATTGCTTAAACTATATCTCTCATAGCTATCCACTATGATCATAATGCATACGAGAATCGACTTAAATGTAAATTCATTGAGCATTTTTCCATTCCTTCGCTCATACAATTCAACCAAAAAAGACAACATATGTCAGTACACGTTCTACTTTTATACCAAATGTATAAAAATCGATCTCTTTCAATACTTATTCATATTTTTCTAGATTTTACACGTCATATCTTCATCTTGTCACATATATTTTGAGAAGAAATCCCCTTAAACACACCATGTTTATCATTGTGCTTCATCCTTTGGAAATCCTTTTGAGTCAAGCTTGATGTAGGAAAACTTAAGCAACATTCATTAGTAAAAATTGTTGTAAATCTCCTCCACAACAATCAATAGATCTTCCTGTATTTCATGTACGTATTCAAATATGTCCTCTATTTAATGTTGTCATCAAAAATTCTATTAACGAAGAATCCAATTCCTCCGATATGTCATTATCGTTAATGTTGGTTAAATATTTACCAAAAAACCATCTTCCAACTTACTTAAAGTTGTCTTTTCCTTCTTGTATTCTCTCATGGAACCATCTTCCCTTTGTTAAGTTCGATAGTATGTTTATTTATACAATTTGACACATTTGTTAGTCTCATAGCTCCATTATTTCCCGGCATTCATCTCCATGTTGTGCACCTTGCAGAATATAACAACTAGAATATCATTTACAATCTTATCTTAAATCTAACCTCAAATGGTTGTGTAATCACCATGCCGATAACATCCAAGATCCTCATTTTTCTCGCAAATATTTAATAAGGTCATCCCTTTTCTCACGAGTATTATTCAACATATTTTTTTCTTTAAGAAGGACTTATTGTCCCATTTACATGTTAATATTGGTTAGTGTATTTAAATGTTGTTCAAATTGACCAAGGTAGTCCATCCATAATGGTGAATTGTGGGACTATGTTGTGTGGACCCAATACATGAAGTTTATTATAATTAGAAACACTATATCAATGTCTTTGTTGGGGAACATTATGTATTCAAACCAATTTTGACATATCAAATGAGGAACTCTACCAAATAAAAAAATGTACAAATACAAAATGACTAAGATAGATGCAGTTATGTAAGTACAAATAACCATGAGCAACTAGAGTACCTATAGTTAGGTAATTATAGTCATTGATAATAGGTATTTCCAATTATATCCAAAACTATTAAATAGCTAGAAGGAGGGTAATCTTTTAATTAAAAATTTCAGATGCACAAAGAGGAAGGTTTTCTCCTACTACTTCACGGTTTGTTATTTCATCGACAATTCTTTGACATATAATGCAAAAACAAGTAAAGATCTCACGTAAAGTATAACCCTCATAAGTAGGCATCCAATTAAGTTTCATTAATGCTCTAATTTCCTCTAAATAGATTTACGTAAAATATCCATGACTCTTTAGACCCGCTTTATTTGGTAATAAGTACAATGTGGAACTAATGAGTATGAATTATGATATATATTAGTGTAATACTTTTTATAAGATGAACATTTTGTGCCATCAAATGGAATCCCTATGGGAAAAAACTTAGCAATATAAGTTTGAAGAAGAGTTTCCAATTGGAATACTAGTAGTTCTCTTATCCATTGGGAAAAAATCTATTTAAATATTTCACAAAGTGTTTTGGAAAGGAGTATTGTGTGACACAAGAAATCTACAAATCGAGATGAGATAATGGAGGTTTCAAATCTTGAATAAAAATTGAATGACTAAGACAAAGGCTCGAATTTCGACATATAAAAGTAATGCAAATAATAATCCATACATGATTTCATTATTTTCGATCCAAAGGCAAACTATAAGGGACCTGAACACAATACTCTCTTTGTGGGTGCCAAATAACTAGTTCACTATAAAAATAATATTCTTTAGATCGGTAAAGAAAAATAACTCTTACCATTTAATTATATGCATATGGAAAATAATGAAAAATATATATTAATAAATCTTAGACTCAAAGAAACATGTCGCAAATTGATATGATAACCACGTAAGCCGCAATAATTATTTTTTAAAATCACAAACACATATTGCGAAATAACCACGTAAAGTTTTAAGTTATTTTCATACAATTCAAATCATGTGAAATATATTTTCTTAGTATAATTTCACAAAAACTATTTGCTCTCTCTTCACACAAATTTTATGCTCCTACTCAATCTAGATTTATTTGACATGTTTGAAAAATAGTGTTAAATTGTCAATCGGTGATACATGCTTTTCAAAATTCAAATTGATTCATCGCATGGTCGAATAACGAGTTGTCTTAACTTTTGGCAATATGGTTATATCTAATATCGACCCACCTACGGATTTTATGATATTATCTAGCTTCATTTTTATGTAGGTGCAATAATGTATTTATGTGTATGCAACACCATTTAGCTACAATAGTTTCCAAACATATAAAAGTAGCTACAAGTATATCTAAGTAGTTTCCAAGTATATCCAAATATGATTTGGTTTATAATATCTCCCATGAACATTTGATGCATTATCATGTTAAGTCATTATTGTCATGTGGCAAGAACTTGATTAGTCAATGAACCCCGTGCATAGTTGAGAACAACACATCAAGTCGTGATTTTGAAATTCAAGTTTAATCCACTCCAATTGAGATTTCATATATCAAATTTGGAGATGGGCACTATATTGAATCTCGTAGATCAATGGTCAATCTAAGGGTCTAATCTCCTAAACAAGGACAATATGCAAATGAGATTAAAAGATCGACGGTTAAGATTGAATCACTAGATCAACAATTAAAATTTAAATCTCCTATGAAAAACTCGTATCAATTTCTAAATGAGATTACAATATTGATGATCTAGATTAAATAAACATTTACATAGAGGATAATCTTGCAATCGAAATGGGAAAATTTATTTATATGTGCCATCAAATATCTTGAGATTAACAATTGAGATTAATTTTTGAAGATTAATGGCCATTCTTGATATCTTAACTCATACATACACATGTCCTTCCACTCGAGATTTTATGGTTGACGAACCAAATCGGTTAATGAAGATCGATAACCAATCTCTCAATCTTATATCACTTCCTTCATAGAGCATTCATTTTAGATTACAAGATTGGTGACAATGATTAAACCATTGTATATCTAGGGCCCAAATTCAACTACATGGATTGTAAATTTTAACCTTCATGCTCATTTACATGTTTTCCACATTTTGGTCTTAAAATACTTTTACAATTTTGATACTATCATATCTTCAAACAACCGTATTTGAAACATGATTGTCATTTTTCACATAGATATTTATATGAGTTATATAAAATATTGATATGTATACAAATATATGATATGATTTCCTTACAAAATTAAATTTATTTTTTTAATTTTATAGAATACTATTAGTCTACCATTTGTTGTACACAATTGGAAGGGAAATACTTAGTTGAAAATTAGTTTGACGGGATTCATGATCTTGTATAATTTTAATCATGCGTAAGGGTAAACACATATGCCACTAGTTAATTACGAGATATATGTAAGTGTTTCCATGTATGAGTTGTCATGGCTAGGATATTTGAGGCTCATACACTCCAATTAAAGATTTCAACAAACGATCGAGGTTCATACCTAGCAATTTCTATCACCCCATAGTTATACGCATCGGTCATATACTTGATTGGTTGATTTGTCTTATGTATTAAATTCCTATTATCAATAATTTCAGATCATTTGTTATGTCATATTAAGGGTAAATACAAGTTTCTTTAGGTAACTATAGGAAGTCGCATGTGCTTCCATATACCTCCAAGTATGATTTGTTGTGGCTAAGATATTTGAGGTTCATCCATTCTATTTGAGGTTTTCAAAAACAATCAAGATTTCTATCTAGTGATTCACGGAAGCCCATAGTTGTATGGTTGTTTGTCGTATAATTTGATTGATTAATTTGTCTTGTGTATTAAATTCTTATTATTAGTAATGTCAAATCATTTGTTGTGTCGTAGTATGCCATGTGTAATATTATTGTCTCACTCAAGAAATTTAATGTGAATAAATATAATACAATTCTTTATTAGTTTTATATTACATAAAAAATTAAATAAATACTAAATATTTGTCATTAATTAAAAGTAATACTAATTACATAACAACTTAACTTAATCTCTAGTTCGAGTTAACATATATTACCCGTAAGATTTCAATAATTCTATTAAAAACTCTCGATATAATGTGTCAAGATCCTAATAAGTTGTGAGGGGAATAAGTATTATATAGCAATTATGCCCATCGATTAGACATTTAGGGGATATATGTACCGACTATGAAATAACATTTATTGATTGAAATTTAATCGTCTAATCGATAATAAAAAGGGATATTAAACGAATATATGTGGAATAAAGGCCTACTTTTTTTTCCGATCAATGGTTTTGGAGAGGGCAATCATTATGGTTTAACCTTATGAAAGCATTCATATATCTCAAGGTCAAAAAAATATGCAAACCATGCAACACGTAATATCCGGGCTAATAGATTTAGAACAAATAAAAGGGAACGAACACTAGACCGATCAAATCTATCACAATTGAAAGCAAGATGTAATCCTAAAAGGCTATGAAATATGCAAGAAAATGAGTGTTCACAATTATGTTTTTATGTGAAATTAATTTTACGTTAATAATGTAATACATCTAACCACAAACACTACAATAAAATCTAGTTAGATCTAAAATAATACAACCAAACTTAATTGTGTAAACTATTTTGAATGTAAGAGTTGACAAGAGGCGCTTTAAGAAGAATATGTGATTTCAAATAAATCATGTATCAATCTTAAACAATAGATAACACGATCAAGGTTTTTATGGCCAAATAGAGAGGATTTAGATAATTTACATCAAATAGAGAACCTTACTAGATCCATTAAGATAATCTTCAAGGTTTGTCAATGTACTTTCTTGAGACCATCAAGATACTATTGTGGAAATTGTTACATAATTGAAATCTATTTTGATGAATTTATTCATCGTGCACAACATTTTGAAAATTCAAATGTCATAAATTCCTTGTAGATCTCTAGGAAACTAATATCCTTTCTCTAATCCATGTTAGGTTAGCTATGTTGTAAAGAGTAAATTAACTATTTGTTTTGACACTCATGTTAAACTAGAAAAGAGTAGAACTTCCTTGATTTTTAATAGGTCACTCAACAAAGGTACAATATCAAAAACATGACACTAAGTTTAATTAAAACAATTCAACTAAAAAGTCCAATGTAATGTATTGTCTACTATATATGATTTTTATGCTATAATGAGTACCTAAAAAGAAATAAACACTTCACATTTACTTTTGCTCAATACTTTGAATTCACAACAAGGCCCCGTCTCTTGAATTTCATACCACATCATGTACTAAATGCATTAATGCACCTATGCATTTATATCCTTCTCGATTCAAAATTAGGAGCATATTAATGCGTAAGTCGACAAACAATGGGTGGGAAAACTAAAAAGAAGGCAAATTTTTGGAGGACCCAAATAAGGATAAGGACGCTCATAACAAAACCTCTCAAAACTATACACATGGTTATAGGGGACCCATAATGGTAACTAAACATTTTTAGGAACTTTGAAATGTAATTGTATAGTTATGAGGAAAACTTTGGAACACAGGGGAACATAGGAAATAAAGAAAAAAAGGAAAGAGGAAAATAGGGAGAATGATACAAAAATGTTGAAACATGCTAATAAGAACCTAATTTGGACCAATAATCAATAAACACACAAGTACACGAGCTATTAATGCAATTATACTCCTAATAAACACCCCTTACTAGAATTAGGTGTATATAGTTTCCTAATATATATGTCTTTCATGCAACTTGAGGATAAAAAAATTAGAGAACCATACTTAGGCAGGGGTTCCAAGGGGGTGGTGACGACTCCGATTTTCAATGAGCAAGTGGCCTCATGAACAATCAAAAATGGAAACACCAAATTTTAGAATATTTTCTTAAAAATAAGGAGGAGACAAGTTTTTACATGGAAAGTTGGAGGTATGGAAAAAACAAGTGTCATAATGTGATTAGTTCTTATTATAGCTTGAAGAAAAGTTAATTTAACAAAAATGAAATGGATATATTTGATCACGGGAAAATTTAATTACACAACAAACACAATTTAGAGATTTATAGGATGACAAAATAAATTATAGTCAGAGCTGGGAGACAATGCCATTTAAAATCATGCGACATATATTCTATTTTATTAGAGGTGGTTTAATGCAAAATAAGTTAATTAATTTTAAAATAGCCAAAATATTAAGATCATGGCTCAATAACAACCTTAAATTGCTCAAGAACATCACATAGTAATTACGTTGAAGGTGTAGCATAAGTTAGATCACCCACCCAAAGCTAACACATAGTACATATCATCGATGGATGTGGTTGTTGCCATGCATGGACGCTGATTGAAGAAATCTTGGCCATTTATTTATGTGACGTAGAGGTTATCCACTTTGTCATTTGTTTGCATGTCATGGCGGTTGTTTACTCATCTCACACCATTCTCGAGAAACATGTAGGGTTTCTTCTTTGTGGAGGGAAGTCAGAATAATATTCTTGGTCCGCAGTAGCATTATACAAGGCTCGCAGGTGGTGGTTGCATTCGTAAATGGTAGAAAATGAACAATACAAGCCAATATCTTAGCATTTGAGTCATAAAATAATTAACAAATAATTGTTTAACTTTTAATGTTTTTGTACACATTTTTGTCTTGTCGAATATCTCGTAATTTTTTTAAAAACCAACCTCTTTGGCCTTGTTTGTTTGAAATATTATTGTTGTAGACACCAAATTTGGGTCTTACGACGCCCTGTACCCCGTATCTCGTCCCGCAACCTAACCCTACCTCACCACCTAAACCTTACACACTTAATTATTTATTAATTACCTTATAATTAATAAATCCACATCTCCAACCCTGCCACCTCACCTCGCCACCTCACTATGACCTAGCCCTAACCCTAAACTAACCTAATTAAGACCTATGACTTGGTCCAGACCCACACCCATGACTCATCACCCCTCACCCGCATCAAAACGAACCTAATAATGACTTGACCAAGCCCACAACTGATCCCTCGGGAGAAAAGGAGGGAAAGTTGGCTATTTTACTAAAAATAGCCAACTTTGACCTAATCGACATCGGTCCCTACTGATCAAGGCCGACACGTGAACCACACGGCTCTTGTAAATGACCTCCCCCAACCAAAATGACGGGATCCCGAATTCATTTGCAAGAGAGAGACAAGTGAAGGAGAGAGAAGAGTTTGTAAAGAGGAGTATCGAGCCCAAGACTGTGACTGAGCAACTAGAGCATTGTCACACTCATCCAAAAATTAGGAGAGTCAGAGGATAGCTTCATCAGATCACTTCCAATTGTTGGATCATCCCAACTGAGCCTCGCCTTCGCCACGCATTCTTTGGACCTACATCCACATCGAAACTAGTAAGTAGTCTCGTTTATCACCTTGTATGCTTCTGCATAGACACTACTTTGTGAACTTTTAATTCATAGGGATTATAAGCTCACTCATGGATCTACTACCCTAAGAACAACCTCGCACCTAACCTTCTTGTCATCCATCTCTATATTGTCCCAAAGACAACTCTCCCACTCTCTCGAGTCCTCTCTATCACCCTACTACTCCCCTCAACCATCTACTAATCTTCCAAACCTCATAACCACCTTACACCAACCTCCATTTAAAAATCCCTAAATCACTGCCCCTACCGATATCGGTTATTCCCCACTGTACGGTTTTATAAGCGCAATCGGTTATCCAAAGGACCGGACGGCCACCGTGACTTATACCAAAACCAACCTTTCACCTATTCACCTCAAAACAATCTCATGTCTAGCCTGGTCTATCCCTGTAACTTGATCTGAACATATCAATAACCAGTGACCAAACAAACAACATGACATTCTATTATTGGTAGTTTAGTCTCTATTGCTTTTAGTAACGAGATACCTAAATCGTGAGTTCGCAATAGCTTCTTTATTATCATTTGCATCAATTTTTATTAAAAGGGAACTGACCACCTTTGAAAGGAAGTCTAATATTTCCTAGGCCCAAGGCAGTTCCCTCACTTATCATTTAACTAAAATCTGGTGGTCTTGCATTCTTATTTATAGGTAGTCCTTCCTGCACAAAAAGGAGCTCTTCACAATCGGTCGATCTCTCTACGACGCGCACATCTTCCCAACACTCAACAGTATTCCTCCTAACCCTAACCCCTATCTGCTTTCTCAAGAGAATGAAAGGATAGAATTAACTCTATTATGGAACAAAATTCTATGCGAAACAATCAGTATTTAATTTTTTTATATTTTTATTAATAATACGCTTTGCATATTTTTTAATTATGTTATTTTTGTATGGGTATACCGTATATAATGTTTCAATGTCGGTATTTAATTCCCACCTTTTTTATCTTCAACATTTCATTTATGTTTTCATCTTACCTAACAAATAAAACACCATCGAATTAAAAACCTCAAACCATAAAAATAACAAAGCTTGACCCGCATATAAAATCTACCTTTCAGTCCATATATGACTATCCATTGAAAGGGCTATATTATTGATGATTGTTCACGCATCAATCAAGCTGTTTCCTGCAATTACTTGAGCTTACAACTAAAAATGGGGGCTACAAAGTTCTACAAGAAGTAGGCATTGCACTAGGGTCTTGAACCTTGAACATATTAGATTTTCCCTTTTTTTAATTTTTGGCCCCTTTTAAGTGCAAATTGCACTCACGTGAATAGTGTAAGAGAGATTAAAACTATAAAGTGGAGCACATATAGCATATATTATTTTGGCAAGAACAATCTGAGTCGTGGAATAGGTGTGGAGTATGTAGGTATTTTATTTCCAAATTTTGATTCACGTTGTTGTCTTATCTACCAAATTAAACATCATCCAATAAATGACCTTGAAGCCATAAAAATAAAATTAAAAATAAAAGCAAAGTTTGATCAATGGGTAATGTTGCTCATACAATCAATCAGACAAGCTCAATTATCAATGATTGTTCATACATCACTTGCTTCCATGAAATTACTCTAGCTTAAAATTGAAAAATGGGGCCTACAAAGTGGTACAAAAAGCAAGTAGTCTCGGTTGGGTTTCGAGACTTCAACTTATTGGATTTTCCCCTTTTTTATTTTTGCCCCTTTAAGCACCAATTGCACTCATGTGAATAATATAAGCGAGATTGAGACGATAAATTGGAGCACAAATAACATATATTATTTGAGTAAGAACAATCCAAACCATGGAATAAGTGTGGGACATGCAAGTATTTAATTCCCACCTTTTAATTTCCAAAATTCCATTCACGTCTTTGCCTTATCGAACAAATTAAACACTATCCAATTGAAAGCCTTGACACCAAAATAAATGATAATAAAAAAATAACAAAGCCAATTTTATGGAAGTCACCATGTTACCACCATCTGACAATCCTCGGAGTATGCCGACAACAGCTTGTCCATTTTGCCAATCAAAGTATAGATAGTGCACATAGATGAATGACATGGGCGTCATATCTTCTTTGCCTAAAAACAAGGAACAAGGTTTGTTGTATTCAGGTTTGTGGGACTAGATTGTCAAAGTGTGGAGGATGTTGGATTTCAAATGTGTGGAGACCATTCAAGCTCAACACGCTACCATCATTTTCCCGTGTCGTCTGGTTTGACAGCTTTGTTTTTAATTAGTTCTCGACGACTATACGGCTAAAGTGTGGAGCAGTCTCAAGATGGCCCAATACCATGTTGTCACATTCCTCTATCCATTAGGGTGAATATTCATAAGTTTTTATCAAAGATGGTTGGTTGCACAACTCCTTTCCTGCAATTTCCTGAGCTTAAAACTAAAAGGTTGGATACAAAATGCTACAAGAAAACCATTGAAATTGGGTTTCAACATGGAACCTGTTGGATTTTTCACATTTTTTTTTAATATTTCCCCCTTTAAGACGAACTACACTCACATGAATAATGCAAGTGAGATGGAGACAACAATGTGGAGCACATATAGTATATATTATTTTGGTAAGAATAGTTTGAGCCATGGAATAGGCGTGTGAAAATGCATCTATTTAATTCCCACCTTGTTATTTGTAACTTTCCATCCATTTCTTCACCTTATCTAACAAATTAAATGCCACCCTATAGAGATCCTTGAAGTTGATGGTCATTGATAGACAAAACCATCAAGATCGTTAATGAGGGAAACCCTAACTATTACCCTTAATAGTTAGAGAGAAACATTAATCTCAAATGCGCGTGAAATCACTACTTGGGATGTTAGGTCCACTCCACATCTCCTTGTCTCTAGAGTGTCCCATGAGATGCACATGCAAGTTTACCTTACATTTACGCGCGTTCTTACTACCCAAAAAACACATGGCCTATAATTTAAAAAATAATTCACTTTGATAGTATCAACCAACCACTCCTTGACAATTTTCACAATATGCCCTTTCTCCTTCAAATGATTGAGAAAAATGCCCTGTGGTTGTATGAGAGTAAAGTATTGCATTACTTCCCCATACTACTTTCTCCTCCCTTGCACTTCTTCTCATTCAAATCCCTTGTTCATCACCCCTCTTCCTCTCCTACGGTTTAAATCCCTCTAGGTTGACTTCTTCAAAGCATCCCCTTCTGTTTCCATTGTACATTTCACATGTAATTGCTAATATATGTTGTGTCATTTGGTTTTTGTTTTTTTTAAATATAGGTTGACATGTTTTGTTGTATTAAAATGTTTAGTAATTCGAGACATGATAATTATTAATATAGGTTGAAGTGTCGTTTGGTAATATTGTTTTTAAATATAGGTTGATATGTCATTTTGTTTTATATTGTTTATCAATGTCAGATGCCACATCATAATTATTAATAGAGGTTGAAATGTCATTTGGTGGATTTTTTATTTTTATAAATAAGAGTTGATATATGATGTAATAAATTATTTAGAAATTCTACGTTATATGTCACATCATAATTATATTGATAGACATTTTATAATAGTAATAAAAGGTGGGATATAATGGTGTGACCATGTAATTTTATCATCTATATAAATTTTACGCTCATTCAACATCACTTAAAAGGTTTTTTCCCACCTTTAATAAGCGAATAAAAATAGTAATATCTTGACCATGTGGTAGAGTATGGGGCCTTTTTGGGGAATGATCTTTTTGTCGTTAACAAAAAATATATGAAGAGAATGTAATATGTATAAATAAATGTAATAAGATATTTATATTAGTTATTAACATATGCTCATATATATTTGAAACTACCATTGAACATAGTAAATGATTATTATATTTAACTAAAGGGAATATTCTAAAATAATACCTAAATGAATCTTGTACTTGCTAATTACGCCGAAAGGTGTTTCCCAATCGATATGGGGTTGCCTTGTTTGACAAGTGTTAGAGAACCAAAATCCGTAATTATTAGAGGCAATGCATTAACATACGATCTTAATCACACCGTTGATCTTTACAGATGAAAATATATTTTATTCCAACAACGAATCAAGTAAGAGCACAAGGTTTGTGCTTTGTGAAGACAATTCACACCGTCGATGCGTTAAAAGTAATTACATTAGTTGATTAGTGATGCCATTGAATGCAAGTGTTGGCTCGAAATACAAAAAAACATATTCATATGAATGACCATCAAACCTTGCTATGGCGTACGGAAAAAGTATACAAAGTTATTTTTTCGTGAAATAGAAGTATGCATATTTGTTTTGGCATGAGGTAGAGGTGTGCGAAGATGGAGTGTGGAGAAAAAGTCGTTATTGTCTAGATGTGTGATGATGTCATGAAAATATAGCTCCCCCAAAACAAGAAAAACAAACAATTATTTTCTTGAGGAAGATGTATGGGACATCAATGTGGTGTGGCGGAAGTTAACGGCAATGTTTTTGGCATGGAGCAGATTTTTGTAGGCTCAAACAATCAAAGCTCCGTATTTGCATACAATAGTGGTTTACAATGTCCTGCTTGTGGGTATTTTCTTGTGTTTGGGGAAATGTTTGGTGATTTTATGCATGCCTCGATTTTAGTTTTTGTTTGTGTTTGTAGTTATTCCTATGATTTAGGCTTGCATTGTTATGGAGAGCATTTGTGGTCGTGGTCGCTAAGGTATGCTTTTTTTCATGCCTCCTTAAACAAATATTACTTGATATAAGCGCAAGGATTAAACACATTTACAAAATTAGTTTAATGTCAATAACATGTACATCTCATTGGTCACTTTGAGCTTCTTCTATTTAGACATAATTGATTTAAAGCCACACAATAATATTACTCCTCTCTCTTATTTGTAAAATAATATTATGAGAAAACACTTGTAGAATAATCTAAACAACATCATCACCGAATCCCATATTAACTTCCCAATATGTAATTTTTATAATAATGTTTTCAAAGTTATCGAGAAATATGGAAAAAAACATAAATGGCGCATGTTTTAATTTTCAAAGGCACTCCAAATAAATATGTCAATGTTTATTTCACAATGAAGAATGAGGATTTTTATAGTTGTGAAAGTAATATTAAGATGTCATGTCTATTGTGGTGTTTTTTTATTGGCATATTCCCCTGGAATAGGTCTCATATATTTTTTACTTATTAGTCTAGTTATGTCATTTATTGTATTTGCAAGGTATGATGATTTAGTAATATTGTTTTCCTTTCCACAACATACTCTGGTTTTGCTTTCATTTTGTGTTCATTGTTGTTGTTGTCATTTATAGTTGTTCTTACACAAAGCGTGTGTGGTCGTCACTGCAAAGGTCTGCCTTTGCTCATTCTTCGTTAATGTCCTCTTTGGTTTAAGTTGACACATACCTTATGTTAGCTCACATTTATTTTTTTCTTGTTGGTAAAGTTAAGTGATTTGTTGTATTTAGAAGGCATAACGATTTAACAACAATATTTTTCGCTCCACAACATACATACTTTTGTATATGGAAACAATCAGAGGAAATGTATGTATATGGAAGCAATCAGTAGGAAATTTATAGGAGCCTCAAGAGATTGGAAATAGTTTTGTATATTTTTCTTTTTTGAAAACATAATGAAATCCTAACAATTAAATATTTCTACAACTATTCATGACTGTGGATTGGTATATGTTGTTTAAATTTATATTCCATTTAACTATGGTCATCCCTTAGTATCTTTTGGTTAGTTTTTTAAGATATGGTTTTATTAACAATTTTTACATATTATGGAGGATAGTTTAGTCATCATTATATTGAAAGGATTGGTCTCTGTTAGAATGGTGAAAGGGTGAGAAGCTTTTGACAACACGTCGCTTGTTGTTTTTGTTTCGAACAACCCGTAATCCCGCCATCTACAAGTTGTGTCTCAGATCAATGACATAAAAATGATTAAAACTGTCCATTTTTGACAAATACCTTTTATTTTGTGGTGAGGAGGGGTTTTGCAAAAGTTGCAGAGCCTATGACACCTTCCCCTAAAAATGGCATAATATTTCTACGAATTTTCTACCGTATAATCATTTTTGTTGTTTTGCAGAATCGCTATTATCATCATTCAGAACACTCTACTTCACAACATAGAGTTGTATGAATGTGTGCAATCCTCTCACAAAAACATGCAGATATTTAATTCTTATGTTTTTATTTTAAAACGCCTCTTTCAATGGAAAATAAATTCACCTCTCACTCGTATGGAAAATCGCTAGAGTATCTCAATTCTTAATGATTGTTCAAGCATCACATGTTCCTCTGCAAGTAATTGAGCTTCAAATTGAAAAGAAACATTTATTGGGTTTTCCTCACTTTTACATTTTGGTCCCTTTAATCGTAAATTGTATTCATGTGCATAATGCGTGTGATATGGAGATGAAAAACTATATTACATAATGTGTTTTTATTTCTAACCTTCAATTCATGTCTTCACCTTCCTTGAACATTCTTTTAATGTGTCCTCGTTACTGATCCCACGGGAGTAATTTTGGGTGCCAAGTTGTCATCTTAGTAGACCTTCCTCCCAAATATCTTACTAGTCAATAACGCATTGCATCACCCTTCACAATTCTAGGTGTACTTCACCTACGTCATCTTCACTTGAAAAACTACATGCTTTATAGTTAGAGACATACCCTATTCGATTTCTTGATAGCCATAGAGAAACCCTAATTGCAATTGTGTATGAAACCCTAATCATAATTGTGCATGAAATCATATTCATATTTGTGTATAAGGTTGAGTACATAACATATACTATCTGGTTAGAAACAATGTAATTTGGGGAATAGTTGGGGACATATAAGGATGTTAATTCCCATATTTTTATTAAGTCGTGGAATAGGTTTGAGACATGCATGTATTTAATTCCAACATTTTTATTTAAAAATCCCTCTTTCCAATGGCATATAAAATCCACCTTTCGCTCATATGGCCTACTGCTAGTGTGACATAATTATCAATGATTGTTCAAACATCACTTGCTCCGCTTCAAGTACTTAAGCTTGAAACTAAACAATGTTTATTGGGTTTTCGCTATTTTTACAATTTGGTCTCTTCAAACGTGAATTACATTCATGTGCATAGTGTGTGGGAGATGGAGATGAAAAAATGGAGGAAATAACAAATATTATTTGAGTGGGAACAATCTATGCCATATAATAAGTGTGGGGCATACATTTATTTGATTCTCCTATTTTTTATTTCTAACCTTCAATTCATGTCTTCATCTTTCTTATATCTAAATTATCCCTTAAAATACACATGTTAATTCACCTTACATTTATTTTTGTTCTAACTACATGTAAAGCGCAAGAGCCGAAATTGCCATCAATAATTATTGATATTGGCAATATTGCTCGATCGCTCTTTTCTTTTAGATATCTCTAAAATATGCTTCCTCAACCCTCGCATGCCATATGCAATTCTTTTCAAACAATTGACACACTAAATGTGCAAAAAAAACATTTATGCCATACAAAACGTAAAATGACAAAACATCGTAGTGCACTTGTCGGATGACATCTTTTTGTATCCCGTTCGTCCATTTTGTAGAGGGGCTCAATTATTAATGATTGTTCATGCATTGCTTGCTTCATTATCTTCACTCGAGCGTAAAATGGAAAAGTGTACCTAGAAAGTGCTATAAGAAGCAAACAACACGGTTGGGTTTCAAACTAGGACCCGAGTGACTTATCAAATTTTTTTTTGGCTCCTTTAAGCTTCGACATCACATTGCGATCATGTGAATAATTTGTATGATATTACGAGGCTTAAGTGGAGTACATATAGTAAATATTATTTGGGTAGGAACAATATGCTTTATGGAATACGTGTGGGGCATGCAGGTATTTAATTTCCCACCTTTTACTTTATAACAATCCATTCATGTCTATGTCTTACTTATCCAATCAAATGTCATCTAATCAAAAACCTTGATGCCATGAAATAAAAAAACAAGTTTGATTAACATATAAAACATACCTTTCATTGATATGTCTAATTGCTCTTGAGGCTCAATTATTGGTGTTTTTTTGCCCAACATTTATTTTTCTACACATACTTGACCTTACAACTTGAAATGACACTACAAATTGCTACAAGATGCATCCATTATGCCTAGGTTTCACACCCTAAAACTTTCTCAAATTTTTATTTTCCTCTTTGTGAGACTGAAATTCTCAAGTGGAGCACAGATAGTAGATATTGTTTAGGTAGGAACAATTTGATCCAAATAATAGGCATGGGGCATGCAATCCAAAGCCTTAATCCACCTTTCACTCATATGAATTTTCATTGGAAGAGGTCAATTATCGATGTCCAGTATGTGCATAAACCATTCTTTGTAATTACTTGAGCTTACAAATGAAAATAGGGGCTACAAAGTTCTACAAGAACTATTCATCATGCGGTTGGTTGTCGAACTTGGAACATATTGGATTTTCCTTATTTTATTTTTCTCTTTTAAGTGAAAATTCCACTCACGTGAATACTGCAATACCCTAATTGTTAACTCCGAGAGTTGGATAAAAAATCCAATCTAAAATTGCATGAAATCGTCACCTTAACATTCTATGTACACTCCACATCTGCGCATGTCCGTAACGTGTCCGATGAAACATGTATTCAAATTCCCCTACATTTGCATTTTTCTAACTACCTAAGTAAATCTAATGGCTGCGATTTCATACAAATTTTTTCTTCATTAACATATTTTGACCACTCCTTGCTTAATGAGATATCTCCCTCAATAGTTTTGTCAACGCCTTCGCCAACAATGATTTTCTCCTTGTGATTGGTAGACATGCCATCAAATTCTTTGAGGGGGAGTTTCACATTGGCTTCCCCTCTCATCTTTCGTGCCCTTGCACTTCTCCACCCTCAAACCCCCTCTTCATCTCCCTTTATTTCTCTTTGTCTAGTTTCAATTTCTTCACTAGATCCTTTTGCTTTCCATCATACATTTCATGTATACGATTGCTAGTCAATATAAAAGAAGCTAAATGCATTTAATCCCACATGGGAACATGATGAAAAAAATTTACATAGGACTCATGAAAATCAAGTGGAAGGCGAAGATCTTGATAGCCCAATTGAGGACTAGATCACATCATTTTTGGTGTGAGACCAATAGGTGGACAACACTAAAGGGGGAGTGGGAAATGATAATATGCTTATTTTGAACAAAGGGACATGAAGATAGAATGACATTACATCATGGAGTGTGCAACCTATAATGACATTTGTATCAAGTATGAAAAGGCCTTGAGAGTTGACAAATTAACCGACTTGTTTGAGGAGGCAAGGCTAAAAAAATACAATCGATTTTTCGATCAAGATCCACAAAGAGAAAATTTGATATAAAAAAAGTTATAAATTCTACAAGGTCGACAGGGCAACCGTAGTGTCCAACCACCATGCTGTAACGGGGCCCCTTTGTTTCAACTCTTGGCCCCATACATTCATTCATTCATTTTAAAGTATTTTTGGATAAAAATACATAAGTCTAAGTTTTAAGATGAAAAATTCAACATACAAAATTGATATTAACTTCTAATTAGTCAAAAGTCTAAAATAATAATTAGGTAAGCTTAAAAGTTAATAAGAGGTTGGAAGTTTCCTACATATAATCTTTGATTTTATAGGAAGACATTTTACCAAATGTAAATTTATAAACAAGTAAATTTAGGCTAAGCGTTCTCTAATAAATAAAAATTTGTGAGTATCAAATATATTTCCTAAAAAACAATAATTTTTAAATAACACGTGACCACTTTTATTACCAAATATTCAAAAATAAATTGAAGTAAAATTATTTCTATAAAAAAATAATATAAATATGTTTAATGACATTTTTAATAATAATAATATAATTGTTTTATAGTTCATGATGCTTTGGGTGGCTAGTTTTTGGGTCCAGTAGGCGACCGATAATTACGTCCGAAGGCATCCCCCTATGGGAAAGGCACTTCCAGACGTTTTGTGGATCGTGCTAATTTTGTCGGTTTGCTTGACGCCACCGTCTGGACGCTTTCACATTTTTTGACTATTTTACTACAATTGTTTCGTAAATCAATGGAAGAGTCATTGTCATGCGGTTGGAACTTGGAAGCACATAATAAATATTTTGTGGCTCTTATTGTGCTGCTTGGTTCTGAGTTTGTGTGGAGGTTTAATCAGACAAGAAACATCAAGATCGTCGTTAGATTCGGAAAAGAACTCTTCTTCGGCCCCTGGTATGGAGAACTGGTTGACAGGGGTTTCATTTCCCTCTCCTATTTTCAAAATAGTACGTAAGTTCAAATACCAGTTCCATGCAAAGCAATTCATGAAGACAGACATTCATGAAGTTTCATTTATAAATCTCCATTCCTACACACATTTACACAAGCAAACGAATATCAATTCCAACATGAAAGTACAATCCAAACTTATATTTAGACAGACAAGAAGAACTTATTTTCAAAATTGAAGTTTCCTTATCTAAATGTTATGAGTATCCACGACACCGACATTAACAAGACAAATAAGCACCTTAGAGCAAGCTTCTTACAGATTTCTCAGCCTCTTTCACTCAAGATTTGCACAAAAACATGCAGCAGAAAATATATTAACAGGGAGCCAATTCTGTAATACATTCGGGATTGGCCAAATGCATTACATACAAAAAATAGTAATCCATGGGCTCTCACATAGAGTAAAGCAGAGACATGCATCTGCACAGCCTTTTTCGAGTACACAAATCCTAAACTCGGAGGAGAATACAGGGATTGTTGCAAAAACTATAAGCTGCTCTGGATTTCTCACACAGAGGCTCCAAGATTGCATACACATAAATTCAATTGCTATGATGAAGGCTTCCATATTTCACACACATTAATTGAATTGTTATGATGGGTGAAACCTCGGATTCCATCATATTTCATAGTAGATCCCAACTTCCACACTCCATTGTGGCCAAAAATAATGCAAAGAGCAAGAAACGCCCCCTTAAAAAGGTAAAAGGCATTCATTCAGCGGCTACTCCCATGTCAGATAAGTCAATGAATGAATGGGTTGTCCTGCAAAAAGTACACAAAGTGGTCTGCACTCATTCCAAGGAATTTACAAATAAGTGGGCTGCACAAATGCCTAGAAACAGGGTGAACAAGTGGGCTTCATCCGTGTCAATAAAAATTATCATCAAGTGGGATCTCGTGGAGAATCCCACGAAGTGGGCTGTACTCACACTACAAGATTCATGAATAACTAGGTTACACTTCTGATTGATTGGATACTACATCTACCCAAATGTTTCCTGCTCACTTCTTGGCCAAGAAAAGCATTCCTCTGCTATATAAATGCCCCTCACAGTTGGCCACAACATTCTAGCTTTGAAGAACTCTTTACTGATGCCTTTAGGAATTGCATAGGCTTGTGGAGAATAGCTAATTTCTCGACTCAAATTTAAAACAGTCTTGCTTGAAAGATGGTATAGAGGGTCCTAGAGGCATTAGAAGGGTCTTAGGGTTCATTTCATAGTGTTGGCTTGGGTCTAGTCATTTGAAAATTCAAATTTTGGTTTTTCCTGCCCATTTGCAAAATTTGAATTTTTGAACTATGTTGGCCATTTTGGCTTGTTGAAGCGTATGCTAAGAGTCTAGGTGAGTAGGTTGTATGTCTTAGACATCTTGTCATGGCATTAGAAGTTCATTAGGGTGAAAGTTAGTACAAGAGCTTCAAAAAGACATTTAAATCCTTCTTTTCCATATGTAAAAGACCATCTTGAGGCATAAAAAACAGTTAGGTTTAGAAATAAGTGAAAAAGAGAAGGAGAAACTTGAATGGAAGTCAGTTATCATTGTTTGCACGTGGAGAACTCTGTGGATGAGGATTTGGAATGAAGAAATCAGAAAAGGAAGAAGTATTATACTCTGTTATTGCATGGATGATTGTTTTCTTCATTGAGAGGATACTATGTGAATCCATGTTTGGTTGTAAATACATGAATTTTCTTTGTATTCATATTTTCAAAAAAAAAAAAATGATAATAATGACAAGGTAAATGTACCTATTTTAGTATATAACCACCTTAAATATTATTCGTCCAATTCAGGGTTTCATCTTTAACTTTTTCTATTGGGTCAAATATTTGAAGTATATATTACCTAATAAATTATCCCTCACAATTATTATCAATATGGAATCAACCCAATTACAACCTAATCATGTATTTTATGTTAAATTGTTGGCTTCCATAAGTCATTACTCCTCAATTATTACCAATGTGGAATTAACCCAACTACAACCCAAGCAATGTATTTTATGTTAAATTGATGGCTTCCACGAGTAATTACGTCGAAGGCGTCTCCCCATAGGAAAGGGCCTTGCGGTCATTCACACGACTGTGTCAAATTTGACGGTCGTTTGGACGTTTTTTCAATGTATTTAATTTGACGACCGTTTTGACGGTTTTGACGTGCATTTTGTTTTTATTTCCTATTTTTAGTGATACAAATCGGGAGCCCTGCAGTGGGAAAGTTTGGAGATAGCACCAATCGGTGTACTCATAGGAAAACCAGTCACGTGATTTTTTGAATAGATATTTTGTTGCCTTGTGGTTTTATTCTCACTGCTTACCTTGGATTAGTTGTTGTCTTTGTTGTTAAAGACCCATCATGTTGAATCTATCAAACCCGTAAAGGTGCCCCATTCTTAATGCAACCAATTTGTTCATATAGTGTTTTCAGGCATCTTTACAGTTAGTTTGAGGAAAAACTATGTTAATATTTTGTGATTTTTCTGTTACATATTTATAAAGAAAAGCAAGAACATAATAACCTAAGCTACTCATAGACTTAAGAAATCCCATTTACAATTGTGCTCCAATTAGCCATCATATTGGAAACCACCCAATATTCTAGTGCATGCCTCTCTCACACTTTCTAGATTAGGCTTATCAATAAGATTGTAGCTTAGTGTGCTTGAGTTCACGACTATATATTAAACTTTCAAATCCCATGTCAACATAACATACTGCCATTTAAGATTATTGTTAAAATAAGGTATTCTGAGCCCAAAACTGACAAGTAAATTCCCAAGCAACATGTACTCCATCCAATATTGAGTTTTTCTTTTTTGCTTTAATTTGGGATGTATCAATCCCAAAACAGGGCTCATCTTACTCGCAAAGCTACATCTTAAAAAGCAACAAAAAAGCATCATTTTATTTACCAAAAAGCAAAAAAAAACATCATTTTATTTACCAAATAAAATCATTATTGCATCTGCATTAGTCATGTAGTGCTCAATAGTTTCCATGCACAAGTGCAAGGAGACAAGGGTTCAATATAAAAGCATCAATTCAATAAATTTCTTTTGCAGATAGATGTATCTACGTTAAAAGTAGGAGGGAGGTAATCACTGGACTTTGCATGTGATGGTACTTGAACAATAAAAAGAAATAACTTCAATCAACCATATCAAATGTCAAATGAAAGGTCAAAGGATCTGAACGGTTCGAGAAGAGGCCAGAAGGACCTACCAAAAGCAGTAAAAACATTGGAAATACACCCCATAGGAAAAATAATAATATCAAACATGTTTATATTGCAGAAGGAACTTGGAGCAGTAGAATTTTGGTACAGTAATAAAATCTACTTTTTTATTTGTTCCAAACTACATAGCTAATATTTATGTTCCCTCATCTCGCACGTATGAATGACAACATAGAGGCTCCACACATGTCCACAATTTATTATGGCTTGAGAATGCCCCTGAAGTTTATGCAATGGACTGGGAGGATACAACAGTTATTGAGGCAATTTTTTTTAATAAGTTCATGTCTGCCTGGAACCCCCTCCCAGCTTGCAACCGCTTGGATTTTGTTCGCAGGTCACTCTTAGACGACCCTTGTTTGCTAAATACAACACAAATTCTATCATCCTCCCCACATGTGGACCTTGAAGAACTGCTTAATCGTGTTCAGTGCCACACTAAATGTTCAAAGAAGACATTCTTGCATAAAAAGCAATCACAGTTGCAGTGCAGGTACAACACCCCCTGGGCCACACAACCTACTTCATCCTTGCTCATTGAAAGTGATGGGAAAATTAAGTACCTCCTTTGAGAAACAATGACAAATTGAACATCCACAATCAAACTATGATATCTATATGGAGATAAAATGTCGATTGCCAACTGTACTTTCCCGCCATGCAGTTCTTAAGTATATTACAAAATATGCTTCAAAAGTAGAGCAACGTTCATAAACCTATCACCAAATGCTATCCATATTTTCAAGAGATGCTGAAGCGGATTCTCCATCACATATTGCAATCTAAAAAATGCACATAGAAAGTGTTGTTGAACATGACATAAGCACACAAGAAACATGCCACATGCTGTAAAAATTACCATTCATGATATAAAATCTGCAAATGTACAAAGGTCTTCTTGTATACATGTTTAGTTCAAATGTCGTGATATAAGATTTGCAACTGTACATGTACGAATTTGTAACAAATTTAAATGTACACATAGAACAAATCAATGTAATGTTTCATCTATATTATTACACTACCACTATCAATCCCACCCGTTATCGACTATACAAAAAAAAAAATTCAACAAAAGACCAACCAAACAACTGATGCAACACTAGCATAATTTCCCCGAAATAATTACAAACCACATCAACTATAAAAGTAATTAACTATCCAAAAAATATCAAATGTATTCATATTTAGTGCGAAAAAATGGCCACAAAAGGCTACCACTCATGATATAAAATCTGCACATGTACGAAAGTCTTCATGTAACATGTTTACTACAAATTAAATTGACAGCAAAGCGCTACCACTCATGATATGAGATTTGCAAATGTATATGTAATTTAATTTGTAGAAGCAAGTTTGAAATGTAGAGATGGAACCTTTAAATGAAGTGGTTCATCTATATTCCTACACTTAACAAATTCAATCACACCCATTATCAACATCAACTACACACGTAATAACTATCCCTCTAAATCAAATTACATATACCGTTCGGTGTTCACATTGCATTATACACATGCGATTGCTAGTATATGGGACTACCTCATATTCCTAGTATGCAAAAGGCACCTAACTATGTTGTAAATACAAGGTATACATACATTACCCCCGCAAGATTCGAATTTGGGACCTCTATAGATCATCTTCATTTGAAGTAGCATGCATCAAACCCTCAACCCATGATAGAGATAAATAAGAGAATTTGTAACCTAAACCACCTAAACAATGACTAAGGCTAAATAAACCATCCCAAAAACATTTAAGAGTGAAAATTTGTACTCTCCGCAAGGAAAAATATCCGCCCCACATACAAAGCCAGAACAAAATGTTTGAACATCTCACACTTAAAAATGACCCTTCGCTTTCCATGGGCCATCCATCCCGTATTTAAAAATTTTGTTTTCTCCCACTCATTTTCTCTCTCTTTCAAATAAGCTAGCCTATGTTTTAATTTCCCTCGCCGTAATCCGAGCTTCTGAGCTCCCGTGGCAGGCGCGCGACGCTTTTATCTTCTGTCAGACCTTCACGGGACTCGATCACATGACCACCACAAATTCAAAAACCCTGGAATAATCTTCAACAACAATGGGAGAAACAGATCTCCGGGTAAATGAGTCTCCTTCTGCTTTCAATTTTTAACGCTGCCGTATTTTTCGTCGCAAAGCTTAAAATAAAATTGCTCTATTTGTTATTTTTCGTGAATTAAATGAATATTTTGTGTCTGCTTGTTTTTGTTTGGGGTTTCGCTCTCTGAAGTCCTCAATGGAGCTTGGATACGGCCTAGGTAAGTGCAGAGTTGCCTTTCGCCTAAATTTGTTCTCTACTAGCGACATTGCATTTTCACCGACCGGAACTTGCGACCTACCATGCTTTGCAAAAATACGCCAATTTTTTATTTGTTTTGTGGAAAATTTAATCAAAATTGCTTGGGTTTATGCAATTTATTTTTAATGAATGTGTAGTTATGTTATGCATATAATCTGGCCCTTTCTTGGCAGAGAATATACATTTGCAGATGTGCATAATTTGGAGCACTGTGTAAAGTACCTGAATCAGACCTTGGTTACGTATGGCTTTCCGGCGTCTCTCGACTTGTTAAATAATGACCCTGTAAGCAATTTCTCATCTTCATGTTACTTATTTTTGCTTAAGTTGCTCTTTTCTAGTTTTACTCTCTTGTTTACTTTTTGGGGCAGTTGATTATTTTAAAGGCATTCAATCACCAGTGTAGCTGTGTTTAGAAGAGCGTATGCTTATGATATGTTTTAATATTTCCTTCAAGAACAAAAAAGCATTTGCAAATATTGATCTAGTTCCCAGCAACTAGAATGATGAAAAGAATGTCAGTTTTGTCACCTTTGTTTTCCATGAGTAAGGCATGTGCAGTATTAAATTTTATTATTTCTTTGAAATGTTGAACAGTTTTGATGTTATTGATCTCTAAGGTCTGTGCAAAAGATATAGGCTGGAAAAGTCAGAAAACTGCCCTAACTTTAAGACACAAAACTACTTTACAGGTTATGATGTATGCTCTTGTAATAACAATACGAGAAAGAATCATAATTTTTTCCCTCTCAAATCATCCATCCTCTGAAATTTGTTGACTTGTTACCATGGTATTAATTTTTTTGCTCAGGATTTGGTGTGATCTCTAAGGTCTGTGCAAAAGATATAGGCTGGAAAAGTCAGAAAACCGCCCTAACTTTAAGACACAAAAGTACTTTACAGGTTATGATGTATGCTCTTGTAATAACAATGCGAGAAAGACTCGTAATTTTTTTCCCTCTCAAATCAACCATCCTCTGAAATTTGTTGACTTGTTTTATTAATTTTTGCTCAGGATTTGGTGTTGAAACTATGTAGTATGGGCTGTTTTACTGGGTCATCCAATATCAATAGAATAAAACTAAAATAATTCGGGTTCTATGTCACACTGCCCATAGTTATTGGATGACCCAGTAAGACGGCCCATAGTTTCAATAAGTCCTTTGACAAATGATGATCTGGCTCCTGGTTATCACATTGGAGCAACGATACAAATATTTTAGAGTCGCCTTTTATATTAGAAAGGCATATATACGGTGCAATCTGTAATTTTATTTCTTCTTTCTAAATCTCTGAACACTATTAACATTTTTTATGTGAGGGTGGGTAAAATTTCCTCCACCAAGCAATGTAGATTCCAAAATGCCATGCATCAGATATAAAATTGAGAACTTAGAGCAGGAGGCCTAAATTTATGACATAAGTCCTGGTCTCATAGGTTAAAGTTTTAGGCCACAGCATCTGCATGGACTCATTTTCATAGCAAGGTAGTGTCACGTGATTGTTTGCAATGCAATCTAATCAGGAACTGCCATTAATCAAACCTGCCGATAAATAATTAGACCAAGTTCACGTAATTTAACGTATGTGCTTGAATGTGTGCATGGTATGATTCTTTTAACTTTCTTACTCTGTAGCTGTTTCTTTTGGTGTGTTGTTTATGATATATTAAGGATGCGTGATTGCAATTCAGATTCCTGTAAAACTGAAGTAAGTTAATTTAAGTTTTGTGTTTAACAGGTCTTTGTTGCCCACACGTGCAACTGCATTTATGCTCTTTTACAGCAGCGGAAACGTGATATTGATTTTCGAGAATCATCTAATGAACAAAGACAAAGGTAAATCCATATGGTTGCTGTTTTTGTAGGAGCTAATGATAGTGCTTTACTTAAATTAGTTGGGTATCTGAAAAATACACTGACAATGTGAACTCAATGAAGGTCAATACCACGTGGATATCATTTAGCATAAACTAAAAACTCCCTAAGATTTATAATCATCAAGTTTCACTGAGTTTTGTTTGCTAATAGTGTTTGGTAATGTAAATGGTAGAGCTTTGAGCATTTGGACCTGTCAAGGCCCCAAACCTATTTTCAACTTGTGAAATATGCTATTGGCAATGTGGGAAAATAATACATTCAGATACATTTCTCATTTTACAATAAATATAGGGAAGTATGGTGGCAAACTCTTTGAGTTATGTTGTATTCACACATAAATAGCATTTACAATTAAGCAATAACACAAGTTGCCTACAGGATTAAGCCGAAAATAATTAAAATATAATTAAATACTATCAAGTATCAAGTGTGTCAAGGCTATCCAACCATGACACAACAAATCTATACACACACATGCGTACACTGACAACGTATGCCATATCATGGCCACCTTGTCACCACAATCAAACATAAGCTGGCCCATGTAACCATGCATAATTTTTATTCACTGATATTCCCCATAAAATTTATTTGGATAGCATACACCACTACTCACACTTGAAAATAAAAATTATCACATCATATCTCCATAATGTTTTTTCATGGGAAACATTTTTTCAAAAGATAATTTTCACTGGTCTGCATCTTTACTGGTTTGCATCACGGATCCTTAAAACATAATAAATGGATGTACCTGACCTTCATCATAATCATTGGCATCTGCTTTACAATCTTCAAGTTCTTAAAAGGGTATATCCAATATTTTGTGAAGCTAATCTACATCTAATTGCCAATAGCTGTGCTCAGTGATGCAAAGGTTTCCTCTATTTAAGGAGTTCACTTATTGCTAACATGTCCTATCAACATCTGATCTCCCTTCTTGAGGAATGAAACAGTCGTCTAAACTACTAGAACTTCTTCTTTTAAGCAAAACCATTAATGATTTGTGTCATGATTTCAAACTTAAAGGACATTGATTCAATGAACGATTTGTTCTTCTAGAATGCATGCATATGCATGTGTTCTTGTGCAATACGAGTTTCTTTTCTAAAATGTTCATATGGATTTTTATGCTTTATAGCACTAGGTGATGTATTCTCATTAGGTACTTATAGCTTCTGCAACATAGTTACCAAATCCGGCTGGATCCAGATTTTTCAGCTGGCCTGGATAAGTTTGGTATGGCTTGGCCCTATTTAAAAAATAAATAATTTTTATAGTTTTTGGCAAAGAAAAGACCCTCAGAAACCTCATATATTATTTATTATTATATTAATATATACTGTGTACACATTTATGTTAATTGTTTTTATTGTATCTTTCAATTTCACATATTTATAAAACCTTGCTCATATATAATAGTAAATATTTCAGACCGGTTTTTCATCAAATATTATCAAAATCCTGTTTTTTTCTAAAATTACGAATTTTCAGATTTTTTGTTTTTCTGAACAGATCCAAATTTCCAGGCTTGGTAACCATGCTTTCAATAATGGTCTTTTCTTGCTTCGAGTTCCATATTTGAATTTCATCATGTAACTTGGCCTCTGTTCCGATTGTTGTCATCTTGTTGTTGAATTTTAGCTTTCAAGCATTTCTCTTGTACAAGAAGTGCCCAATTGGTTTAGCTCATAACCTCAATTCCTCCATCCTTTCTAGAAATTATTTTAGTGTGCCACTTGACATTTTCTCCATTACCCTTTGCTCATCATCAACAGTGGTCAGCACTATTATAACAATATGCAGTAGGTTTAACAGTATTAATATTGTGCACCTGTTACTATTTCCATGAAAACAATTTCACAAGCATAGTTGATGTTGCGACCTAACACTAATCAGGATAGAATTTAACTTTTTAGCCACTTTCAGAAATGTGATATATGGAAAGCAAAATCTTTTGAGGTTGAGGGACATAAAGTACATTACTTACATGCTGTTCATTCCCATCTTCTATTGTAATAAACACATCACTCACACGTTTGATGACAAGAGAACTTTCATTGCCAAATGTGACCTTATATTCCACTTCTCAGTCAAAATCTTAAAAACTGGCTATTTCAAGACATATGCTGCAATGCCCAAAATCTAAGTACAACACATCTGAATATTAAACTGTGAGGTATGCCTTACCTTTGGACTTGTTGCCTTCCCTTCGTGATTACTTCTTGGGACCTTGACCGTTGTTTGATTGATAGTTGGGGCTGTTTAGATATTGGCAGTAATGGCATATTGTGTTGATTATTTTACACCTAAAAGATATAAAATGTAATTAAACATGAGATATTTAAAATTACATAAATAAGGGCATCAAATACAATAAATCTGATTTTTTAGGAATAATAATGCGATTACTTAGTTTAGAATTGATGTAATGTCCCTTTTTGGGGGCTCAGGAAATGGCAAAAAGCTCCCAAATCTGATTTAGGGCACTGCTGTTTTTCCCTGCAAAACTGAACTCAAACCCTTCCTAGGGCAGCGACTTTCCTAGGTGAAAACAGCCCTTCGAAATGGAGTTAAACCTTGCAAAATTCCTTCCAAACTTATGTCAAAATTATTAGAAAACCCTTAGCAATCAATTGCAGCTGTTAAAAATCAGATTTGCATGTGAAATTAATTACGGAACCCTAACCAGCGAACATTCCCAAGCTTGCTAAAAATAGTAGAACATCACCAAAATTCACCAAACTCGAAATCTTGGCTTAATAAAATATAGAGAATAAGATGATAATTTCAGATTTTCCAAAATGTCACCACACATACCAAATTACCACCTCAATATAGGTCGCTCCACTTGAAATAAAATATAATTTGCACCAAAGAGACAACACATGCAAGAGAAAGATACTTTGTTTCCTTTCAAACCAACTTGCACACCAAAAACCTCATGAAGGGTTTTGTCCTTGGATGAGATCCTCAACCCAAGGGGTTTCGTCCTTGAGAGAGAGAGAGAAAAAGGGCACTAGTGAACTTTCACCAAAATAAGAATAATCTCCAAAACACGTCTCATTACTGCCCAAATGACCTCCTTAAATAGCCACAAGGAGTGCTTATGAACATAAGAAATGATGGCCAACCCCTTAAAGTAAATGCTTTTAAATATATAAATGGTATTTGGAGCCTACATGCTCATAATACCTTTATTACTAAACTACTTAAATTTCTCTATTGGAGCGCAAGGCTTCCAATAGGATAAATGATAATAAATGAAAACAACTATCTAAACAACAATAAAAACATAATTCAGATCTTCCCCTTGGTTTTCTCCTTAGATCACGGGAGAGAATGGGTTAAAGTCTTCAAAAATCAGCCTCCAAAAGGGACATGACAATTCACAAAACACTAGAACGATGAGATACTTAGCTGATTGCTTGCTGATCACAAAGGCTGCCATAGGATTTGGAACTGCTCAAGAAATTGTGTAAAGTGTTGAGGTGTAGGAGCGAAAATCCTGCCTGGACATTGCCGGTAATGTCAGGCCAGTAGTGTCCTTGAGGGTTTTAGGGCTTGTGACTTCTGGGAACCCTTCCCCTGTATCTGTAATCTGGTTTTTGATGTCTGCTGGCTCTTTGATCTTGTGCGATGATGTGTATTTTCTCTCTCTCTCTCTTGTCCAAACCCTAATTGTGCATGATTAACTGCAAGATATCTTAAAAGGGGTTAGCATTTTGGGTTGGACTGGTCCCAAACATTTTCTGTGAATGGCCGAGCGTTGCCTACGTACCACTTCTCTGAAGAGGGCTCAAACCGCACTTAGTTCTCCCACCTATGTGAGTGTGTGAATGTGCAAAACCATGTACAATCTAGATGTGATCCTTTAAAATCTGGAACTTGGCACCATGCGGCTTTGACCTCTCTCTTTGAATTCAGATCTAACTCATTGGATTCCTCTAGGTCTACCCTTTGAATAATAATTTCCAATGTATGTGAGAGTGCTCCAAGAGAGAGAGAGAGGAAAGAGGTAACAAATGACCTATGGGATCATTTTTAGGTGATTCTTCATTATTTTCGCTACAACTGACCCATAAAATGTGTCTGGAGATGGCCAATTTGAAAACTAGCTGGTGAAGGGCCCTAAACATTACCAGCCAGGTCATACATCTGCAATAATCAGCACTGTCTTGGTTTGCTGATACTGTCCTGGGAGTATAAATATGGATTTGGAGTATGGAGAATGTTTGTTTAGGATTTTGAAGGTGTTCCTGTGTAGACTAAGCTAATCTTGATTAAGTATGGTTGGCAGATAGCGATAGCTAAAACAATGGATAGTTAAACTGATAGAGGGAAAGTGTGCTCAATAGTTAGATGTATGTGGATTGTCCAAATGTGTCAAAGCCTGACCAAATTGATGTTGCGAAAGTGTCAAAAACCAAATTTAGGTGTCTACAACTTTCCCCCTTTTAATCTAGTATTGAAAAAGCTATATGTAAAGGATAAAAGAACTCTAGTACTTGTGATAACCGTGCTTGGAGTTGACAGGTTGCGCCATGCTTAATAATTTTTTTTTGTGAAGTACAGATTGCTATCTGATATGTCCCGGCTTGAGTCCAAGGTTGAAAGGTTGGAGGCTCAGATTGCAACAAAAGAGAGGGAGCTAGTTGCACTGATATGCACGGTCTGATGAAATTATTGGTTCCTCATTTCTAGATTTGTAGGAAAATACTGATAGTAGTAAACTGAGCTTAAATAGTCTGTAGGTATTTAACATGTCCTAATTTTCTTCTTCATGTCTGTTATGATATCAGGAGCAAAAAGCTTCTGCTGCATTTAAGGCTCAGATTGAGAAGCTGCAACAAGAGCGTGATGAATTTCAGAGGATGGTAATTGGAAACCAGGTGCAGTTTCTATTCAAGGAAAAACTCAAGGAAATGGCATAATTCAAAATTAATTCTCTTTCAAGCTTGATCTCAGTTTCTGTATCTTTTTCCCTTCAACATGATACTTTGAAGTTATGCCATTTTCTTGGCTTGGATACGTGGAAGTTCTGAAACAGTTTGTCTTTCTTTATTGTTTCAAATTTGTGTTAGCAAGTCCGGACTCAGCAGATACATGAGATGAAGAAAAAGGAGAAGGAATATATCAAGCTGCAGGTGAATGCTTATGCTAATTTTGTCGAATTTTCAATTTCTAGACACAATATATATCATATATTTATGATTGCTGAATAGAGAAAAAGTTCTGAAAAACTGCTGAATGTTTCTTCTTTTAGCTGAATTTTTGGCTTTGCAAGAAATTTGAAATTCTTATAGACTTACCTTTCTTTAATTGCTTTATAACATTTCAAATCTCATCTTTTGTAACACATACCTCTTATTACAAGCATTTGGAGCATAGTTAGTAATGTTGGCATATACTAATAGCGTATTTGGATCATTTGTTCCTTAATTAGCTAGTAAACTTATTTGGAACATTTGAAGAATAGCTAGAACTTAAATGAGCTTCGTGAGCCATATAATATTTGATGATTAATAGTTTCAATCTTCAGACTTAACCTGAACTAAGTTATTTTACAAAGTATCATTGGTAGGATCGGCTCATATACTGCTCTTAGTTTTGGTCTAAGATTGTCAAGTTAATTTAATCTTTTTTTCGTTGAATATAGATTTCATTGCCATTTTTGTAAAATGACTAAACAGCTAAAAGGGGGATGACTGTATTTCAAACTAGGCCTCCATGGGAAAAAAGCCTTGGGAAGTTTGTAAACTATTTCATGACCCAATAAAAATTTCTTTTTCTGCAGGTAAATCACTTTTGATTTTCCAAATTACACCTATTTCTAAATACTTGGTCTGAAAACACTAATAATCCTTTATTTTTTGGTTTTTGTTCTCATCACAAGAGAAGTTCCTTGTTCCACAGATAAGGACTTAACATCTTTTTGAGGTGTCTGTTTCTTCTTTGATGATACACATTCCCCCGTGAGATGTGTATGCCTTTTGTCAGCTGAGCATTGCCAGAGGCCTCAGTCAAGGGGGATCATACATTTTTATCAAATATCAATCCTCGATTTGTTAACATCAAACCTTAACACTAGAAATGAAACCTTTATATGATTTCTTTGAATTCTCTTATCATGGACCTACATTTTACACTAAAACTAGCTTTATAACCAACCCAATTCAACAATTTTACAGGGTTTACTTTTATGCTCAGATTGTACCCTAACATCCTCATGCGTATGGTTTACTTGAAGCTAAATGCAATTTGTCATTCATGGAAGAAAGAAAGAAAGTATATTAATGGCCTCATGATCAAAGTCGTTTAATGGGAGTGCAAGGTAGAACCAATTAAGATACCACCAGCAAGGGGGTATTAAGAAAATAACCCATAAAAATATAAGATATACATTTAGAAAAAACAAGTAGAGTGTTTACCAAAAACGTAAATCCCCAAACTATTAAAAACTATGAGCTACACAATGGCAGAAGAGTGCAAGAAGCACTAGTCAAGAGCATCTGTAGAAATAAGAGAACATTTAGAATCCTGAACCTATAAATAGTTCTCAATTTAGAGCCTAATAATGTCACCAAAGAAATGGCGTGTGAAGAAATCTTCTGAGGTAGTTAGTTACCTTACTTTCTTCCTTTGTTAGTAATTGGGATCCTAGCTAGTAATAATGTCACCATAAAATTGGTCTCGTCTGGGAGGGGTGTTGAAGATATCTTTTGAGGTAGTGGGATACTATGTTACCAAGATACCGGTATGGGTTCCATACACGATATGTCAATTTTAAAAAACCCTTTGGTATGTGTGCACACACACACCCACACACACTCATTTTACTCATTTTTTAGTCTATATAAGAACCACAAAACTTGAAAAATATAGTAGGATCAAGGTTTAAAACATTCAATATGCTTAAAATTTAACATTTTCATGGATCATGTGGCAATATGAATACAAATAATCTTGTATATGTTTTCTAGTTTTTCTCAAAATCAAATTCCTCCATGCCACTCCCACTAGCTCCACTTTCAGTAGCTTTGCTCTCCACTCATTGTGAACTCCCTTGAATGTCATTTTTGCCATCAAATATTGAAAGTTAGGCAAGAGTGGCTGCAGAGGCATCCCAATTTGTAGTCTCTGGAAGAATATCTCAAAGTTTGTGAGGACCTCTAATATTGTCCTCAGACTTTTGTGACAAGAGGTGCAAATTTGAATGCACGTATACCAAATCCTCAACCTTTTTGGATACTAACTCCAATTTCGCTCTCCTAAGAATTACTAGCCACCTGTTACAAAAATGAGTCTCATTAGAAATTTCAAATTGTAACATACTAACAATGTGCAAAATATATGTTAGTATTTAGTAACATTAAAATTTTCAATAAATGTTATACCTGTGAGAGAATTTCGATGGCGTTAGGTCGTAGGTACTTAGCATCATAGCCATGTACATACCACCATTTGATTGAGCTCATGGTGTACTTGTCGAAGACAGCCTCAACCTCTCCCATGTTGCCTTTTGTAGCTACACACATGCCCATTTCATCACGCACCACACTTGTTATAGATGGATCATGAACGAATCTTTTGAATGCTGCCCTAGTTCCATTTGCAGCTACAAAGTCATCATATGGTGGTTACTTGTTAGGTAGCCCAAATATTTCAAAGTTGTAATACTTTGGGTTAAGTGCATAGGCAAAGAGATGTAATGGGGTGGTCATTTTATTTCACCTCTTCATAACACACTCTTGACTTCATTATAGAAGGTTTCTTTTGAATCCGGCTCTTCCGCTTATATGACCTCCTCTCATCATATGTTTGAGTGTGTGAGGCTATTCCATCATAAATCTTTCCCATGCAATCTGCACTAGTTTGCATATTTGAGCATGGATAGAATGGGCTTTGCAAAACCGAGCTAGTACACAACCTTGACCCACCATTTACAATGAAGGGCCAATGATTTTATCTTTGCAACTTTCTTTGTGCTTGCTTACCTCCACACAATCCAAACATTGCTGATCACCATATTGCTTAATGCCTCTTTTACCATCATATGTTGTCTCAAAACGAGTGTGTGGGATGCAAATCTTGTCTCTTCAACCTTTGACAACTCCAACCTTGAGAATCTTCTGAATATAACTTGTGACATATGATGGTTTGTGATAAACATCTAAATATCATTTGCCTTTATGTAAATTTGCTTGATCCACAATATTTTCTCAATCTTTTGTAGCATCAAATTGAGGTAGTGGATATCAAATGGGATCTAAAATATTGCTCGTGTTTGCTTCTTCTATAATTAACCTTGTTGCTTTATACAGTTTTTAGTGTTGTTCGTGATGACTTGGACAACATTTTAGGGGCCCATTGACTCAACAACCTCTATCAAAATGGCGGCATAAATTGTTCATCGTTGACTTATCCTTCACAATCAATAGCTTTTAGAAACATTGCCCCTTTAGGGCATACCTGCAACAACATTTATCGGGGTTTATTTCAATCATCTTTCCATCCATCTCAAATGATGGAAAATTCTGAATCCTTCTATGAATGTCTAATTGGCTGCAAAGAAGTTTGAATGTGCTCATTTCCTTCGCCAAGAGCGTGGTTCTGACCTTTTCATAACCTAGGCCTTTGTACCATTGTGGAGTTTTATTGACAACCTTCAACATCTGTTGCCGATGTGGAGACCTCAATACATCGAACCCACCTGCATAAATGCATTGAGCAACCAACTCGTTAACATTGTCCCTCATGTTATTATTGAATGCTTTTTCCAATGCTCCTTTTGGTTTTTTTCACGAGGTCTCTTCATCTAAATGGGTATCGAGTGGGTGAGTATGAATTTGACCCATCCTTTTTATCAAAGGATGGGTAGAAAATGTCGTTGTAGGTGGTCTTGTTGAAGGCCTTCTTTGCAACAAAATTGGTTCTAGACCTATTTCTTCTAGCTTGTTTATCGGCCTCCTCTTGCTCTCTTTGGTAAACTGCCTTTTTCTCTTTTGATTGTTTGGGGCACTTTGATTTATTTCCACTTCTCTAAGCCCGGTCCAAATGGATTTTTAGTCGACTACATGAGGATTTGCATTGAGCGTGACAACCATGGCATATTCAAATACGACCCCGCCACCAACAATGTTTTCTACCACTGTCACATGTTTCCAAAGAGGAAAAACATATCATATTTCACAGAATCAATGTGTTTTCAGAATTTTGTGGGCCTTCTTGCACTCCACTTGAAGCAAAACTTGATGCCATTCTAATATGTTTTTGATCACCAAGATCACCATAAAGGCGCGAGGTGAGAGCATACACAAAGTTAGGATGTTAATTTTTTTTTACCTTTACATAAATGATAAATGACAATATAATATATTTATTAATTATTAATTTTCTAACCCTCTTTTTGATTCCCAGTTGTGTTAGCGAGAAAGAGAAGAGCATACACAAAAGTTAGAACTTAGAATAAGGTTACAAGAAGAGTCTAGGATGTTTAAAATTACACATCATTCATCATTTTTAAATTTAAAAAATATACAATAGAAAACAATTTTTTTAAACAATAATGATAAATATTAAAAATTTAAAATCTAAGATTCTAAAATAAAGATCATGATCATGAATGATGTGTATTCATGATCATGATTACATGTAATGATGTAACATAAATGATAATAGTAAAATATGAAACATAATAAATAAAAAAAAAAAAATAAGGCTGAATTAAATAAATAATACTTGTAAACAACAAGGGCAACAAGTAACAAACAATGGCTGCCTCCAAATGTAGATCCTTCTTGCAATGAAACTTAAACAATGGCTGCCTCTAAATGTGACATCTTCTCCTCTGAATGATCAAATGAAATAAAGACTACATCATTCATGATCTTGATTACATATAATTATGTAACATAAATGATAATAGTAAAGTATGAAACATAATAAATCAAAAACATAAAATAAAAAATAAAATGAAAAGCTAAATTAACTGAATAATACATGTAAATAGCAAGGGCAACAAGTAACAAATAGTGGCTGCCTCCAAATGTAGATCCTCCTTACAATGAAACTCAAATAATGGTTGCCTCTAAATGTGACATCTCCTCCTTTGAATGATCAATGAAACAATGATTGCCTCTAAACAAACTTGACCTCCTTGCAAGCAATGACAACCTTTAATCTCGTCCTCCTTGTTATGGCTACCTTCAAACAAATAATCCTTGCAATGGTCACTTTCTCCTTAATTTGTCTTTGGCTCTTTGCTCTTACACTTGCAAAACCAACAATGAATTGTTTGTGTGTTTTGGTAATGCTTGAGTGCCTTTTTATAGCTTTTAGAGGAGTTTAGGATTTAATTATTTTTATTCATTTATGAGTTTAGGGTTTAATTTTTTAAAGCATGGAGTAAAAAAAAAGCGTTTTTAGCAACAACGCAAAAAACGTATGGGTACGTTGGGATGGATCCGTGCATTACGATACGTATCGGGGGGGGGTACAGGGGTGGGGACATACCCATGCTTCACGGTGTGGGATACCTAGCTTTCTTTTCTTGGTACTACATGGGATTGTGCCTACTAATAATGTCACTAAAGAACTGGCTTGGGCTAGGAGGGGTGGTGAAGATATATTTTGAGGTAGTAGGTTACCTTGCTTTCTTTCATTGGTAGTACTTGGGAGCTTGACTACTAATAATGTTACCAAAGAGCTGGCACAGGTGGGAGGGGCAATGAAGATATATTTTGAGGTAATAGGTTACCTTGCTTTTTCTACTAGTAACACTTGGGATCCTAGTTGTAAACAAAGAGACGTGGGCATATTTCTATTCATCACTTTCTCGGAGATGTTGATCATATGCATAGTTACCTAAGACTCCAGACAACAATTTTTTTCCTGGATTTTGGGGACAAGCGGGGACAACTATCAAAATAATATATAAATATTAAAAATATACAATGGGTCCCCTACCCTAAAAAAAAAAAACCATGAAATATTAAAATTTCAGCACCAGAGCCAACAATGTTACCAAAGCACATGCAACATCTCTTTATCATGTCGCTTATATGATTATATCCTTGAATTAAAAAATAGCTTTTGGAACAACAAAAGCCAAACAAACTACATGAATAGCCACGGACAAAAAACTGGCTATGAAACCGAAAAACACTAAAAACGTAAATACAAAGTTGGCCTCTAGAGCATCCTAATATATATTGGTAAAGCCTCCATTATCGTACAAAAAAGAGGCAGAAAGACTTGCACAACAAAATTTTGAGACTAAAGATATCCTAGATGATATTGTTATGTACTGAATAGGTTAACCTTTTTAACTGCTGCCGAATCCATGGGCAGACAAGGGACAACCTGGCAAATAAAGGCTTAAAAATGTAAAATAGCAGCAATCTCTTATTCGAAGATCTGTTGGAACCTACATAAAACTGTAGAAGTCCATTTTGTGGGAAGGTAACTTCGCATGGGAAAGAGATTTACATCTAGTATCATTGCATAGCGTATTGGTTTTCATTTTCCCTTTTTAGAGTCATGATCTTTTATGGTTTTATTTTTCTAATTTTTTTACGGCTTATTTTACATCGGGGACCTCAGCGTCCCCAAGATGTCCCTTGACCATCTCGGAGATGTTAGGGCGCCCTTGTTGGTGTCGATAAGGTCTTGAAGCACCAAGAACGTTCCGCAAAGTCAAGGAATGTTCTTAGGGCATTCCTTTCCTTTTTGCATTTGGGGGTGTGCGGGTGAACGTTTTGTCCCAGTTCCCAAGCACCTGAAATGTTTGGGACGGCTTGGAGATGGGGGGTGTGCGTCCCCTTGTAACACTGATCATATGTTTAGAAATAAAAATGTTGTAATTCATAATGAGATGCATGTTACTAGTTTCACAGTCTGCTTTGCAGACTTATGCAGTAGATCAGAGTGATATTATGATTTGCATGCCTTTGCTTGATAATGTGATCCCTCAAGTTGTTGTTCCTGTTGTTGGTAATGGTGCTGATCTGTCTCTAGTGGTTGACTATGTCAAAGATAATTTAGCGATACTCCTCCGCCAGCTTTGAATCATGTATCTGTTGACTTGAAAATTGATTTGGATTTGAGTACATGGCAGTTCTAGCATTTGTCGACTCTTTTGTTTTAGTCCTTATGAGTAGCTTTTTGATGTAATTAATTGGATTAGGTTTGGTGAATGGTATTTCATCAAAACTACCTAGGATTTCAATTTTGGTATGCACTGTTATGATTTTAGTTTATAAAAGAAATACATCTTATATTTGCTTCAGAGAAAAAATGATTTATACAACTGAGCATTATGATTACATTTACAAATAAATTCTTTCCATGTAAGAAAGTAAAGAAAGCACCTAGGCCCGCTTTCCATTGGGCAAAGCAGTCACATCCTTCCTAAACCACTCAAGTTAGCTTGGACATTGAACAAGCAATTGTTGTCTAAAAAGTTACAACTTCCCCAAGCCGAGTTGGAAGGTATCTTCTTGAAACACAGCTTTGCATCTTGTCCTCCAAAGGAAGCTGATCACTGCCAACCAAATTGTATGCCTTAAGCTCTTGCAGCTGTCTTTGACCATCCAAAATCCTCTAGAAGAGGTCTTTGCCAAGAGAGATGTGCAGCAAAAAGATATTGAATTTATCTTGTAACCAGCTCTGAAACCCTCTAGCTTTTGAACACTTCCAGAGGACATGGTCAACCGTCTCCTCTTTTCCACACACAATGCAAAAAGCATCTACAATGCACTCCTTACTTAACTGTGCGTTTACAGATTGATTCATTACTTTTCATCCCAACACCTTTTGTTGCAACTGTCTTGGCAACTTGATAATTGCACTTGCTCATCTCAAGAGCTTAACCTTTAGCAGTTTTGAAGGAGATTCTTAGATTTTTGTCATAAAAACACCACAAACATTCCATTATGCAGAATGTAAAAAAAAATTGAGCTCAGATCTTTTTAGTTCAAGCATTTTAATTTTTTATCCCATTTCCATAATATTTTGTAGAGATTGCAAGTCCATAGAAACCAGGAATGCTGATTGATTTTGGTCTATTTTCTTCAAAACCCAATTTGTCAACATCAGTGGGAAATGAGAAAGGGGACACACCTGAGGCATGCCCTTTGAGTTCTTCCTTCCATCCTTGTTTAGCTGCTCCTCCCACTTTGCATTTGTATGTTTCAGCCTTCACAACCTGTAGACTAGTTATTTCCAACCTTAACGGTTTATTCAAGTCTACTCCATGATCTCTATCAATAAGGCTCTTAGCATTGTTATAATCAATTCCAAGAGCACCATTGGTCTGCTGTGCAAGCTCCACTATGTAGGACTGAACAGGTATGACCGTCTTTTGAACATCTCCACTTGTTGGTCTCTCATATGCAACCGTTTGATTTGAAAGAAAGAAATTATATTAGTGTTCATAGACGACCAAAAGTAGGTCAATGGGACTCGGGGATACAGCAGTTAACAATAGAAATTTCTAGGAGGAGAGAATCCTAGAAGCGAAATAAAGAAATAAAAATATGCGAGACAAAATAAAGCTCTGGGCCACTAACACAGGTGCAATGAAATCAATACATATGGTAATGAAGGGTGAACAAGAGGGCCAAAAACATGTGCTGATGAAGACTGGAAGGAAATCTTGTCGAATGTCTCTATATGTGCCTGAAGTGGAAGAGTTGCTTGAGCCATCAACGATCATTGCGAAAGATCTGATATACTCATTGGGGAGTATCCATGGTCGAAGAGGCTAGGTTGGAGACTCTAAGAGGAAAAAAACTGCTGCCTTTAGATCCTCCCTTGACATCCAAGGCCAATGTAGAACTCATAATAGAAAAGAATCTCATAATATCAGTTTCCCTCTGTGGTTTGTGGGCGTCTGTTATTTAGTAGATCCATGTCTGGAAAGGGGAAAAGCCACATCGATGGGAAGGAGCAGAGCCACAAAGCTGAGGGAGAGTATGCCGGTGTATTTGAGTAATCTAAGTAGTAGTAATGATGGGCTTAGAGAAGCGCTACCTTATGAATCTATCAACTTTGATATGTGAAGTATTAGTGGTTAAAGAGTGCTTCGTATGGCATGTCGCTTGGGTGGGATGAAAAAGAGGTGATCAACATGGGGGCTCTAGAGCCTCTAGACTCCCCTGTAGGGATTTACACTTTGGAGGGTGAAAACCTCGTGAAGATAAAGAGCCAGACACTGCTAGTCTGTATATCTGAAGAAAGTAGATAGAGTATTGCCTGAGTTCCTGTAGAACCAGTGATATCATCCTTGGTTTCCACCTCCTAGAGGAAGCAAAGACGACATAATCGGTTATGACTGCGAATGTGATGATCAGTCATAAGAGTTGTGGTGGTGGAGATAGTGAGGGCGACGAATAATACCATCCACCATTGGTAAGAAATGCTTGACGCGAAAAGCAAGCTTGGGGCTAAGCGGCTCAAGAGGGAAGATCTGCTCTTGTAGATGGCTTGGATATAGTATTTGTAGATGTGCTCTTAGGCAGCTCTAGTGATGACATCCTTTGTGGAAAGGAGCCAGAGGAGGCATCCAAGGAGAACATGTAAGAAGGTAGCCTATCAATAGAGATGTTGATCGAAAGGAGAAGCAACCTAGTGTCAAAGCACCACTATCCCAATGTTTGGTGGGGACTAGAGCAATGGAGAAAAAGAAGCAATCCTCTTTGAAGAGAAAAGTGCTAAGTATGGATATCTCTCATGGCCAGAAGTTGAAGCTCCCATGGATACGAGTTTGTGAATATAGAAAGTAAGCTTGAAGATAGTCTCGAGGCATAGTGTTTGGGCGGCAAATTCAGCTTGGATGATGCACAAAGGAACTGTCCGCTTGCAACAGATCATGTGCTGTAGCATGAGAGTTTGGACCCTCTCAATATGGGCCTAGTCAACAACTCTTAAGCTAGGTCTCCAAACCTTTGAACCGTATAAAATTGTAGGCTTGATGATTGTATCAAAAACATGACTTGGAAGGAATGTCCTGGAAGTGGATGTGAAAACATTGACGTTCCAAGATAGAAAGAGAGACATATCCATTGCAAATGCGTGAGTGAGAGGAAGACTTCGCATAAAGGACATACCAAAAAATTGGACCCCCAAGTATGGATAAGCTGATGTAGTCTTTAGAAGTTATTTGTATAAAAACTAGAATCTGGAGAGAGTGCTTGGAGATATTGAAAATCATGGCCTTGGTTTTACTAAGGTTGATCACAAGCTATCAAAATTCACACAAAAAGGAAGGGCATCAAGTTGTTGTTGTAAGCCCTCGACAGAGTGTGAGAGGACAATATTGTTGGAAAAAGAAGGATAACTATAGCCACCTTATGCAAAATACAACCTTCTTCCAAATGGGTATGTTGCTGAAGTAACTCCTTTAACTCATCAATGTAGATGTTGAATAGGGTTGGTGAGAGAGGACATCGTTGCTTGTTCCCAATGGAACTCTTCACGAAGTCAGAAAAATTGTGAAAGTATGAAACTGCACAATACATGTCTCATAAAGCCTCCAAGTGGTGGTAATTAGGGATTTTGGGATGTCGACATCTCTCATTTTTGGAAAAAAGTTTCTTGGAACAAAGTCAAAGGCCTTCTTGAAGTCAACAAAACAACAAATGACTTTAGAAGACATGTAACGAGCTTCCTCAATAATAGCCCTGAAGCCTGCCTGCTCAGCTCTGATTTTTTCCTTTCCAATTATTGGGCAGCCAGATGTCCAACATCGTAGCATAGAGTTTGGAAAATGTATGCCGAATCATAATGTTCATGTAGTTGCTAGGCATAGACAAATAGTCAAACTTATTAATAAGGTGAATGATGTGCCGAGATCAAGATTGAGGTAAACTTGAACGCACCACCTCATTAAAGAGCATGGCAAGGGGAAAGGCAAGGGAATCCACACCATATTTGATGAATTCAGCTTGGAGACCTTCTGCAATTAGTTGCTTTGCTGGTGCATAACTTTAAGATAGCTCTCTTGACAAAAGAAGTGGAGAAGATAGAGGAGAGCGGGGTAGTGACAATAGGATGGTCTGGTATATCATAGAGGGAACTAGCATAGGGACCCATGCTTCGGCGGTGAGTGGTGGAGATCAACAAGGAGTCTTTACTGTCTAGATGCAAGAGTACTCCCGTTCCTTACATTGTAGAAGGCAATGATACACTCTATAGACGATGGGTATGGAAGGATGGTCATGGGCTAGGGAAAACCAAAGTCTTCGATGAAGGGATTTGCACTTATCATCATACCACCGGTTCATGGGGTAGGATCTGTAGTGGTAAGGGGATCTGGAGTAATGTATAATGTGGGGACAAGAGTCAAGGGCAACGTCCCAAAGGGTTTGATGTAAGAACTCATACATGGAATCAATGGTTGGAAGAGGAGAAGTAGTTTAACTCAGACATAAGAAAGGAGATATAGGCAACATAGTCAATGGTGTAGTCATCATCAAAGTGGATTGTGGTATGTCTAATGTTGGGGTCTTTGGTGGGGTGAGGTTGGAGAGGGGTGAGAACCAAGTATGAAGGGTGAACATCAAGACAACATGGTAACAAGGGGGAATTGAGGAGAAATAAACAAGCCATACATGTGGGGGATGAGGGATTTGTTAATGAGGACATTGTCCACGATGCTTGCACCAATGCCATGGGGAAAACAAGTGAATCTACTAGGATTGGGGAAGTGAGGAAGCCCGTTGAGAATGTGAAGGCTCTAAGATTCATCTATCTCGGAGAAAGTGTTTCCCATTGGCCATAGCTGTAGAATTCCTATCAGTAGAGGCTCTTTGTAAACCACACTTCTCTAGATCCAACTCATTAAGACATATCTCATCTTGTGGAAGATCATGAAGAAGCATTGTGGTTCCGTATATGGGCAAAATCACCCAATGAATGATATTGCCAATAGTGGAATACTGAGAGATCTTTGGATAGAAGTCAACTTATGGGTACCCCATCACATGAAAGACACATGGAGATGTGGCAAGGGGAAGTAGCATACACCTATGAAGACATCCCATAAAGAAGGGGGACCCAAGTAAACATGTAATGTATCTAGAATGGGTATCAAAAGCCAAAAGTAAAACTTTTTTCTTGAGGCTATTACAAATGACGCAAGCCACACCACTTGAACCGCATGACACCGGTTGATTTGTGAGTTTCATGATGAGAAGCCAAAACACTGTGAGTACATCAGTGACTAGAGGGTGGGCCCGTTGAGGGCTCTCATGGGTCTTAGTGAGGTAAATGCAGATCATGGGAAGCAATATTATCCTGGAAAGATTTGGAGAAGACCATATAGTGCCATTGCATTTCCAACAAGCAGTGGAGATGCCACAATCACTTGACCGACCAACGGTCATCATCAGCTGACGGTCTAGAGTGTGACCACCTAGGAGGAGAGTCATGAAGAATGGCCCTACAATCTTGGATAACAACCCATTTGTTCTATTTTTTTGTAGCTACAACTTGAACATGAAATTTGTGAAGCGCACCCACGTGGAGTCTTGTAAGGTCCGTATCTAGGTAGATATTTTGAGGGAAGGAAAAGAGCTTCTTTTTAGCCTGTACGAGCCAATAAGCACCCATCTACATACTAGGATTGGATGATCAAAATGTTCTCTCATAAAGTCAAAGCTTGGTTAAGGAGATATCTTTAAGGTCCAAGGATTCACACGAGAATGCATGATCTGCTTATAAAGGATAAGTTGCCTCAGAGAGGCCATGTATGTGGGTATTAAGTGCCTTGTTTGGTCGCACCCTTTCCTTTTCAAACTTTCCTTGGGTATCCATCTCAACAACTGGAGGTGCTTTCTTTCCTTTTACCACTTGTACCCAAGAGCCTTGCTCCTCTACCTATTTTTGAATCGATTGTTGTTGGGCCATGGTTTCTGTTTTCAGATCTTTGTGTTGAGTAATCATCGACAATTGTTAATTTTGAATTGCAGATACATGTGGCTACAGGTTCAAATGGACCCACCTTTTTTTCGGGATGTCTTCAAAGTTGTATGCTACTTCCCATGCCACATCTCCATTCGTCATTCATGTTGATGCAGACCCATATGTTGACATCTATCCAGAGATCTGTCTGTACTTCACTGTTGGTGATATGACTGATATCATTCTTTTGTGATACAACCGGGCCGAGAGATAGAAAGTGCTCGAAACAGATAGGAAGGATCTCGACCCCCGGCCCATCTCCCCTACCCCCTACATCTATAGACTCTCCCACCCCCCGATGAGCCGACCGGAAGTTTGGGCTCCCCCATAGATAGAGACAGAGAGGGGCCCGAGCCTCCAGATATGGAAAACGCATATATCTATATCTCACTCCCCTATATAGAGAACTGCCCCCTCACCCCATGATCAGATAGAGAGGAGACTCCAGATACCATTGATTCCACTCCGCACCCACACTTTGGGCATATCAGCTCTACGCCCCCATCATCACCACAGAGCAGAGAGTTATTCTCGCTCCCCCGATTCCCCCTCCTCCCCCTATATCTAGATGCGACAGATAATATGGGCTATTTCATGCCCATATGGGGAACCAACAAACGCCTATTCATGATTTTGCACATGATGAGTTATGTCTTCATGAGTTGGATCTAGAGGAGTTTGGTTTACAAATAGGCTCTGCTGACAGGAATTCTACAGTAATTAGCTTCGATTGTTGATTTCGTGAACCATATTTAGTTTAAACGAAAAGAATCCGTTCCACTATTATAGGCATTGTTATTGAAATGGTCATGCAAATTAGTTTGAGTAATAGTTCTTATTCATATATTGAAATGTATGTTTGAATATCCTTTTTTCAGCATTTTTAATTTTTGTAGATCCTGATTTTCTCAAAGATGATGACTATGCATGTTTTTTAATATTTTTATATATATTATATTTTAAATCTTTTCATCATGCAGGGATACGATCGGGTATGTGGCTGGAAACAGTGCATGCCCTTTAAAATTTAATCAACACACGTCTCTTGATAACTATGATTATTGGAGAACAATGAGAATCAAGGCAATGTAATTATATATCTTCTAAATTAGTTGTACTAGCATTTGTTAATGTTGGGCAGTATTTTTCTGAAATGAAACAACCATCTCAATTCCAACTTGATATATCTATCAAGGAAATACATCGAATAACTAGGACTTTAACCTATTCAATTAGTATCTTCTACAACAGACAAGACATTTGATGGTTCCTTAATGTTTTTAATATTTTTGTCTCAATAATTAATATGTACTAATTTGGGCTTTTGATGTTTACCATCTAAAAGAGCGATAGTTTAGATGGCCATGTCTCTGTACTTACATGCAGTCAGAATGGACATGTTGGGGGATCAAAATTTTGTATGATGCTTTCTCCTTGTAGTGCCAAGGTCTGGTTGAAAGAAATATTCCTTTTTGGAGGTGGCCATAGATATGTTATTCAACCTCACCCTATGATGGTTTAACTCATTTTGGTTGCAACACAGGCAAATAAGCAAGCAAGGAGGAAGGAAAGAAGTTACCTTACTGTTCACAAATGACCAAAAAAATCAAATGGATCTTGGGAGTGGCAGATAATTGGGAGTGGCAGACAATTGTAGCAGGTGTAGGGTGCACACGGCACCTTGCGAATACAAATACTAAAAGTTTATAATAAATGAAATTAAAACAAAATCTGGAAGCAGTAAAGCTAGAAAAAGCAAGTAAACCAATAGTGTAGAGAGCCTGCTATAAAATTCCATTCCTAGTGGGTTATATTAACATCCTGCACAGACAGAGGAGAGCTAGTCGCCCTTGTTGTCTGCAACAACATTACTAATGGCAGTGCCAAAGTGCTTGCTCAGTAATGCCATCTGGAGAGCAGCCCATGTTAAGAGGGTCCAGCTGCACATCCCTTGGTGGATTTTGGGAGCGCCTTGCTGAAATCTGCGTGCCTGTCAAAGTCATTGGTTAACCAGAGTAAGAGAGATCTGGTCATGCATGTCTCTCTGCAAGGTCACTGTTAATTATGAGAGTGCGATCGAGAAAAATAGATGTGATCACATAATGCTGTTAAAAGACTTGCTTTACAATATAGAAAGAGTTGCATTACAATAGAACAAGTTTCTTTACAGGATGGACTTGATGATTTGTCAGTAATTGCAAATATTCGAAGATTATGCATGCCATTTTAGTTTACGCCTGAAATCCTCCATATGTTTCCTTTACTGTCAGGAGAAACTAAACCAAGTATTAATGGAGAAGAAGAAAGAGTCCAAGTCAGGCATTGAGATAATGAACTTGCTACAGGTATTCCATTTCTTGTGTGATTTGTTTTCCATGTCAGAAATCATGTGGTTCAGAAAGTTGTATTTGTGTTTTCTAATATTTATCAGAAAACAACAGCAGGAAACTTTCAACCTTGTTTTTATTTTGGACTTTTCTTATGCAAGCAGAAAGAGGGCCGGCAGCGTGGGACATGGAATGGCAAGAAGGCTGATGGGGACTTCTACAAAATGATTGTAAGTTTGGGATGTAGATTAATATTGCAATGGTGCAGCCCTTAAAATTTGAGATTATCAATATTGCCATTAACTTTGGGTATATTCGTGTACTTTTGCATTTATCATATGGCAGGTAGATGCTTATGAGACAAAGAAACAAGATTTGATGGCTGAAAATGCTGATTTGCGGGCATTGTTACGGTCAATGCAGGTGATGTTTTCATTTGGCTGTGCAATATTTTATTATAATCACGGGATATACATGAGACATGATAAAATTTGCAACGATCTGTTATCTGAAAATATAATGATCTGCTTTTCATACACGAAGACATGAAACCAGACACACAGTTCTATGGCTAGTATGACTGCAGGATCTCAAGCACTAAGGGTATGTGGTACTTAAATCGAATGGTCTTTATGGATATAAGTACGTGGTATCCAAACCTCCCACACTGACCATCCTCAAATGGTAATTGTCACATGGTTATAGGCTGTAGCCCTCCCCAATTATTTCAAACAACCTAAATGGTGCCTTAGTCTCAGCCCTTAGATAGGGGCTTTACACATTTAATACATATTGAAGGTCCTTAGTTTTTACAAAAAAGTTTCCCTAGTGCATATACATCATAATATATGCCATGTTAGATATTAATATTAGGATATGCTTCGATCAGTTGTGATACCTTCAAAGGTTCGAGTTTAGTGAATGTTTGTTAGTGAACCAAGAACATGAGAATTCCAATGACACGTTCATTCTCATAGGCAAGTATAAACACATCTTTTGAAAAATGAAAGGCACAATCATATAACATGATGAGGACAATCACACGAGTTGCAAAAATATGCAATGATATTTAATTATCATAAGTAATGGAGGCACATGTATAGCTTGGAACATGAATATTTTTGTGGGTAAATGTAAATCCACACCCAAAAGACCATTGAAGTTTGGTGATACCATCACTCTTTTAGATTTTGTACATATGATATGATCTGCAATGCAGCTTATGACGATGAAGACAATTGAAGTGGAGAGCTTCCATAAAAACTTGGAGGTCTTATTTGATGGTGTGATTGGTAACTACTAATTTTTGATTGATTAAATGAGGGATTCTATTGGGGTCCTCACCTGTGAAATCTAGGCGTTAACTGGGGCCAAGTAGTGAGGTCACAATTTGGAGGCCTCAATCCCAGAATGTAGTAAGTCGAAGTACTAATCTAACATTAATGTGTGGAGGCTGGAACTACAATCAAGTTCACACAGGAGAGGAACATACAGGGTTGTCAAGAGCTCTGACAACAGGCCTTCCTGCTTATTCCACGTAACACCGATTTAAGTGGGCTGTGAGTTAGTTAGCAGGTACACCTGCTGCAATGACTAAATGTTCTTTCTGAGACCTGAACCTAGGTGGATGTTATGACAACCACATGTCTTCACAGTGAACTGCGCCCTTAACAACAAAATTTTAGGGTAAATATTAGGGGGGAGCTTGAAGTGTACATGGAGATGGGCTTGGGTCTATAATATCAGAGAGCGTGTTCCATGTGGTTCACAATGAGAAGTTTGACCTCTGCCTCCAAGTGTTGCCATGACCACTTTGATGTGCCCTGGAACCTGTGGGAATGGAACCTTGGTCAATGGTGTGAAACTCATTGTTTTCCACCACTAGCACCAAGCCCCGTGGGCAAAAGTTCAAGGTAAATCTTAGGGCAGAACTCAAAGTGTACATGTAGATGGGCTTGGGTCTGTAATATCAACTTTTTGTGCTTTGGCACATTATTATTGGATTTTGTCAGTGTCCTCCATGAGTGGTCCTAATGTCCTTATCTGAAAGTCCTAACATAATGGATGACCAAAAATGGTTCTGCCTGCTTGCATTCGGCCATCTTTCCAGGGCCTGCTTCTCACTTTTTCGCATGCTCATTTTAGGACATGAACATTTTTGTAAAACCTTTACATTATTGCTTTGTTCTGGAATTTGAAAATTTTGTTAAGGATATTTCAAACTCAGAAATCGGTCTGAACTTCATCTATTATCAAAGTTTTGTCTTGTTTCAAACTTTGATAGAGGTCTAAATTTCAGCTCTTGTTATTGTCTCATCATTCATCTTGTTCTGGACTTCAATGTTCTTGCAAAACTTGTTGGTTCAATCCTGATCTGTACACACTCTGATCTTCTGTCTCCATCGTCCAGTTTTCTGAAAACATTACTCTCTTTTGTCAATTACACTTAGGCCTACCTGGAGGAGGGTAACTACTACTCTGCTATTCCGAATTGTGGGAAATTTATTCTTCACACTATCTTGTTCCAATTCTTGCTTCCATTCCTTATTGTCTGCTCTCTTGATTTCCCTGATCTTTTCAAAGTCCCTGAGCTAGTGATGCCTTTTATTACGTATGGCTATTTTGGTGTATCACGATCAAAAGATTTCTGTGAGGAATTTTACACGTGGAAATGGAAATACTTTAGATTAGGGGCATCCTTGGTTCTTTCTTCTTTCTCTTTGACTGCTAGGTCTTCTATAGAGATTTTGCCTTGAATTTCGTGCGTCCACCTATCTGAGAGTGCTGTCATTCCTAACTGGACGTTTTCCTCAACCTTGTCTCTTCATTTTCCTCCATAGCATTGGCCTTCCTCCCCCACCACCTACACTGAGTACCTCCTCCTCGGGTACACCTTACCTTCTTTGCTTTTCCATTTTCTGTGAGCTTCCCTCTCTTGCTCTCTCATCAACCTGGACAAGTTTCCTCATAGATATTTGGAGACAGATATTGGATCTCCATTGCTTTGCTCAGTTAACTGTTAAGTGAAGTTTCGGTGTAGAACTTAAAGGTTCTGTCTAGGCTGGGATGTTAAGGCAGAAACAGATATCCTTCTTGGATACCTTGATTCAAAATGTCCAACCACAGGGAAACGGGACATTTTGCTAGGGCATATAGGTGATGGGAACCAATAACAGGACATCTAGATAGAGAAGAGCAGGCTGCCCTCCTAGGATGCCTAGACTAGGAGGACATCTTGTTAAGACATTCTAGTAAGGGAGTGGAGACATGTTGTTAGGGTGTTCATTTATTGCAGAATAGCAGGCGAAGGGAACAAAATGACCCGTTGGGATGTCAGACGGAGAAAAGTTGATGTCACATGGAATTTCTTGACATGTGGAAAAGGAACTTTTGAGACTAGGAATTTGTTTTTCAACAAAGTCTGCATTGAAAATACTATCGCCGAAGGCTGAGGCAATACTCGATTCTAGGTTCACAAGAATAATAAGTTCTGATTTTTATGCAGGTTTGTGACTTATGGGAAGGTTTTTTTAACATTAACCTTGCATTAATTGCTTCATAGCTTGTGTTCTTGGTTAAGGACATTGAAATTTCCTTGAACCCGTAGTCACCTTTTTAACACTAGGCAGGTAAAGTGCCAAGATTTAGAGGTCACTAAAACCAAAGGTAATTCTTGCAATTTGCAAATGAGAAAATCATAAAGCAACCGCAAAATGAAAGATACACAAATATCACAATTTGGGATTTGGGTATAATTTTGATATAAAGTCATGATCAATGAGCCGGCATTGGTGGATTTTAATCTTAACGATACACCTATGGCATAAATTCACATATGCTCATGCACCTCAACCCTTCTATGGGTGTATGTGAGGTAATTATGTATAAAATTTGCACAAAATTTGTATATTGGAAATTGAAGAGATTAGAGTAAGCAATACGAAACAAAGGTCCCCACATCCTGCATAAATGGTTGTGGTGAGACGCATCTACCATTACACACTGGAACACATCTTAAAGACGCAAACATGTCTTTAATACTAGGGACGGGTAGGAAACATCCCCGTGCTCGGAAATAGTCTTCTATGACGTTCAACACCTCCTTGCTGCTTTTGAAAATCCTTAACGTGTCCTTGAAAAAATCTTAAAAAATAAAAAACAAAAGCCCTAAAACGTGTTTTGTAATTATAAAAATGCGAGTTTTGTGATTACTATCACACAAAATTGATTGGATTGCAAATTGAGACCTTGTGTTCGGGATCAAGGATTTGGTTTTGCTTGTAGTGATGCTGGATTTGGATTTGCTTGTAGTTAGACGCTGAATTTAGATTACAGAGTCTAGACTGAGAAGGCTTTGATTTGATGCTGAGATAGGTCACAATGATTTTGTCTGCATTTTGAAGAGATTAGAGTAAGCAATACGAAACATAGGTCCCCCACATCCTGCATAAATGGTTGTGGCAAGACACATCTACCATTACCTGGAACACATCTCAAAGATGCGAACATGTCTTTAATACTAGGGACGGGTAGGAAACATCCCCTGTGCTCGGAGATAGTCTTCTATGACGTTCAACACCTCCTTGCTGCTTTTAAAAATCCTTAACATGTCCTTGAAAAAAATCTTAAAAAAATAAAAAACAAAAGCCCTGAAACATGTTTTGTAATTATAAAAGTGCGAGTTTTGTGATTACTATCACACTAAATTGATTGGATTGCAAATTGAGACCTTGTGTTCGGGATCAAGGATTTGGTTTTGCTTGTAGTGATGCTGGATTTGGATTTGCTTGTAGGTAGACGCTGAATTTAGATTGCAGAGTCTAGACTTAGAAGGCTTTGATTTGATGCTGAGATAGGTCACGATGATTTTGTCTGCATTTTTGTCCCTGTCATGTGTTTAAATTTTATTGTCTGCATTTTTGGGGTAAACTTATTGCTGTTCAAAACTGTAATGTCTAGACTATAGACTTGAATCGATAGTTTCATTTGAAAATAAATTGTTAGCTAATTTTCTAAATTCAGTTTTAATATTTATTTAATACCTGCTTTAAATTTTGTTTCAAATATATATAAATTTAAAATTTAATATATATTATGTTATTAATTTAAATTTTTTTTTTTAAGTATAGTATTATAGTTTTATTTTTAGATTTTATAACTTTTAAATAGGTGATAATAAATTAAGAAAATTAATTTTATATATAATAATATATATTATTTTATTTAATCTATGGAGAGTCTAATAGTAATTTAATTTGTTTTTGTATTTCTAATCCCCCTATTTTTGTTAGAATGTTAGGAAGTAAAGATGACCTATTCCCAATGTCAAGTATTATGATAAAATTCTGGCAAGGGAGTGGTGGAACATCGTTTATCACCTGCAAACTTTGTCGGAAGTCCTTTTAGGGCACTTTTTTGAGGGCTTGGGTTCATTTTTTCAGACAAAAGGAAAATGGGTTGAGTCTTGCTCAAATGAGGATGATCGGTATCAAGTTATGAGGGAACGAGAAAGTGTTGAAGGAAGAGGGCTTAGTATAAGCTCTCATGCTTTAGGAACAATTGCAACTCAGTTTTTATCCTAGAAGAGACACCGAGGAAATAGAGTTAGAGCTAGACGTGTCAAATACAAAATATGTTGCAGGGTCATCTTGTAAGAGACCAAACATTGGTATTTCAAATTCCATTGGAGACATGTTCGATATGCATGGTCAAGATTCATTGGATGCAACTATTGAACACTTCCTCTATGTGAACGTAACACCATTCAATGTTGCTTGCTCTCCTTATTATGAGGAGATGGTTCGTGCGATTAACAATGGGCCGACAGGGTATAAACCCCTTGGATATGAGAAACTTCGCATGACTTTAATTGACAAAGAGAAATCAAGGATAGAGCAACAAACTGCACCAGTCAAAAGAGTGTGGTCTATAGAAGGATGCAACATTGTGATGGACGGTTGGACTGATACTAGAAATCATCCACTTCTAAATGTTATGGTGACTTGTTCTAAAGGCCCTTATTTTTAAAAGCAAATAGATTGATCGATGCTAAAGAAAAATGCAGAGTTTTGAAGGACCAACTATGTGATGCAATTGAGGAGGTGGGGGCATCACATGTTGTCCAAGTTGTTACATATGTTGTACCAGTTTGTAAAGCAGTTGGCCTGTCATTAAAAAAATTAAAAAAACATGTATTGTGGATGCCATGTGTGCATGCATTAAATAATGCACTCAAAGACGTTAGGCGGGTTTTAGTAGATTTCCAAGCTCATTGAAAAGGGCAAGAAAATACAAATGTTCATATGCAATCATCACCACACACAAGCTATTTATCAAAGATTTGCCAAGGTGGAACTCCTCAAACCTGCAAATATATGGTTTAGTTTTTCTTCATTCTTCTTCACCGCCTTTATATAGTCCGATGGGCATTATGTTCCATTGTAGTTAGTGATACATGGGCAAGTTGGAGGCAATCTACATCAAAGATTGTAGTTGAGGTGAGATAGATGATCTTTGATGATTATTTTTGGGTTGATGTGAAATTTGTTGTTAACTTCATCCAACCCATTTGTGAGGTGATCCGTTTTGCAGATTCAGACAAGCCATGTTTGGGGAGGTTTATGAAGAAATTGATTCCATGTGTGAAAGAATAAGAAAAGTCACAAACTTAAGGGATCGTTCTCTGTATCCTTTGATTGAGGAAAAAATACATGGAAGATGGAACAAACTTAACACACCTCTTCATTGTGTTGCCTACACTTTAAATCCAAAGTGGTATGATCCGAATGCCACCAATAAGAGGGCTGCATATGAGGATAGAGAGTTAATTAAGGGATTTTGGGCTGTAGTGAATTTTTTTATGGCGAAGTAGAGGAGGCTTCTATTAGGTCTCAATGGAATAAGTTTTTGTGGGCATAGCAAGTTTTCTATGGTGGAGGCTTTTCATTATATGTGTGCGAAGAAGAACCCAATAGAGTGGTGGTGGAACCATGGCAGTGAAGCACCTGAATTGCAATCATTTGCAATACAATTACTCTCACAAGTTGCTAGTTCTTCATCTTGTGAGAGGAATTGGAGTACTTATGGTTTCATTCATTCATTGAAGAGGAACCGACTAGGGTCAAAAAGTCAATGAACCTGGTCTATGTTCATAGCATGTCCCGTCTTCTTTCTTGTGGAGACCTAGGGTACAAGGAGGGTCCTTCAACAAAATGGGACCAAATTCTATTTGATGAAGCACGAGACATAGCCTTGTAGGATGAGGGTTTTGAGGTAAACAGCTTCAATTATTTGCCCCAATTTGATTGCTTGTAGAGGAACCAATGCTTGAGAGTGATGCATATCTAGAGAGCATCTTGATAGAGGATCTAGACACTGATTACATAGTTGATGCCGCAGAGATATGATATAGATTCACATTTCTCATTTTAGTTTTTGCATGCTAATTTGTTGGCATTTCAATGTGTTGACTTACAATGTGGTAATATATTCTTGGCCATATATATGATGATATGAGATGAAATATCAATATAATTACTCTTGTGGACATCTAATTTGGCAATAGGTAATTTCTTCACCTTAAGGCTTAAACTTTTAAAGTTACAAAATTTATTTTTAATCCATTCAATTTTTACATTTTTAAAGGTATTCTCTAAATTGTACACACACACACATAAATGTTTTTGGTGTCTTCAATACCTGTTTTCTATTTTTCCAAAAAAATGGTGTACCAGTATCCATCCCGGTCTCCGCATACCTGTACCTGTACCTGTACCCCTCTCTTGCTTGCGTATCTTGTAGGATACATATTTTGGTTACCTCTTTTGCTTTTAGATGACACTGAAATGCAAACAACAAATTTTTCAAGAACATCTATGCTATCTTGATTTGTTTATCTTCCTTTACTAAAAGCGCAACTATTTCTTCATTTGCCAAAGTGGATTGCCTGTGTAGAAGCTTTTCTTGATTATTCATTGTTTCCGTAGGATGTCTTAAAATTTTCAAAATGACTTGAGATTCTTTTTATTGCATGCTGCATTATTGCATAAATGAGATGTATCTTATTTTGTGGATATTAATGCTAAACTGGTTATACACATAAAGATGCATGCCAAAGACAAAAATTTAATTCCATTGCATTTTCGTTTCATCAAAATTTGCTGTTTATAAAAGCTGAATAATTCTTATTCGCTTCTCTAGCTGGACATGCGTAATTTCTTGAATATGCCTAATGGGATAGTTAAACCTGAATTATCTGCGAATGGGGGAGTTGATGCTGAACCACCAGCTACTCCATTGGGTGGACGTACGGTATGATCACCTTTTGTTGCGTTGACTTTTAGGATTGGAATATGGTCTTCTTCTGTGTATTTGCTATAACACATATGGTGATTTTTATGTCATGAATGCTTCTTGATGACATAAAATGGTATTTTATCCAGGATGTGTTTGATCTCCCGTTCCATATGGCCAGAGACCAGATTGAGCAAAGTTTGCGAACAAAGATGGCTTCTATAAAGGTGTAACATGTTTTGGATATGTTGTGAATGCTTATGCGTGATAGGATGGCAGTTGAATTGAATCAAGATATAATATTTTATACCTCAAACTTTATAGTTATTATCCAGTTGCTGCTACTCATTTTAAGAATAGTTAATCTAGGCTGTCTTGATGGTGCTTTAACTGCACATTCTGTTATAATAAAGGAACGCATGCTTCAATTGCAAGAAGCACAAAAAGGATCCCAAGTCACGTGTGAAGCCAGTGAACGTGAGCTGGAGTTGGAAGCACAACTTGTTGAAGCTCGCAGTATCATTCAAGAACAGGTTTCAACTTTATGATCTCCTGCAATTAAACAATTAGAGTAAAATGTGATGCCAATATTTTCACTTCTTTTTGTTTGTGTTTGTTTGTCTGTTACTGTAATTTTCTTCTTGAGCTTGGAGTTTTTATGAACTAATAATTACTGTGACAGTTATCGGTTCTTCAATCAACTTTCATTCTGTTTTAACTCTTAATCCAATTATGGCTTCAATACCATAAGCATTCTTCAGTCGCTATTTGTAACAATTACACTTGATGTTTCTTTTTATGTTCAAAGCTTTAGCGAATGAAGATGTTGTCTTGAAGGTTTGACATGGTTTCTTCTTTAGTTTTTATTTTTAGCAAGGTTTCTTGATTTACTATTAATATTATGCTCCTTAGATGATTTTTCTTCCTATACTTAATCCCGAGAAATGCTCTTCTAGATGTTTATGAGTTTGGGGGTGGATGGTATTTGTGTTGCTGTGATCAGGGATATGCCATTTGTATTTAAAGGTTATTTATGAGAGTTGTTATATTCCTAATTTGTGCAAGCATACCAATAGGATTTTAGGATGTAAGTAGGCCAATCATGGAAAAAAATCAATTCACCTGTCCAAAAGAACTCATCCTTGGGTTATTCTGATTTTTCTATAAATAGAATGCCCTCCTCACTCACCTGTAATGCATCCTGGACATGAAATTCTCAGGGAGAGGAGCTTGTGGAGGAGGATAGACAGTTTTGTTGTTGTTATGCCATCAGTTAGTCATTTGAATTCAACTTCATTCATTTAGGATTTATCAGTGTGTGATTATTGCAAGGTTTGATCCTGTGGTTATTTTAAGCAGGTTCTAGGAATTTCAGTTGTTTTCTTGTCTTGCACTCATACTCACATGGCATCAAAACGAAAATCTTTGCATAGTCCATCTTTTGGAGAAAAATCTCTCTTTCTAGAATGAGAAAACCAGTCCATCAGGCACCCTGTTAGTTTTTTCCATCTGTTATGATATTTTCTCAAAACTCTAGTTCCTGTTGTTGCATATTTCTCCAAATGTTCACAATATTTTCAGAAATGTTTTGTGGGGTTTTAGAAAATTTTAGGGGACTGTTCTAACTCAAGTTTGCACGGGTTTATCAAAATTTCTGGTTTCTCAAAAAAATTGAATTCTTTTTAACACGGTGTTCTCTCACTGTCAAAAAACTATGCAAAAATTCCATTTCTTTCATAAATTTTTATTGGAAAATTTTCAATCGGGTTTTTTTAATAATTTTTTGTTTGCTGGTAGTTAAAAACAATCAGGTTCAGAAAAACAAATTTGTAATTTTTTTGGGAGACCTTGCAGGCCTGGCCACCCTCCCTGGCCACCCAGGTCCCTGTTTCAACTTTGGGCGGCTTCTTTCACACCCCTCTTGCAACTTCCTGCACCACCGCCATTGCCTTATATCTGACCTATGTCTACATGTCCTTATCCCTTAAGTGTTTTGTGGCTCCTTGTTTTCTTCTCCCTTTGCCCCTTACATCTCCTTGCTTGATGCCTCCATATCTACCCACCACTTCCTTATCCCTCTACCTCCCCGTGTCCCCCACGTAGCACTCCTTATCTCTCCTCTCCTGCTCGTCTAACTCCCCTTACATCTTCCTCACCCCAACCCCTAGTCCCCCAACTGCGGGGTCCCCAACCATAGGTGTCTCACCCGCCTTGGCTCACCCCTGCTGCAGCCTGAGGTCCATTCCTAGCCTGTTTGGGCCTCACTATCCTGGGCAGCCTTCCTTGAGTGGTTGACCCTATAAGGTTGCTGTTTTCTTTCTTTAAAAATTGAGCTCCTTTTGGCTCTTCATAAGGCCTATATTTATCAAAGGAGCTTCATGTGTTGAATGCACTTGGCGGTATTATTATTTGATGCAACTTGTCAAAGCACTTCACGGCCACTATTGAAGACCAAAGGGGTGGGTCTTTTGTGACAGTTAGTCATGTACCCACAAAAGTTTTTTTTTTTCTGCTGCCAGCCTTCCTAGCTCCTGTTGCCACTTTGACTTTTAAATGCAATTTCTCAATGCTTGGTGCTTCGTTTCTAGTGTAGTTTATTTCAAAACTGCATGTTTTTCCTCAAATATTCCATATTAGAAGACGATCATTATATATTTTTACCGAAAACAATTGGTTTTAGTTCTCTTTCCCATTTTCAAGCATTGTACGATTGCATCATTATAAAGTAGTTTGGGGGATTTGTTGCACACTCTATTTGAAATCCCTTCTAGAATCTTCTCAAAATCTTGCTCAATCTTGCATTTGAACTCCTGTGCATTAATGTTGTCTAACCACTTTTGGCTTGGCAGGGGAAAGAAGTCCATCTGGAACTCCACATTATTGCCGAGCTAGTGGTTCTCTTTGTCACCTTTTGGCTCCTGTACCTTTTCTCTTCGTGCACACAAACTTGTAAAAGATCTGTGCACCCAAAGCTTTTCCCATGCATCATTCTTTGTGCCTTGTCAAAACTTTCGCGCGCTTCACACTTTTCTTCTACTTCTCGTGCACGCTTCTATAATTAACCAAAATTCCCAAAATACATGCAGTTACCTAATCTTCCCGTGATGCTCCTCCGTCAAGTATGCAAGTAGAGGCATTAGAAAACATGGTCAAGGTATTGTCACACCAACACCCCTTATACTTTTGGCTTAGTTAACTCGTCACGACATTGGGTATCGAGCACATTCTTCTCCACCTTTTAAGAACTAATTAGTGATCTCTCCCTATGATGCCAATCTTAGCTCAGTCTACTCTGTTTTGGTCATGAAATACTGATTTGAGATCCCATAGGTATCTTAAGTAACAATCCTTAGTTTCAAGCATCATAATATGACCGTATAGAGATCACAACAATGCCCAACATTGAGTTATATAGATCCATACCTTCATTATCCAATACATGACAAGTTCTTATAACTTCCAACTCAGTGCTCAAGAACAAATTACCTCTAGTTTGATATCCACAATTCAATCTAGAGGAGATGAGGCCAAAATCTACCAATGCCTTTCCTTGAGATCACAACATTCATTTGAGTTAAGTCTTAGTTCTTAAGAACTTCCCTTGCCTGCAACTTGATTGTCACTTGGGCCATTAAGATATATCACAACAGATGCTTATATCCTTCACAAGCTACATCAACCAACTTAGAATACTTCATACAATCACAGACATGCACAAGATGTTAGAACATATAGTCTGCAGAAATTTTCTGATCTGAATATCTTTTGCTGCACAAGGCCAATTGTTCCACAATTTTGATAGCTTCTAGAAATATCTACAAGGATCATATGTTCCAAATTTCATCCATTTTCATTAAGGAATTTGAAAGTTATGATTGTTTCCCCGACAGACATTATATCAAACAGTTTGCAGGCATTCTCAAACTAGATAGAAAAATACTTCACAACTCCAAAAATACTTAGAATTATTGTAAACTATTAAAAAACCATCTGGAGAATGACCTCTTTCACTTACATACCAAATTTCAGATCATTTGGAGTTGGGAATAAAAAGTTATCATGACTGGTTCGAACCCCTGTTTTAAGGAAGCAATGAACAAACAACACAGTACAAGCTGTTTGGAGGTAGATTATGATAATTTGAACATTCTTATTAAAACATGAACTCATACCATTAAAAATGATCCCATATACACTTGAGGATCCAATTGAAACACAAAATTCATGCATTCATAAGCTTTGATCTTCTTCCCCATGACTTTACAAAGTCTGCAGTCTTACATATGTCATCCTTTCAACACTCTATCCTCCTCTTCTATCAGCTCCTTCACTCCATGCATGCTAACTCTTCTCTATCTTCCTCCTATGGAGATATTCAACCTATATCCTCAGATAAAACTTCTTTTAATTGTCATAATCTCCTATTCTAAGATAAGACTTATCCTATCCTCTTGTTGAGATATTCTCTCAACTTACAAGCTAGAATAGGTAGAGCTGTTTTACCAACTTATATGGTTATGACAACTTACACATGATTCCCTCAATAATACAATCCAATTCCTCCTCCTACGTAGCATAGTGATGAAAACAACTACTTTTCTACCTTTACTCTTATATCAAGAGTTTTTACATAGTAATTCAAATTCAAATTCAAACACAACAATTTATGGAGGGAAAACTATTTAAACTACAAATGTATGGTGTCAATGCCTTGAGAAGGCTTATTGTCCTAAAATCTTCTTGTTTATTCTTCCTGAGGCATCATGAGATGCTCATGCATCAGACTCCCTGGGTAAGAAAAAGATTTGAACTCCTGTCCAAATGTCTTGTGCTTCCTCCTTTAATTTAATCTTCTTTTTATTCCTGGATCCCAAGGTCTCTCTTGTAGAATCAGTGCTTGGATTTCCTTGATATGGTCTTTGTCTCTCATCTTCTTGGTTCTCTCTTTCTTCTTGTATGTCTTCCTTCTTATCTCTTTCTCAGCTACAAAACTCCATGTCCATGTTTCATTTTCATTCATATCTTTAGTATCTTCTTGTTCTATGAGCTCTCTCATGGAGTTATGTACTTCATTCACCCTCACAACTTTTAGACCTGCATTCAAAACATCAAAGGAAAGGTTAGATGCAAAAACTTGAGGCCATACAGCCCCTTGAGTGTCTTCATGCTGCTGTCTCTCTTCATTTTCATTTGCTTCTTCAATGACCTTGTTCAAATCTGCCTTTATCAACTTGGTTTGCTCTTTTCTTGTCTCATCCTCAATCTGATCCATGTTCTCAATCTGATCTGAACTAGTATACAGCCCCTTGAAGGATTTAGAAGCTCTTCTATCCTCTTTATCTCTTCACTCAATGTGATATCATCTACATCATCATTGTCTTCATCAAATTTTGGCTCTAGTTCTCTGTTTTCTTCCTCTAGGATCTGTTTTACATCAGCATATTGTGTTATCACTTCTTCTTGTCTCAAGAAGTTTTCATTTGCTTCATTCAAGAGGTATGAATCCTCTTCACCCAATGGTTTCTCATCCTTTTCCATCATTTGATCACAACATTGATCTTTGCAAGCCAACTTAGATCCTTCACCCTGCTGCATGTAAGTTAGCATAGGCATCTCATTCCATTCTTCATTTTCATCTAAACTGAATTGAGATAGTAAATCAAAGGTAAAATCATAAACATCATCACTCAAATTACCATAAATGATTTCTTTACCTTTCATCTCCTTTGTATACTTCTTGTGTTCATTGAATGTCTCTTGTATGCTTGTCATTTCACCTTCACTTTCTTGCTTGCTTGAGTTTGATTCAACCTTCTTCCATAGGCTTCTTGGTGTTATCATCACTCTCTCATGTCCATCATCATCATATACACCTTCTTGAGATGTATCTTCATCACTCCTTGTGCTCTTAGCCACCCAAACTTGAGTTTTCAACTTTGTATCTGATTTTGTCACACCCACATTTATAGACCCTAAAAAAACACTATTAAAACCATAGTAATTTTTTTATTAAATGTACGACATACATTTACCAATAAGGACAACATCTCTTACCTCTCATTTAACGCACACATTAGAAACATAAGTCATATCAACAAGTCCATGAGCACACACCTACAAATTTCTTATTGAGCACAAGAGGAATGGTTAAAACAAGTTTTTATAGTTTGCACACGCATCTTCTACTATGAATGTCCAAGGAATAACATTACATTATCTCCACACGGGTATGACCCATGATCGCGGGGATCGTTTCCAAGTTTGATCATGAATATGTTAGGAAGACAATGACCCCAAAAGGTGTAAAGCAAACGGCTACCCAAGAATAATTAAAAAAACTTTAAGATGTGTTTTAATCAAGGATCAAAATAGGATATCCCCACTCCAAGATCAAAGCTCAACTCACATGACACATTATGCCTCAACTACTCAAAGAAGTTATGAAGGGGCCACATGCAAGGTTGAGGAAGATGGGTCTAGATACCAATGAAAGGTCCGTTAACCACACCCCGGTGCAACATGGTCACTCTAATGTGTGATATCAACTCATATAAAGCAACCTAACTAAAATAGATGGTTCATTTGTGGCATTCCTTACTGTATCTTACACATGAAATGTGGTATGGAACCCTTTCCCATATGATTCATGAGCCGACTAGTCAATTACCATTCAACCAAAGGATAGACATGATGATATGTATTTGGGAGCTATTATTGTTTCAACAATTTTAGTATTTCACCATTACAATTTAATGTATTTGGGAGCTATTATAAGAGTTAAGACATATCCAGGAAAGAACTCTAAGCTCTTTAAGAGCTGATTTTCCTTTAAATTACATCACCCAATCGTTTGATTACAAGGGATAACTTGCGAGAGAATAGAATTTCGTATTGTCCCAAGTCAAGGGTTAGGGATTATAAAACTAACATACTTCCACTAAATACAAGTACTTTACTTGATTAAGGTCTTAAAAGAATTTGAGATCAAGAGAAAATTATAGCTTAAACAACATCTATTATGACCCAAACTCATAGATAATTTTATTCCAATAAGGATACACATCCCATCGAAATCAATATCGATATCCTATACGGAAAATGTTAACCAAACATTAAGTAAGAATACTAAAAAAATTCTTTTTGGATTTTGTATTCAAATTGAACCTTACAATTGATTCAACGACACTGAACATTCATTAATAAAATCAATAGGAGATATCATCGTATAATATAACCAACTAGTTGCATTACCACTACAATCCCTGTCATAGACAAAAAGAAAACACACGTCGGCAAAAAGTTGGCATGGATCTTATCATCCAACCTAACAAAATATCATAATATTTTACTTCAATTTTTTTGAAAATATCGACGAGAGAGAAAAGGGAAGAGGAATTATTATTTTCACATGTAACTGAATTATTTTATTTTTCATTCAAAAAATAGGAATATAGAAGGGTATGAGAGAGAGAGGGAGAAAATTCATTACATATTTTGCTTTTTTTTTTAGAGAGAGGATAAGGAAAGAGATAACATTAGCTCCACACAATACTAATTTCACAAGTAATTATCTAAGCTCCAGAGAGACAATGGAGAGATATAATAAATGATAGCACTACTTTCCATCATAACATAGTATCATACTCAATAAAGTTCATCTAGTAAAGGTGAAAGATGGGTCAAGGTCTAAAGGCATGATACAACTTAACATAACTAAACCATAACACTACTTTCCATCATAACATAGTATCAAACTCAATAAAGTTCATCAAGTAGAGAGACAATGGAGAGATATACTAAATCATAACACCACTTTCCATCATAACATAGTATCATACTCAATAAAGTTCATCTAGTAGAGGTGAAAGATAGGTCAAGGTCTAAAGGCATGATACAACTTAACATAGCTAAACCGGCCACGGAATGGCGTCCAAAAAAAATGTGAGAGATGAAATATGATCTTGTCTAACCTCTCGTCCAAAATGATGGGATCGTTAAGGAGTTGAGTTTTTCTTTTCTTTTTTAGTGCTAAAGTTGATGATTGACACTGCTTGTGTGACACCGCTATGCGGACTAAGATGAAAAAGTTTTGAAATTACAATACAACTCAAATTAACTAGAAACAACCATAAAGTGGCTTTGTAAAAAAAATGACATCAATTAATCAAAAGGAGTTTTGATGCTTCCAATTCTTTCTCATGTATAATGCGAATGCATTGAAAATGATGGCACCGCACAACGACATGCCATGCTCATATTAAAGGCACTAATCTAAAATTGATTATAAAAAAATGGAAGTCTATATTTACACCATGAACACATAAGTGTCACTGAAACAAGCATAGATGACGTGTTTCTGAATGATCTACAATTTAAACCATTTATTGCTTGCAATTCTCTACACAAAAGAGAATATATTGGAGGTGGTAAATCCTATTTTTCACAATCCATGTTCAATCCCCACATTGCAACCCAAAATCACTTAAATAACATTAGGTAGCCGCCTCCTATGGCCAGCTCACCATGTGACTTAGAAAATTGTGCCAAATAGAAGCCAAATAAACCAAGTGTACAATTTACTTTGGTCGTTTTGGGCTCCTATAACGTAATAAACATGTTCCAATCATAATTTAAATTATGAGGTAGTCTTGTTTGTAAACCCTACGTTGTTCCCCAGGCAAACATTAATCACGAGGCCAATAATTTAAAATAGTATGGCTGATCTTTTTACTTTCTTACTAACACAGTTCCGAGTCTTAAAGCCACACTCACATGTATGGAACATGTTTAAAAAAATGTAAGGATTGCATAGAAATCAATCTATTGCTTTCACATGTGAGTGAGTAGAGAGGTTTGACTCTAAGTACGGGTAAGAGGATCATTAAAATTGATACATAAAAGTAATAAAACCTTGAATATATAAATACTCATTTTTGCACACATTTTTCATAAAGCAAAGAAAGGTGGCCCAAGCCATGGGTTAATCATTACTTTTCGTACTCAGGAATCTTATGAATAGTAGTATGTAATCATGACTAAATAAGTACCCAAAGTGCGTGATTTTGTGTCTACATTAGGTCTCTTTGTGATGCGGTGGTGGAACACAATGAACACTCCTCTTCATATGGCAGCGTATGCTCTAAATCCCAAATGGCATGCAACACGGCCTGAGAGAGTGCGTCCATGTGGTGATGAAGAAGTGAAAGAAGGGCTCATGAATACCATTCGAAAGATGTATAATGATGAGGAGTTTGCTTTACTTCGAGCACAATGGCTAGCCTTTTTCAATCTTCATGGGCCAACATTTAGCAAACTAGAGGCGAGGATAGATAGAGCCACATTAGCTCAAGCCAACCCTATTGGATGATGGACATGGCATGACAAGGATGCACCAAACTTGAGGATTCTTGCAACTCACCTCCTTTCATAGGTTGCGAGTTCCTTTCTTTGTAGAAAGGAATTGGTCCACATATAATTTAATCCAATTAGCTACGAGGAACAAGCTTACCTCTTGACAAGTAGAGAAATTAGTGGCCGTGCATAGTGCCTTGTGACTTTAGGATCGATAGACAATTGAGTATCGTTAGATTCCAACCACACGTTGGGATGTTGATCCCAAAGATGGCACACAGGTTGATGAAGAGGCACAAGAGGGATTTGTTGGGGTTCCATTGGATGAGTCTGTCCCTCCATAGTTTCAGTGGCTCAGATTTAGACTTCAATGTTGATGCAATTTTAGTAGGATTTTATTAGGGGCAGCTATAGATGTTCTATGTTTTTGTCATTTAGTAGTTGAAACTTGCAGCCCTTGAACATTTCGTCAGTATAATATATATATATATATATATATATATATATATATATATATATGAATCTATGATATATCCACATTGAATATTATGTGAAATCTCAATTCAGCTCTAATGTTATGTATTAAGTTTAACTTTTAGTCTTTTAAGGTTCTATAATGTATATGATGAATGCCTTATCAATGTTATCATATGAATATTTGCTAAGTTACAAACGTTTTGGATACGGGAGCGGGAGCGGGTATCCGATACTGCAGCTTGCAAATTTTTTTGACCCCGGATACGGCGTAGGATACGGCAGTACAAAAACTATATAAAAATTAAAAAATATATAAATTTCAGCCTTCTAAATAGGAATTTAATTATTAACCACATATTATGCATATGAAAGACAAGATAAAAGACAAGTTATAAGCTAAATAAGTGAATAACCACAACAAACAAGCTAGGATACCGATAAAACTTAGAAACTTAAAAGCTTAAAAGTTAAATTAAAATTTAAAATACTTAAATCAAACACAATGTGAATGTCATGAATCTCATGATATATTAAATTCAATCATAGATCAATATTCAAAGCTCAAACTATCTTTCATTGTCAATATTCATCATATTCCTCTTCATCAAGAGGATCAAAACCAGCTACATCATCATCATTATGTGGTTCATTAGAACCACATGGGCTCGAACCACTCGCACAAGGGCCACTGCCAGTTGCACCCCCTTGTGCATGTAGGTCTCGTGGTGCCACAGAACTCGTCTCATCATCATATGCTCCATGGTGGGAAATGGAAGCATCCAAGTCAACTATCTCTGGATCAATGTCCCAATGTTTTGTTGACCCTTCCGTACTACTCTACATTTTGCTTGTGGGATAAAAGACGCAAGTTGGAATGTATGTATATCAAATCTTCACCCTTTTTAGCCCCCGAACTGCATTTAGCGCTTACGTGAGTGGATGAAATTATACGTACTCGGTTGCGCTCGGAGGAAGATGAACTTACGAACCTATTAAGGCAACCCAAACTTCAAAGTCAATGCAAAGTACAACTTGATTTAAACACTCAAACTTAAATTTTAAAAACTAAAAGAAAAGAGAATAAAAAAATTAAAAACTTACCTGTGCCAAGACCTTGATTGCAAGAGGTTGCAAAGTAAGCCGATGAAGTACCATGGAGGTACCACCACATGTGCATCCATCTTGTATTTGCTCAGAAGAGAGAGAAGGCTATGACCCGTTTTGCTATGAAATTGCCAAACTCTACCATACCCCGGTCTTGGGCCTCGGGATCGGGAAGAGCCTAGCTAATGCCGCCATATATCCCTCACCGACTTCCGCATCCTCGTATGGTGCTACCCTCCCACAGCAAGGAAAGGATCTCTCTCGTGCTATAAAATCTAGGAGTCAATGCAAAAGCTAGTAGATGTAATGGGGTGGTCATTTTGTTCCACCGATCAATGAGGATTGACTTCACTTGTTTGAAAAATATTTCCTGGGATCTTGTTTTTGCATTTATGACGGCTTTTATCTTCTCAATCATTGAGTCGATGCCGCCATATATCTCTCCTAGACATGGTTGATCCGTGTCATGAAACCGGATCATGCTCATAATGGGCTCAGTAAATCTCAACAGATAACCCACTCTATCCCACCAAGAGTCCTCTAAGATCAAGTTCTTCACTTTTTGAGCCCCTTCGGTGTTTGATTGCCTCCATACGGTCCCAAAGATTGGATGTTACGATCCTCATGAGTGCCTCTTGCACCTTCACTAGTTGTCTCAAGACGATTGTGTGTGATGCAAACCGAGTCTTAGCAACCTAATAAGAACGAGGAACAAAAATTAAAAATAAAATTTAAATTATAAAATTGAAAGCTAAAAGAATACTAAAAAACTTATATTAAATATTAAAGTAAAAAGAAAGAAAGAAATAAAGCTTGTCCCTACCTTCAGTAGCTCCAACTGTGAGAATGATCTAAAAATGCTCTGTGACATGTGGTGGTTGGTGACAAACATTTGGATTTCTTCAGCTTCTGCATACACTTGCCGGATCCACTCTATTTTGTTTGCCATTTTCTTTAGCATTAAATTCAATGAATGCACAGCACAAGGTGTCCAAAAAATATGCCCATACCGTGCCTCAACTAACATCCCCGCAGCTTTGCAATTTTTGGCATTGTCCGTTATCACTTGGACAACATTTTCAGGCCCCACTGCCTCAATGGACTCAAAGAGAATGTTGGCTATGAATTGGGCATCCTTCACTTGCCCCTCACAATCAACCGCTTTCAAAAACATTGCCCCCTTAGGGCATACTGCAATCACATTGATTAAAGGGCGGTTTCTTGCATCTTTCCATCCATCAGAAACAATGGACACACCAGTTTTGGTCCATGAGTCCCTAATTGGTTGCAAGGAGGTTTCCACATATTTTTTTTGTCTATCCAAAAGGGTGGTGTGGATCTTCTCATATCCTGGTGGTTTATACCCTTTTGGTGCCTCATTGATGGCTTTCACCATCTCATGCCAATAAGGTGATCTCACAACATTAAAAGAAAGACCATTAGCATATACACACCTTGCAATGCATTCATCTGCAATCTCCCTGTTCTCATTCTGAAAGGCCTTTTCCAATGGCCCTTTTGTCTTACTTTTCTTTCGTGCAAGGGAAACATCCTCATTTGTGGAGATAGGAGCCACAAATGGATCCACTAGGTGATGGAGCAACTGGAGGCCTTGCTGAACGAGATGAACCTCCTCTTTTGGCCAATGGATGACCCACTCTCAGAGCCACTCTAGCCTCTGCATCCTCCTGCTCTTTGATAAATGCCAAAACATTTTCTTTTGGCACCCCAGCATTATTCCTCCCCCTACATACTCTTATACCATTACCCGTTATGGCACACAAATGGCTTTTCACCCTACTGTAAGAGCCTTTGAATATTCCATCACACTCATTGCATTTCCATTCAAAACAACCACCACCTGCAAGTTGTTGAACTATTGTTACGTGCCTCCATAACGGTGAATTTGGGTCAAAGTCTTTGGCCAAAGATTGCCCAGAAGAAGCAGAACTTGTTGCCATTGTAGAAATACCTACAAGGTTTAAAAAACAAATTAAGCAAAGAAAACAATGGCATGCAATTGCATTGTGATTGAACAATGAAAATTAAAAAAATTAAATGGAAAGAGCAAAATAAAAATGAACATAAGCAAAAAAATGTAATGTGTGAAAGATTAAATAATAAAAAAAAAAATAGAGGAACAAGGCTAGAAATTAAAAAAAACTTACCTTCACTTAGTAAACCACAAATCAAATCCTTCACAAATCCTCCTTTGCAGCTCCTCACACTCCTCCAAGCTTAGCAATAGCTCCTCACACTCCTCAAACCCTAGACAAGCACAATGCAATTTTGGAGAGCCACAATGTGAGTTTGTTTGCTTTATGTTTTGTTTGTGTGTTGTTCTTTTGTTTTATTGTTTAGAGGTAGCTTTTAGGTTTTAGATTAGAAGAATTTATTATTTTTTATTGTTGTGCGCCTTTAAAAACATGGAAAAAATTAAAAACGCGCGTGTTTTTGCAGACGCGGAGAGCGGCCAGAGGCGGGCGGGGCCGTGGAAACGGCCGGGTGCGGCATGCGCCGCACTGGCCGCTTCCACAACTCCGGCCCGCTCCCGGCCGCTCCCAGCGCCCCTCCCTCCCGCACGGTCCCGCTCCGCTCCGGCCGCCTAAACCGGCGTTTCCAGTAACCTAGAATATTTGAAAGTTCCGGATATTTTAAAATTTTCCCTTATTTTTTAATAGCCGTCCCCTAAAAATGGCTTAAAACAAATCCTTCTTGGAAATGCGTCCCCTATCCCATGCCATCCCCCGTCTGAAAACTTGGTTGAACATAATTTATATTCAATAAACTTTTAAAATAATTTTTATCGCCTAATTTCTATGAAAAGGGAGAACTTTAGTTTAATATGCTATAAACTATTATTTGCCAATCACAAACAACCTGTGCAACTGCAAATATTGCATTTCATTTCTGCGTATGGCGCCTCTTGCATGCTCCTCCTTTAGCCAGTGCAAATTAGAACAGCAGATAGATAAGATAAGATAAGAAAACTATATTAATCAACAAACAAGTAATGGCGTCCTCTTGTCACAAAATGCAGATCAGTAGAAGAACAACAAAGAATTAATCAAATGCAGCTAGAATGGCCTCCTCCTCAATTTGCTGGAAACAGTACCACAACACCAAAATACCTTGTTGCCAAACGTCCTCCTCCTAGCAGCCAACAAAAGTATTATACAACACCTTCAGAATGGCACCACACCTCCAACAAAATTCAAACTCTTCTTCTTTTCCCGGATACAGAATTTATGCAAGCTGATTTGTTCTGGGTGTGTGATTCTCCACACGCTTCCTCCCTCTTACCTAATTTTCTCTTTTGCCTTCTGTATTCCTCTCACCAACCGGCTAGCCAAGGATAAAATAGCTCAGACAATTCCCGGCTTCCTTCCAAGCTTCTCAAAACCAAAGCTCTGATATCATAAAAGATTAATTGAGACCTGCAAGCATCATCTTCATTACAGATAATGTGCTATTAAATAGCCCTATCAAGGAAACGAACATAGCACACCAACAATCGAGGAAACTAACATAGCAGACTAACAATGAAAATAACCATGAGCTTGATAAAGCTTCACGGTAAACCTATGGCTAACAAACAATAACTAAAAAACTATTAGCCAAGCCAAATATAACACTGCTTGTTAGATGCTTTATATTAGCAATTTGATAATACTTAAATACGTATAGCTCTTTTACATTTCACCACCTTTATGTGTGCTTTGGTCTACATGGAATTTTTTTAGCTAGAGGATCAGTGATATGAATTCGAGGTAAATTTGGGGAACAACATGGTTTGCAGAATTTAGTGTGTTATGACTGCAATAAAACGGTTTATTTGACCGCTGAGGGAAGCTGAAAAGGTTCATCATTGGTAATTACTAAGAAGATGATGCCGAATTGAAGCTGTTGTAGTCAAGTTGACATCATGCAGTTGGTGCCACATTTGCTTGGCACTGGCACAGAATTGAATCTGTGGTTGGCACCGGAGATCAGCACTAAGTGGGCAGATGCTGCAAGTTTGCTGTTGCCAGTGTTGAAACCAGTGTCTGTTATCTATGAGATTTTTGCTTTTCCAGGCACTGCCTTTACTATTGTGGAGACTGCCCCTCTAGCCCACATGGGCACTGCCTCGTGTCCGCACAACAGGGGAACAGGCAAACATGACTGGAGGCGGATCTGCATTCAACCACATTTATATAGAACCTTCCGTGTCAAGTTGTCACCTGGATTAATTAGTGGTACACCTGAAATCATCAATATTTGGAGATGGCACCATCAAATTTATGTAGAGGATCTACAAGACTGTTGTGATACTACATGAGGTTGCTTGACATCTGTGTTTCAATTCTTGGTCATAATATAATCTGTTGGATTATAAATCATAAGGTATGCCTGCCTTAAATCTTGTTATTTGTACCAGTTGAATTCTTGAAGTTTAAGTTGTAATATATATACACTTGTGAGTTATTGCATTGAAATTTGTGTTTTCTATGAGGTTCTGATTATGTTGTAATGATATAAACGATAAATGCATGGATAGCATTTAAATCCCCACTTGGCATGGTTTTTCTTTTCTCATGATTGTAACAAACTTTTATCATGCATAATTGTGTGATGTTGGTATTGTTGACTGCTGTTGAGATTCTCCCTATTCCTGTATGTATTACCTATTCTTAGGTACTCTAGGTGAGAGATAACGTAGACCTAGGCATAAATAGCTACAATTGTTGAGATATTTTGTATTAACTTTGGGCGTTGGGCGAAGAGCCGCCATTATGTGTGCCATCATATATAATTATCTTTTTCAATGATGGCCAGATTTAAGAAATTTGGTTGGATTCCCAATTTAACGCTGCCTTGTGGATTTCCTGAGAACTCTTTATACATGCATTTCACGCACAGCAGGCTAGTGACTGTACAATTGATTCTTTTTCACTATGCATTATTTACTTATTTGTATCTCAATGTTGATTGCTTGGTGGAGGAGATTATCTGTAATATTTTGTCCATCTAGAGGAGTTTACTGCTTCCTTTTGGCTAAACAGACTGCTACTCACATTCAAATAGCAAGCTTAAGAAATACCCTTAGGTGTATAAATGAAATGCATATCAGCAGCACTGTATTCAGCATACTTAGTCATATTATTTTGTGGTCCTAGTGGTCTGAAGGGTTTCTTTTATCAGAGATTTTTGTATATGGGAGTATTTTTGTAATAATCCCTATCCCAGATGGAGTATGATTGATACAAATTCAAAAACATTTTCCATAAGTAAAAGGATGAAGAATATATCTTAATTGCAGTTGCATGGTGATGTCAATGTTATATGATAGTATGCCTCTCAAAATGTACTAGATGGCTTGGATAGGAGCCTGAAAATTACTATTATTATTTAGGTACATAAAATCTTTGACAGTAATTACATTACATGATTTTTATTTTATTTTTTTCCCAGTAAAATCATTACTAGGACTTATCATGCAAAATTATTTTCATTTCTTCATGCATGTGCTTTACTGATATGTACTAACCTTGCAGGCTTCTTTAATGTCTAGGCAGCTTGCTAAGAGTGAAAATTCAAGGTATTGAATCCTATTTTGTATTTCCAATATATGTATTTTGTATCATTTAATTTAAATTTATTATGTTATAACATGATTTTCAATGATACTATTAGGAGAGTCATGGGCCATATGGATTCCGATAGGGAGTCTATTCTTTCGACACAATTGGAGGTGCATTTGAAATTCTGTTGTGTTTGTCATAGAACAATTAATCTGATGTCAACTACATGCCTAGACAAAAGTATTTCTCTTTCCCAGTTGCTGTAGTGCTTTAAATAAGAATATGCTGAACCCTGTTTGCAGGACAGGGCTACGCTTCAGGAAGAACTAAGCAGATGGAGGCTGAACGCTTCTACTCCTAGAAGGATGTCTTTGGAGCTTGAAAACGATCATGCTGAGGTAATTTTCAAAACAAAAAGTCACATTTAGACTTCGGGTTACAGTGACTTTGTTTTATCTTGATTCATGTCTATCTCATCATGTCTTGAACAATAGCTTTGTTACATGCTTCATGCTTCTAGCTTCTTGGTTTGGCTTTATTATTCAGGATGAGCCAGAGTCATGGTCAACTCCAGCAACATCATGGGCTCCAGATGTGGGAAGTTCTGCAAAATTTTCAAGAAAGGTATTGACTTATTATTACTTACTTTGTATGGCAGTAGTCCCAATGGTAAATGTGTTTGGTGCTTTAACTTATTATTTGTTTTGGAGATTTTATCACATAATTGTTATAATACTCATATTTTAGGAGGTATTCAATTTTTAATTTTGAGAATCAGTTATAGCTCAGTTATTTTTAATCTTCAACTATAAGGATGATATGCTTGTGTTTAATGATATCTTTTCTTGGGATTCCTGGAGTTTGCGCTTGCATGTTTCTTATATAGTACTGTATCTAGAGTCTATACACAAGTTCCAACTATATGATAATTTCATTTCATTTGTTGCGTTTCTCATGGATTTTGACAAAAGTTCAAGAACAGTTTTGAAGTTTACTTGGTGATATGCTTAAAAGAGAGATTAAGGAAGAAATTCTGTAGAAACCAATGTTTAGATTGATGTATTTGGTGACTCTTTGTTGCCCATCATCGGGACAAGCGATTGATAGAATTACAGACAGAGCTCCTTATATAGATAACTCTGTTTACAACTAGAGTGATGTAGAAAGTCTAACCTTTGAAACACAACCTTTATCTATTGTCAAAATATTAAATGCGACAATGGTTACAGATGCTTCAATAATCTACAATATGCGTTAAATGTTTTCTTGAAAGGGCCCAGAAATTCCCTAAGCCTCTGGATAACGGGTCTCCATGAATCAATTAAGTTTAAACTTTCATATCTATTGGAATCATTATGGTGCTATGTTATTTAACAATATTGACCATTGAGATAATCGTAGAGTCTTTTCTTAGAACAGGAGAGGTGTTTTAAATTGCCAATACTTCTGAAGACAACTTTAACATTATTGTTTGCAGGTTGGGATAATGTGTGTTGATATACCATACTTGTTCAGGAAACTGTAAACCACGTGTGCGGGCAACCTAGTTCAGTTATTAATTAATGTCACTTAAATTTCATGAATCTGCATTCATTTATTTGTAATTTAACCAGTTTTTGTTTTTGAAAATTGAAATTATTTAATTGCTTAACGAGCATAAAACCTCTGTTTCCATTTACCATAATGAATGTCAAAGATGCCAAAACATCCCATGACAGAAAGTATCCTAATAAATGGCAAAGGTTCTGTCTTCTTTAGAAAACTAGTAAAAATATAGAGACATAACAAAAGGCAATGATGCAGAAGAGGACAAAATCTTCTTCTTATGATAAACGTTCCACAAAGGACAAAAATTGAGACACCAGTAGCTGCATACCATGTCAATAAATTCTATATGTAATAAGAGTTAACACTTTATGATCTATTAGTTATCTATTAACTAGTGTTCGGTTATGAACTTCTCCAACTACGATATAACTTCTAGCATAATAAAATGGACATACGAAACCCAATGTGTGCCTTCCGATTTCTCTTTACTCTCTCTTTCTCTCTCATCTTCTAACATTGGTATCAGAGCCACTGTTTGAAGAATCCCTAGAGAATGGTACAAAGCCAAGCTTGGAGTTTGAGGAAGCCTTGAAAGAGGGTACAAATTGTGTGAAAGAAGGTTTAAAAGGTTTGAATTCAGATCGAGGCAGGATGGTCTTGCAGGTTGCAGATAAAATCTTTTTAGGGCACGAGAGATCAAGAAGAAAAAATGTGAAGAGTTCTGAAGTTGCAGACATTTAACGAATTGCGTGACTAAGGGTGGACACATACAAGACTAGGTGAAACATGATTAGTCTAAGATATGATGTAGACAAGAAAAAACGAGTAGTTAGAAGATGTAGCGTCGAGGCAAAGGAAAATCATTTGTAGAGCCATCGACATAAGACTTGCCTACGCCACAAGGCTTGGGTTTGAGTTCGAGAAGGATAAAATTCGGTTGAAGTTCGTTAATAGATAAAGTTTGAAAAAATGTCATTAAGTTCGACCGATAAATAAAATAAAAAATAAAAAGAATTATTTATATTTTTAAATAAATATAAAATATAAATATAAATAAAATAAAGATTAAAAACAAATAAAATTAAAAAAGGATAAAATATTAATACATATTAAATATGTATTAGAAAAGATATATAAAACAAATCAAATAAAAACTAAACTTTAAAAACTTTAAAAAGATCGTAACTATCATCTAAAATAAAATTAGAATAATGAATGAATAAAAACAAAATAATTTTTTTACAAGAAACCCGTCCTTACCGATGAAAAGCTCCTCAATGCGAAGTTGAACGCTGAACTCCTTGCGGTTTGCGTGTTAGGGAGTATGTTGGTTGCGAGAGGGATGTAAAGTTGTAGGATTTGTGACTCTACGAGGCTTGTGTTGGGCTAGGTTTAGAGTTGTTGAACTGTTATGTTGAAAAGTCAATGAAAAAAGAATATGGGGGCAAAATCTGTTCGACATCCCCGAGCTCCGCCCAGTCCTTTGCCCATGCCATGTTCAAATCTCCTATAGGTTGTGTGCTCATGGGACCTACAAAAAAAAGAAATCCTACATGCAAATGCGAAGTGTGAACGAAGACCTCCACGCAACTCCTCGAGCTGGCCACATGCTATCACCCATGACTACCACCGTGTCATACAACTCACACGCCTATAGAAACCCTTAGTGAACTACACCAAATTTGGATGAACTTTTGGTTGCGGATTTTAATTGTTGAATTTAGAATAAAAAAATTTGGTGAATCTTGTGACATAGAGACTAGCCATGGGTGCAGACCAAACACATGATTTGATAACAATTTTCGCTTCATCAAGCATTAATGTGTGGTAGATGGCAACAAACTACCAGACAAAGACCAATAGACAAAGATTTGTGGTCTTGTTGTGGACCAGATCATGTGGCACATCTAGGAGAAGCATGACCAAGAGAACCAATGTGAATTTCGTTAGGCTTTTTGCCATGATATTACAGTCACGATTTGAAGAACAAAATTGTGACTAGATACATGAACTTGCAAACCAAACTTATCTGATTTTCATCACAAATCTACAACTGTTTGTAGGCAAGAAATAACCATGATTTTTTGGCGGGTCACAGTGTGTAGATTGTGAGAATTGTGGAAAGATAGAGATTTATTTCGAAAGTCTTTTTCTAGTCTAGAAGTGTTATGGGCTATGTCGAAGACACACGATCTGAAAGAGCGTCCAAAATCTCATATGAATTAGTAGAAAATTTGAAACATCTATTTGCAGTGAACAATCGTTTAGGGCATGGGAGACTAGTTCAAGGTTGCAAAACCCAGTAGCATTTTCACCAAGACATGAAAATTTCGCAGAACTTCTAATATATTTAATATCAATTCTAGGTCAATCTAATTTAGATATGACTATGTTGTGTTAAGATAATTTGGAACAACAAATACAAAAAGCATAGTCCCAAAGTATGTAAGGATGATATATCACTCAACACACTTTTAGAAAGAAGAATAAAAGTCCAACTAGTTTAGGGTTTTAGAAAGTATTCGCCTCACTTTGGACTCAAATTGTGTGACAGTGGACTGCAACACTGAAACTGGCTGAAAATGCTGTGAAGAGCGTTGTAAATATATTTGAAAATTTTGGGGATTTGGAAATGATTGTAGGACAAGTTTGTCCGGCAAGGGATAGGTTCGTTGGGTGAATCTGTCTAAGTATCCACAAATGTGTCCTATGTGATTTGAATCTGCAATATGACTCTAACACCTTTTCGATGTCCTTGGACTTGTTTCTTGTATATGTATATCTCGGCAATGATGCTTCTAGACCTATGTCTTCCATTTGTCTAGAAATTCTAGCTCTCATCTTTTTGACCAAAAAAGGGGTTAGTACGATTTGAGATGGACTAACCTCACCGCACTCCCGTGATGCGATGAGCACTACACTATGTACTAATACTCAAGAGGGATTAAACCACACATAGTTCTCCAAATCCTATGATGATGTGGAGGTTAGAAAATGTAAACAAGATGGAGCCCTTAATTTGGCCCTCAACACTTGGCAATTGTCACTTGGCTTGATTGTAATGCATAGATGTGTGATCTAGGGAAACAATATATATGTATTCAAATTTGAGTAGCTTTGTTGTGGTGTGCTCTAAGGGAGAGGTGCTTCAATGAATGTGCTTAATGACCTTCTTAGAGCGTGCCTTTGATATGGGATCCCTAGATGCCCCTAATAAGTAAGGGTGCATGTGTTTATATAGACAACTGATTTAAATGAATTTTTGCTCAACTGACCCTAAGTTTACTAAGGTAACTCGTGCATTTGAAAAGATGATTGTTGCAAAATACTAGGGATAGGTTCGTCGACCATGGGACAAATTCATCCGGGCCCACGAACCTGTCCAAGCCTAAGGTGGATTTAAATCTGAGACTAGAGATGGTTTGTAGATAGTTTGAAGATGTGTTTTGTAAAATGTGCATGGATTTTGAATTGCTACAATGAAGTACGTTATGACCTAGTGGACCCGGAGTTTGGGATAGAGCTAGAAGCTTTTAGTTTAGTCAATAAATAGGTAAATGAGATAATGTTAAGATAAATTCCAAAGTATTATTGCCAAGTGCCACAAGCCCGAATTTCGGTACTACAATTGTCCTCCCTTTTGATATAGTAATGAAAGTGTTGGATTGAAAGTAAATGAAATAAGTGAACACAAACTTCACATCCCAGCCATAAGAGGATGATTTGTGAAATCGATGTGTGCCCTCACCCCATTCCAATGTGAAGTCTGCAATCACATGGCAAAGATGTGTGTTAATGCTCAATAGAGATATATAATCAGTACATGAAAAATTGAAGTGTGTAAACTGACGTAAAGAATATAACGAATGCACTTGATTGCCGTCAGTTTGTTGTATGGGAATTTTGTAAATATCTTGTGTGAGAACTAGCATTAGGCTGCTTTCACTCTCTAGCATTAGGCTGCTTGCAACATCTAGCATTACACTGCTTTCACTATTAGAACTAGCAATAGGATGCTCACACCATGTATTGGTTATGGATTTATGTGTAATCCATGCCAATATGAACTGAATAAATGTCATAGGTGCGACTAAATCTGTAAGATGAGCTTGGTGTAGCTCATGTAAATGTCATTTGAATTGAACGAGCGCCATAAATGTATCTGAACCTTAGAGATGGACTTGTACCAAGTCCATGCAAATATGATATAAGCTTGTATACTAAGTTGCCGCATTCGAATTCGCCAAAGATAAAATTCGTAAAAAAATCGTTACAAAAAAAATCATCGATAAAATTCGCGATTAAATTCAACTATAAAGAATATAATTTCAAATTAAATAAAATGTAAAATATATATATATATTTAAAAATGTTAGTACTAGTAAATTAAAAGATTATATGTTATAACTATTACTTTTATAAAGATTATATATATAAAAGTAATAGTTATAACATTTAATCTTTATAAATTACTAACAATATTAAAATGATAATATTATAAACTCTTAGTAAAAGGAATGCTTTTAAAAAATATTATAAACCAACTTTAATAATAAAACCATCGAACACTATTTAAAAAAATAAAATTACCGAAGTCATGGTTGTGGAATCAACACTGGCGGTAGATTATATTTTGTATGGGAGTCTAGGCTTCCGCTTCATCGTTTAACACATGTTTCGAGTTTATTTGCAGTCTAGCTCCCAAGCTTCCTCCGCAGAATCGCTGATTCACGCTTCCAATGAGTCAAGCTTTGATTTCACATGGCGACGCTACATGCATAGTTTAGGCGGTAGGGACTCGACTGTATGTGCCTAAACCATGACAAAAGTGAAAACCCTAAACGTTGAAAACCCTACATACGAATTTCGGTGTTTTTCTACACGCATTACAGTAAATTTTTTTGACTACCTGCTGCACGAATAAAGTTGTGAATCCCAACGATTTTTTTATTGTGGCTTGAGATATGCCGAATTTTGAATTTCAATGATGAAATTCAGCGAATGCGGCAACTTATCTTGTATATGTAATGATGCACCATCCCATGTCCATGCAAATCTGATATAAAACTTGTATCTGTAGTGATGAACCATCCCAAGTCCATGTAAATCGGATATAAATCTGTAATTTGTTTTGAATATCCATATATGACAAATGTGAAATACCATCACCTTGTCTACCTTATGGCACTTTGGCCATGATCTATATGAACTTCTAGAAGAACTCACTATATGCCCCCTTCTGAGATTAGGGATGTTGCCATGTATCACTTAGCCCAAAGGGAAAGTGGTTAGCTATAAAAATGTGCAATCATGTTAGGAATAGTCCTCACATGGGGAGCTTAGGTGCTCCACATTATTATTTATTAATTAGTCTATGTGTTGTGTGTGTGTGCGTTAATAATATGTAGAGAGAATAATACATAATGTAAGTAATTGTTACGTAACAATTACATTATAATAGGAGTTGGTAGAGATTATGAGAGATTAAGGGAGTAGGTTGAGAGATTCTAGATGAGATTTGGCTCACTAATTTTAGGAGATAACTCTCTATACATTTTGTTGATTCTATCTCTTGTTGAATAATTCATGTTGATTGAATCTATTATGTGCATATGCTCTCTCCAAGTGAAGGGGTAACCCCACCAAATCAAAGCATCCAAAATTTGAACCATATAAAGTGTATGTACTAAACATGGAGGTATAAACAACATGCATCAAATATGATTATTAGTGAAAAAGTAATAGATGTAATTCCATGGCAAGCAAAAAAGTAAGCATGTCTGGTATTTCATAGAGATCAATAACTAAGAGTGTAATAGTGAATGGTAGAGCAGTATGATAGTAGACACATGACCCGACACCAATGGATCCATTGGGACTCATAATATGACATGACAACACATGACTTGGCGGGCCCACAATTAAACATAGACCATTGACAAGACATCGCGATTAATTGAACAATGTTGGTACTAAGTTGTGTATGCTAAGCAACTGTGTGAAAGACAATAGATGTCAAGAGCAATAAACAATATGTATATCGCAATGTGTCATAAACAACATATCCCAAACTGTAGATGTATTAGTAATTCACCATGAGCAATGTTTCCCAACCAAGAGGTGTATCAATTAATAAATCTAGGAAGCAATATCAATTAATAAATATATGATCTAGATAAACTCGGTGTATGAGATGCCCCCATTTTAGGTATGCCCCTAATGTGGCAGATATTCCCCATGGTATAAGGCTATAAGAAGCCGCATAGTGTGAAAATCAAAAGACATGATCTAAGGAAGCTTTATATGTAAGATGCCCCTGGTGTAGGCATGCCCTCAATGCGGTGGTTTGCCCTGGGGTATAGGGATTTTAGAAGCTATAAAGCATGTGTATAAATGTCCATGGATTATGGGTATTTGGGACCATCTTATGTTTGCTATAAGGATCAAGTGCGTAAGGATGTAGGGTGTGTAAAGTGCTAAACTCAAATAAAGACAATGTCTATATTTGTTTAATGAATAAGCCAATCTTTGCAAGTTCTGGTTTTGTATTTTTCCATATTGTATTGTTTTTATATTTTTTCCATAAGAGAGAACTTAAAAAGAAATTGCCAACTTGGAATGTACGAAGGGCCTTAGGTCATAGGCCATAACAAACAGATGAAAGAGGATGGGGTCATGGGTAATGACTGTTCCCTCGACAATCACATTGAACCCCTAAAGTGTCTTATGTCATTAGGGTATTCCATTGTCGTGGACTATAGAGTTGGTATCGGAAGAATTCATATTGTTCATTGAGAAAATGCCATTAATGGCTGAGTAGAATAAACATGTATGTATTTCAAGGCTATGTAAAAGTAATGTGCAAGTGTGTCATATCAATATATCATCAAGTGGATGGTTGTGCGAAGGACTGTATCCATGGGTGTAATATGATATTGGTGAAATGTAGGAGAATCATTGGAGTTATCGTCTAAACAACTGTCTTGTTTAATATCAAAGTCAATCTATGGTATTGTGAGATGTTTATTGGGGTACACTTTGATTGTGTTATCTAGGAGTTCTATGTGAGACATTTTGTTGGGTAGTCCACAGTCATCCCTATGTGATTCAACGAACATTTTGCAATGATGTGTGGGTGTTCTAAGATGTTGTCATAACAATGAATGTGCGAAAATGTCTAGTGCAAAGAGTGGTCATAACTTTGATATAACCTTTGGAATTGTTAGGTCGCATGGATGTAGGTCATAAGTACAATGGGTATCCCAAAGTTCTATAAAAATCAACACTACACCTATTGAAATTGATATTATCATGACTTAAGATGGGTTGTTATTGCATCTCGAAGTCATTGTGGTGAACATATGATCCTTCAAGAGAGGTGTCGATGATGACAGCTTACATGCTTTGGCGGTGGTAAATTCTGTCTATGATACAAACATTGGTGGCAAATTGAAGGATTTTGGCTTGTAAGACTGCAGTTATTGGTATCATGCTTGGCAATGTGATGAAATTTGCAAAAGGGCCTGTCCCATATCTCAGCTAAACGAGTCTTAGAGCAGCGTCAGATAGGAGGGAACACTATGAGCTTTTTATCAACTTATATATGCAACAATTCTTGTGGTTGCTTTAGCATTTTTGCTTTCTTTATCAATTTTCGTGGAGAGGGATTGCTATCACGAAACTTGGGGATGTGAAATTTGATAGGTGGAACATTGAATATAGGTGTATGGGCTGTGGAAGTAGGTATGACAACATCTATATCGGGTGATTGCACTACTTCGGTGGTATTTAGATCAAGTGTTATGGATGGTGTAGATGAAAGAGGCTCCATCAAAACATTATCATGCTTTGTTATGTGTTTGTGTCTCAAGCATAGAGGTATCATGCACAACCTCTACCTTAAGATCAAGGGAGCGAAGCTTAAACATTGATTCCTCATGCTTAATGACTTAAACCCAATGCTGCTCAAAGGATGAGTAGTTGCTAGCAAAGCACTCGTGCAAAAGATGGGGGAGGAAAATTTTAATGGAAGAAGTATCACTTTTCTATGTCAGTTGGCTAGTAAGGTAAATCTCTAAAGACAACCTTGAATCGTAGGATGTAATCGTGAAATCGCTCAGTTGGCCTTTGGTGAAGATCTCAAAGAGGCTTAAAGTAAGTGTCATTGCCCACTGAAACATTTTTTCTTTGCAGCTTTGACATTGCCCAATCAGATCATTGAGCAGATCCATGAGTTAAAATTTGCTCATTGAGGGCTTCTTAGATTGGATGTGAATAACATCTTGTAGCTTAGTTATAATTTTAGCCGAACTAGGGCGAGGAAAATTGGAATAAGAGGCCAATCATATGAGGTGTATCATATATAGACTTAGAGAGGTTTTGAATCGAACATTAAATCCTAGAAACCCAAAGGGCGAGGATAAGATAAGATAATGATATTAATGTCCAAACACATGACCACAAAAGTAGGTCAATGGGACTGCAGAGTACAAAGCAAACAAACCCGCAAAGAAGTGGACCCAAATGGGTCACCCGAAATACAATGAGAGAAGGAGAGGAGGAGAAGGAAACAACAGAGGTGAGAGACCAAAACGAAGAAGAGAGAGGTGATTGTACGATGGAAAAGTGACAAGCGAGCGTAGGAATCTACAAGTAACTCTTCCTCGCACCCGACCTCCCGAGGTCGTGCCGAGACAGCCGGTGGGGATGGAATATACGTGGGGTATAGACAAACTAGTTAGGCAATCTTATATCTTTGACGCACTAATGGAACCTGCGAATCTAAAGCAAAGAAGGCCCTCCTAACCTAAATTGGCGTGATAGATCGATCGGTGAGAATGACCGCTCAAAGGCTTCAATCAATATCTAGCTCTGGCGTAATCCGATCTATAGGTTGTGGGATACGTGGAAAATGACCTGGGATAGTTTCGTGTATGTCTCCAGATAGGGTCATAAGATGGATGATGGATATATAGGGGATTCTATGGGCGATTCTCTGGCCTAGTCCAGAAATCCTTAGCTTGATTAGCTATTATGTCTAGTGAGGATAATTGTGCGATAATGGTTGGTGGAAGTGGAGAAGATCTAAATACTAATGTGCGTAAACCAACATCTACGTCTGATTGACCTGTGGACTCGTTGGGTTGTGGGATCTGTGAATCACAGCCGTAAGTTCGTGGTCGTTGTGGACCTCCTATGGTCATGTGTGGAATTAATTCCTGATCCCTACTATCCAATAGTCGTATGCCTTTTCGGCCTCTATATTTAGAACTAATAGGCACCATGTGCGGCAATCTTTTGAGTATCTTATAGGCGTTCGACAACTTGAATTCTTAGGCTAGTGTCTATGTCAATGAGGATATCTCCTGCATCTGGCTGTGGGACCAAAGGATCACAACCGAACGCTTGCTCTCTTTCAAGCCCTTCTACAGTCATGCAAATATCTATTTAGGGTAATTTGTAGTTTGGCTGACTTATCCAAAACGTGTGTGCTTGGTCGTCCTCTACGTTTAGTCCTCTCAACCGTGAGCTGATATGTTGTTGTTCGGAAGACTTGGATTCTAAGATTCTCGATCTATATCGCTTATTCTTTATGCAACAAGATTAGGTTGAGGCACGATTGGCTCGAATACGTATTCTCTGGGCTCTCTAGGTCCCGTGATTGTCATACAAAAGGAAATAATGTAAATCTAACTAAATTAAAGCAAACTAATTATACGAAGTATATCCACAACGTATATATATCTAAATCTAATCGAAAGAGCAATTATTTAATATATCTAGAAATTGACAACTAAACTAATAACGAAATCAAAACAAAGCAAATGAGTATAGCTACTTGCCTGTGCAGTTGTAAATCTATTCTAAATAACTAGATAACTGATCTAATCTATTTGAAAGACTCTCGATCCTACCTCAGAAGTGAGGAATGAATCATAGTTTCTCAGAAACTATCAATCCCCACAGCTTCCCCAGTAATATCGAAAGTGAGATTAATTGAAATGAAATGATTCACTATTCTATTTAATATATTTTAACTAGAACTTTGAAAGCTTGAACCTGGATTTTGCAGAACAGTGGCGAATCCGATTGTGTGTGGCTTTGTCCCCTCAGTGTGGTCTCCTCGTTCCTTCGTGCTCACGTGAATTCAGAAAAGCATGTAATGCTAGCATCAACAAAAGTAGGTATTGGAACAATGACAACTTTGTGTATAGATTGAATACAATGCGAGTAGGAGAGGGATAGCGCAAGAGAACAGAGCTTAGCTTATGCAATTCCTAGCAGGATTTATTGCAAGTCATACAACACAAAACGTCTAGAACCTGAAACTATTATTTTTGACGAACATAACCTGCAGCTCTAATGGCTTCAGACTGAAAATAAAACTATCCTAGCTTAATTGATTGTATGAAACAGTAATAGCACTAGCACAAGAAGATTATGTGGCTTCTAAACATCAAAACAACACTAACTAAGCATGCAACAAATGAAAACTATGAATTCCTAAGAATTGAAAGACTAAAATAGAAATGACAGAATGAGAGGCAAATTTCGAGGGGCCATTTGCTTGAAAACCAACCAACTAGCTATTTATAGAATTCCCATTTACCCAAAGGTGAAGTCCAAATTGAACTCTTTTACAATAAACAATGGAAAAACACTATTCCAGGGAACAAAAATCATAAATACTAGCAAAGGCGGTGAAAAAGTCAGTAAACGTTGAAATTTTACGCGAGTCGCGATAAAATGAACGTTTTGAAAAGCGCGTGAAGGACCGCCGCCTGCCTTGGCGATGGTCAGAAGGAGCAACATCCCCAATAACATCACCTAACACTCAAGGCCGGATGGGAGTAACTCTCATGGTGCGCCGACGGCAAGCAGAGAGTGTGGCTTGCACAGGAAGCCGGCCCGGGAGGAAGGCGGTGCCTCAAAGTAGGCCTCGGTGGATTGCTATGTCATGGGGAGGGGCCTGGATGTGCCTGAGATAGGGAGCCTCGGGTGGAAGGAATGGAGTCACGAGACTGACGGACCTGACTGGGGTCCAAACACGTGACCAAATGCCGTTTAGTGCCCCTCATTGGGGAGAGCAATGGGAAGAAGGAAGTGATCAGTCTAGTAGCCATCCGTCGGGGGAGGATGGAGGAGCCTGTCCCGGAGCCTGATGGCCTCCTGAAGGTAGAGAGCAAGACATCTCTGATCATAGTATCTGAAGAAAGTTGTGAAGGAAGGAAGCTCGCGAAACAGGCAATGGAATCGCCCACGAATCTCATAGTAAATAGGACATCTAAAAATGAAGTGTTCTTCGGTTTGACCTCTGGAGAGAGCAAAGCGAGCAAGTCCGCTCAGGCGGTCTAAGTGATGATCGGTCTCGTCAATACGAGTCGATGTGAGCCCACTCGAAACTGACCTAGAGAGATACGAAGGGCCTGCAACCAATGCCGGGAAATGTACATGGGTCTGAAAATGACCCCATCACGGATCTCGAGAAAGTGTGCCGCATAGAGTGACATCTTCGGACGCAACCCCACGGGGTTGGTCCATGTGTGCTGGATGAACTATCTGTAGATATCCTCTCTGATTATCTGTGAAGATCTGTTGGTTGGGTAGCAGATGGGCAGGGGCATCCAGAGAATAGCTGAAGGGTGGGAGACGGTCCATCTGGATGCCAATGGACTCGAAGAGGCGTGAAACGTAGGCATACCAGCAGCGAGATCATCTATTGTGATCCGAGGATGCAATAGCTTCAGAGGAGCAGTAGGCAAGATAAGTGTACCTGTCCTTGTCAACAGAAGAACTAGAATACCCCCGAATACGGTGCAACAACAACACAAGGCTGAAGATGGTCTCCAAACGAAAGGGGCGAGCCCCAAACTCAGCAAGGATAATGTTGTGAGGAACAAATTCTTTGCACCTAATAATACGTTTGAGCATGAGGATCTGAACGCGCTCGATAGTGGCCCAATCTGAGTCCAAAAGAGAGGGACCCCAAACTTCCGAACCATACAAAATTGTGGGCCTAACCAGGGAATCGGAGAGGGACATCTTGGAAGGAATGTCTTGAAAGTGGTGGCGAAACACTTGTCTCTCAAGAATCGCCAAAGAACCATAGCCCTTATTAACCCGGGGTTGGAGAGCAGGATGAAGGCTAAAACGAGGCCCAGAGAAAAGAATCCCCAAGTAGGTATAAGAGCAAGTGATCTCAATCTCCACACCCTTAAAGAAGAAGTGGAGTCAGAAGTCTTCAGACAGTTGAAAACCATAACTTTGGTTTTCCCAAGATTCACAGTCAGCTGTCGATGATCACAGAAAAGGGCTAAGGCATCTAGCTGCCTCTGGAGACCCTCAGCAGAAAAAGCAAGGAGAACTACGTCATCTGCAAAGAGGAGGATGTAAATCAAAACCTAGTGCAAAAGGCACCCATCACCTTCCTGTATGTGATCCCTGAGAAAGTCCTCAAGCTCATCGATATAGATCCCAAATAAGGTAGGAGAGAGGGGCAGCCCTGTTTGACACCAATGGTACTCTGATGAAGTCGGACAAGCCGGCGAAGTGTGAAGGCGGCCAAGGACCTCCTCATAAAGGCGCGTGATGGCTGTAAGAAAAGTCTCGAAAATGCCTATATCTCTGAGCTTGCGGAAAAGGGCTTCCCGTGGAACAGAATCAAAGGCTTTCCGAAAATCCACGAAACAATAGAAAACTCTGGAAGAGCGGTGGCGAGCCTCTTCGATGATAGCCCAAAGAGTGAGGATGTGGTCGGTAGTCTGGTAAGTCGGTCGGAAGCTTGCCTGCCCCTTAGCTCTACAATGGTACTGATCGAGGAACTCAGAAAGCTGCAAGTGAAGAACAGTAGCATAGAGCTTGGAGAATGTGTGACCCACCATGATAGTCCTGTAATTGTTGGGGTCGGAAGTGGGCCCCGACTTGTGTATGGGGTGGATGATGTGGTGGGACCAAGAGACTGGAAAACCTGTACAAACCACCTGATTGAAGAGGTCCACAAGATAACTGAGGAGCGTCTTCCGACCATACTTGAAGAATTCCATGGAACCCTTCCTCATCCCCTGCTTTACTGCAACTCATAGCAAGAATGGCATTCCTCACATTGGTGTGGGTGAAAATATGGCAAAGGGAGGGAGGGAATGAACTTGGATGTGGGGCTGGCCGGGAAGTCATAAAGAGTGGAGGTGTGGGTGAACATGGAATTGGGATCAAGGTCCAGGGGTAAAGGCGAATGACGGGGAAGAATGGTGCGCCAGAAATGTTTAGGAGAGTGGATAAGTGACAGACGAAGCTCACGACGCCTATGAGAGATAAATGTGTTTTTATGTCGAAGGAGGCGACGATAGGCTGACTTTAGGGAGGGGAAGGAGGGAAGGGCATGCAGGAAAGCAAAGCGGAGTTTCCGATGGAAGGCTTTGCATTCCTCGTCATACCATTTGTTCATAGGGCATGTACCATGGCGTGGGGTGGAGTGGGTGACGTGGGGGAAGGAACTCGTGGCCGCCTCAAGAATAGCGCAAGAGAGGGTATTAAACATCTGATCCGAGGTGAGTGAGGTGAAGTGGGGAATGGGGGAGAAGCAGACGAAGGCAGGAGGAAAAGGTGTCGGGATCCCCTATGTCAAATTTCCAAATAGTACGTGATATGCAGGAGGGGAGGGGGTGGGGTCTTGGGGGGGGATAGCCTGGAGGGAAAAGGAGAGGGTCGCATGGTCAACAAGAGGGATGGGGAGACACAAAAGTGGTGTATGTAAGGAATCAAGTCGGGGTAGTCATGACGTAATCAACCACACTGGCCCCACCACAAAATGGTCTGCAGGTGAAGAACCGGGATTCAGGAAAGCGAGGAATGCCATTCAGGATCAGTAGGTCATGAGATTCCCCTAATTGGAGAAAATGTCGGCCATAGGAAGTCAGGGGCCCTGTCGTGTCCTCAGAATCACGCTGGAAACCAACCAACTCTGGATCCACCTCAGAGGTGCAAAGTACATCGTCGGTCCTGTCGTGCCTCGGAATCTGCATGTTTTTGGTACGGGCATTGAAGTCCCCTAAGATGATGACCTCCCCAGAGCTCGAGAACTGAGATATACCCGCATAAAGGTCAAAGAAGGGGTCTCCATCTGGGCCGTTGTGGATGGCAAATGAAGAGGAAGCTGGAGGGAAGTAGCAGACCGCAATAAAGATGTCTCTTAGGAGGGGAGAATTACGTCTGATCCGTACCCAAAGAAAGCGGGCAGACTCATCCTCAGCGACAATAGAAATCCTGCTCCGAAGAGTGTCTCTGACTAAACAAGCAACCCCGCCGGAACCTCTGACGCCGCCAGAACTCCGAGTCTCTTGTCTGCAAACAGAAAGCCAATAGTAACCACTGATGTTCGGGAGAGGGCGAACCGGGCTCGCATGTGTCTCCTGTAACAAAGAGAAGGTCCGAGAGACCTAAAGCATCATGCAGGAGGCCAAGAGAAGACCAAAAGGACCCATTTCCATTCCAACATGCGATGGAGAGGCCTTGCTTCCGAGCCTTCTCCCGTGGAACCGTCATCTGGAACTAGAGCTGGATCCGGGAGCCCAACCAGGGGGAAGGAATCCCGAACCACTAGCCTGAGGTTACGAATCACCACCCATTTCCCTGCTTTTCTGGCTGCCATGACAATTTCCGAGATTTCTTGAGTTCGGCAACTTGTTCTCTAGTAAGATCTTCGTCAAGAAAGACCTTATTGGGTAGAGAGAAAAGTTTCCGCTTTGCTCTGAGAGCCTTAAGGCGGTCATCGGCTGACTTGAAACGGATAAAGAGAGTGGATTCCAGACCAAACCAAGCTCTATCCAACTGAACCTCGGGCAGCTCCAAGTTATCTGTGAGGAACTTCGAAGCAATGGCTAGGGGGTCGGAAGAGGGAGGAGTGGGCAATCCTCTGACCTTAAGGTTCAGCTCCCTGGAACGTCGGATTCTCTCTTCGGCTAGTTTGGCTTGAACCACTGCTTCAATTGCTTTGTTAAAGGAGGATTTTTATCTTTACCCTTGACCACTTGGGCCCAGGAATCGGTTTGTTTTTGAAGATTTTCTGCTTGAGTTCTAATTTCCTCATGCTTATGTTTTAAATCTGAGATCTCAACCTGTAATTGATCATTATTAGCAATAGGTGTTGTGTCTGTGAGTTGTCTTCGCAAGGAGATGTTATCAGCTTCAACCTTTTCCACCCGAGAGGTTAAATCAAAAATCTCGGTCCGGAGGGATTGGTTGGATGATTCCAGAGTCTCAAGTTGTTCGAGAAGTTTTGCAATGATGTTAGGAAGGTTGCCATCCTTCTTATTTTGTTCGTTTGACCCAAGACTGAAACCACTTGTGCAGCGAGGGGAGGAGGGAGACATCGTAGCTGGGTAGACTGCCTGGAGAGGAGAAACGATTAGAGGGATGTCTGTTGAACCTCCAAAATCCTTGCCTAGATTACTGTGCATAAGATTAGCAATTGTGGAAGCCCGAAAACAGCCACGAAGGTAGGTTGCAGGTCAGAAACAACTCAAAACCAGAGCTCAAAAACATAGGCAAGGAAATTATCACGAGCAGTGAAGAGGAGCCATAATGAGAGCAAAACGAGAGCCACAGACCCTGCGAAAAAAACGTGACCAAAAACTTCACGAGAGGAAAGTCGGTGAAGTTGTGTGTGCAAACATAGGAAAGGCAGCTCAAGGTGGATGCAGACAAAGTTGAAGGTGGAGGCAGGCAGTGCAAAGGTGGATGCAAGCAGAGAAACAACCCACGACCACGAGCTGCAGACTGTAGTCACAAAAAGAGCCACGGGCAAAGGAAAAGCGAGCTACGATTCAGAAGACACGAGCTACTAGCAGCAAAAGAACCACGAGCAGAAGAGACGAGCCACAACACTAGGTAAAGGGGTCACGAAATCGGAATAACGAGCCACGAATTCAAGTGGAAACCCTAGAACGAGCCACAAACCAATCAGAGAGATTCACGAAAATGTTGGGGGAACTCGAGCCACGAAACTGTGAAAACCGTGTCCAGAAAAACACGAAAATGCGAGTAATCCCGGACCACGAAACAAGTAAGAATCGTGACCAGACGATTCACGAAAAACGAAATGACGATCGAGCTAGGAAGTAGAAAACACCGCAGGTTGGAATGTCGAGGTGGGGGGAATCACGGTAGCGTGGAGGAGCCATCGCTAAGGCGGGGGAGTCGTTCGCATCGTTGCAAGAGGGAAGTACTTAGATAGAGTGCTCGGTAGATAAACAATTTACTAAAAGATCAAGAAAGAAACAAATGGCAAAATTAAATGAAACCCTATTTTGGCATGTATCAATAGATAAAATGGGTTCACTTAAACACAATATTGATTATGGGATTAATCGAATTTATATATCACTAGTATTAAAATAGTTTAGAATAATGAATACGAAATCATAGTCCTAAATTATGTAAGGATAATATATTGCTCAACACACTTCTAGAAAAGAGAATGAAAGTACTAGGTTAGGGTTTTAGAAAGTATTCGCCCCACTTCAAACTCAAATTGTGTGATAATGGACTTAAACTTGCTGAAAATGTTGTGCAAGGTGTCATAAGTATGAAAACCCGAGGATTTGAAACTCGGTGCAAGATAGATTCGTCCGACAAAAGATAGATTCTCCAGGTGAATTTGTCTAGGTATTGACATATGTGTCCTCTGGGGTTTGAATTTGCAATCTAACTCTTGCTCCCGCTTCCCCGTGACTTGGACTTGTTTCTTGTATCTGGATCTTTGTGATGATGCTTCCATACATGTAGATGTCTTCTATTTGTCTTGAAACCCTAACTCTCCACTTTTTGACCTAAAAGGGGTTAGTATGATTTGAGTGGACTTCACTACACCTCCACTAATGCAATGAGCATTACACTACGTACCAATACTCTGAAGAGGGATCAAGCCACACATAGTTCTCCAAGTCCTATAATGATGTGGAGGTTAGAAAATGTAAATAAAATAGAGCCCTTGATTCAGTCCCCAACACTTGGCAATTGTTGCTTGGCTTGATTGTAATGCATGTGTGATCTAGGGAAAGAATATAGACGTATTTAGATTTGAATCACATTGTTACGACGTGCTCTAATGGAGAGGTGCTTGATGAATGTGCTTAATGAGCTTGTAGAGTGTGCCTTTAATAAGAGATCCCTAGATGCTCTAAGTAAGGGTGCATGTGTTTATATAGATGTCTGCTTCAATGATTTCATGCTCTACCCTAATCCGACCAAGGTAACTTGTGCATTTGAAAGGATGGCTGTTGCACGTATAAGGGGAAGGATCCTTTGCCACAAGACAAATTCATTAGTCGAACTTGTCTTGGGCCCACGAACCCATCTAGGCTTAAGCTGGAACCATATTTGAGACAACAGATGGTTTGTAGAGAGTCGGAAGATGTGCTGGTCCAAAACTTAGGGGTTTTGGGATTAAAGGACAAAATAACAATTGTGCTAGATGTAAACAATAAAACTATCTTTGAAAAGAGATGTATATTGCTCAGAAGATTGTGATTACAATAGCTATCTCTGTAAGGAGATGTGTGTCCTTCCCTTTTGGGTTACATATACTTATATACCTAATTATGGAAATATGAAGAGACATCTAGAAGAATGTGGAAGGTCACCAATCTCGAGGGAGACAAAGTGATCATCTTCCATGAATTATATATGCGAAAATTTCGCGAAATTACTATTTTTAGAATTTACTATTTTTAGACAGCACTACAAACATTGCATTTTGAGGCCTTTAGGAGTGGATTTCGGGGGTCAAACTTTGCCATATGGAGTTCCACACCTCTTCACCATATTATACGCGTTGCAAGCTTTCCGACGCATTTTGAACAGAGTCAATCGGAGCTATGGTGCAAAGGTCATGACTCTCGAAAGTTGCCCTACTAGAATTGCTTCATGGATTGTTGTCTGGATCATGTGTTATGTATAATGTGCATTGATTCGTGAAGTGTTAAACTAATGAATAAGTTATGACCTCATGGACACAAAGTCTAGGATAAAGTAGGAAGCTTTTGGTTTATTCAATAAATAAGTAAATGGGATGATGTTAGGGACTTGGGATAAATGCCAAAGTGTTATTACCAAGTGCCCCAAGACCAAATTTTGGGTACCATAGTATATTCCATTTTTTGGTGTTTTTTCAAGGTAAAGACCGGTAAAATAATTTCAAATTGCACTAATTTAGAGTTTGTAGAATTTGCTTGTACTTGTAAAAATTGATTTGTGCGTCTGAGATCATTTTTTGTGAATAATGGCCAATATTCAAAACTTCTACCGGAAGTACAAAGTTTGATTGGTCAAAATTATAATGTTTGCAATAACAGGATTTTAATAATCATAAAGTATTGGGATTGCGATAAAACCATTCTTGGCACTGGAGGAAGGCCTTTTCCGGATTTTGTAGAGTGTGCCAAGTGTTATAAAGAGACCTTAAAGTTGTCCATGTCAAATGATTTGATACCCAAGGTCTAGAATGCCACTGAGGCAAGTGTGGTTTGCACCGGTTTGAAGAATGAGTATCATACTTTAGAGAAAAGTCGTGTCTTGTACCCAAGAATTTGTTGTTTTTTTTTCAAAGATGGAGGATGGATCTGTTGTCACCCAAAAGTTGCACCCTGATAGAGAATGGTGTGTGTACTCTCTCTCCTGTTAACAAAATTGGAACACCTCAAGGCTGCGGGTAATCTATGTTTGAGGTGAACCTCTAGAGAGGGCCGGTTCCCTTGTGAATCACCTAAAAACTAAAAAAATTGACAAGGAAGAGGGAGAAAAGAATGCGGGAAACTGGAAATAAGGGTGATACACCAAAAGTTTAACACATGCATGTAACTTTGCACCATACAGGGAAATCAAAGATCCACACACCTGCACAACTCTAAACTATTTTGCAAAATTAATTCAAGGGTTTAGGAGCAAAGGACAGCGGTAGAGGGAGTAATTTCCACACTAAGGCAATACAATACCCTATTAAACACAATGAAAACTCAGAAAACCAGCGATATGAGAGGGAAAAATGGATTTTATTACTCAGAGGTGCAAGTACAAAGCTCCAAAATCAGAGCCAAAACTGCTGCAAGTGTCTAATTAATTTTTACAATGCAAAAATCCTTCTTCTATCCAACTGACTGCTGCTGCTAATAATAGACTGTAACTGCTGGTGATAAATTTATTAAATTTTTCCATGCTTGCTGCTGCGCAGACATAACTGTGATTGCTGTTGATAAATTTATTAAGTTTAATCCCTGCATGCTGCTGCGCAGACTTAGAAATGAACAACAGTTTGATTTATTAAATTTCTTTTGTCTTATGCACTTTGTTCTTTCTTGTTTTGTCTTATTTGTGTCAATCTTTGCTTTTGGCGCAGAATTCAGGGACATCAGTTCGCTAATAATAATAAAAACATGCTCCTTTCATCCTTTCATACATCCCTAAAAATAGAACTGGACTTCTAATTTTAGCTCTTCTATTTTTAGCACCTCTCTTTAAAAATAGCCAACATGCTTCCACTTCAATCACTTTTTTTAGCAGACTTCTAGTTTAAGCCAAATGTTATTTTTAGCCGCGCTAAAAATAGCCAATCTCCCAAAATATGGTAACAGGATCCTTGTTAGAACATTCTTTGGATGAAAGATTTCGAGACCAGCTTGGTGCCATCAATAAAAAGGTGGATGATGACAACTTGCTTGTGCTTGTTCTTAAGAGTTTGTGTCCCTCCTATGAAACATTTGGGGGCTCTATATTTGATGGCAGAAACCTGGACTCTGATGTTTGATCAGGTCAGTTCCTATTTGTTGCAAAAGGAACATAGACAAAAACAAGCAATTGAGTCTAGTTTTGGACAAATAGAGAGTGCATTGACTGCTCAATCAAAGGGAAGTGGAAACGTCACCGTGGTGAATCTTCCAAATACCATGTGAAATGCCATTACCGTCATAAGGTTAGGCATATCAAAAAGGATTGTTGGAAACAATAGTGTGATCTTTCCTCACACAGCAAAAAGCCAAAGGATGAGGCAAATGTGGTAGTGGTTGCAAATGAACGGGATTTTGAAGAAGAGTATTCTGTCACAGCATCGTAATCGACTGATAGTGCTACTAGTTGTTGGTCCATTGATTTCAGTGCATCCATACATTTTTCCTGTCATAGGGACTGGTATGTAACAATTACTGCAATTTCTAGTTCAGTTTTATTAGCAGATGAAGAGTCACTTGCAGTAGAGGGTATAGGGGATATTCGTATAGCGATGAATAATATAAACTTCATTGTAAAGACTGTTAGGTATGTTCCTAGCATGCATAAGCTGCTGGTAATAAACACCTTTTGTGTAATTCGGTCAAAGCTCTTTCTGATTTGAAGTAGACATGACAAACCTGATATATCAAATTTGATCTCCACCTGGATCACTTCATCTCTTCAAACTCAGATTGTGTTTTGTTGGCTGACTACTAGCAAGCATAGTTCGGATAAAATAGGACTTTCAGATCGACTTTTTACACATTATGGAAAACTTGGAATTGAAGTACACCTTTTGGGACTTTAGTTTGGAGCCCAAGCCTTCCAGATATTTCAGACTATCTCTTATAGTTCGATTCACTAGAGAGTAGCAACTTTGGCAAGCCCTGATTATGTGGAGAAAGCTCCTCTATTTTTGGAAGTTTACTTTTGCTGCTATCAGGAAAGATTTCTGTGATATTTCAGACTATTTTTACAGTTCCATTCACGAGAGAGTAGCAACTTTGGCAAACCCTGATTATGTGGGGGAAAGTTCCTCTATTTTTGGAAGTTTACTTTCACTGCTCTCAAGAAAGATTTCTGTGATATTGATTTTCACTTCTTCATAAATTAATTCAAGTCTGCCAAGTTTCATTCATCTGCTTTGGGAGTACATTTCCTTATAAATCTTGGGGCTTTTAAAAATTACAGTCTAATTTCTTTCATATGGAAGAGGAAAGAAACTTTCTTTTAGAACTTGCCACATTGTACTGTTATTTCTTATTGTGTAATATGAGATGGTTTCCCCGAGGAGAGATGTGACAGACCGATTAAAAAAATCTTAATGTTATAATAATAGCGTGAGGGGTCCTACCCATGTCACCCTTATCTGGCTCTATTCAAATCATCTTTAAATCCAAGCTGTAGATTAAGTGAAAACACAACATAAATCAGATTATAACATTGTTTTGTTTTGTATAATTGTGTTATGCTGTGCACAATTATCAGGTGTATATTTTTCTCTGAATTGAACACCATGCTTGTTTTCATTATACACTTTTTATGAAAGCCCTTTCACACTGTTTTTAATTGGTGCATGATAAATCATCTTTAGGAAATGCAAAGTAACTCTATACTGGTTGGTATTTCTTAAGAACCATAACAGATCCAAAATATGAGATTGTGTTGATTTTCATGATGTTGTTAAGGAGAAAGATTGGTCTCGGGGTACATCATGTAAGGAGAAACTGAATCCACAATGTACCTTAATGTCAAGAATGTACCTTCTCCCGAGGAAAACTCCTTCATAATTGTGGGGTATATGGAATGGGATTAGATCTGCATCGGTTTTACTTTATTTTTTTGTAAAAACAAGGGTTGAGTTGTGTATGTAACCTTTTATATATGATTTAAGGTAATGATTATTACAATCTAATTAGACACGATTATGTTCTCACTTGTCATCATATTTGCCGTAAATAATCCTAATTGAGTGGAAATTTTTACTTTACTGACATCATCGTCATCTAATTTACAAATGCGAGTCTAAGTTTGGCCATTTGATGTTCTGCAGATCTGATTTCTTTGGCATATGTATCCAATGATCAGAATGGGATGCCACTTCTTCCCCTTGGGCTTGAAAGAAACAATTGGATGGTAAGTGCTTGTGTTGAGTTTGACCGCATTTATTTTCCTTTGTAATTTACAGGCACTCTCTTTTGTAAACTTCGTTAATTGATTAGATGGAATGTTTCTGAAAAGGATATGGTCAGCTAGTGTTAGTAAATGTGCCGGAAAGTCCTCTGCAATCAAAGGATTTATGACATTCTGAGGCCATGCTATATACTTTGCTATGGAATTCACACCTCTGCATTTTCCCTAGAGCATAAATTACTATCACATATATTGTAACAAAAATGTTTTTGATCTTGTGACTTATTGACAATCCTTGTGGTGATTATTCCACATAACTCGTTAAAATACAGGAAATCAAGAAGCTGAAAATGTTTTTCTTTGTTAAGCTATTCTATCCAATACACAGTATGACCTAGATGATTAACCCTAATAATATATAGTAATCAGAAACAAACTCTGTTAAATGCTGCAGATTTTTGTTTTTGGGAATACTAGCATGATATCTAGCAACTAGGAACCTCTATTTGAACTAATTTTGTAGCTCAATAATTTCGAACCTTCATTTGAACTAGTTTAGCTCAAAGTTGCGCCTTAAAGTTGATGGTGCTTGAATTACCTTTTTCTTCCATAGGCATCCTCCCGAGCATAGCTTGGTCAGTCATCAGATAAAACTGAGAAATTTGTATTTATAATTGGCATGGTGATTCATTTGGTAACTAAACATGCTGTTTTTGGTTACCTTTTAACATGATCAATGTCAGGATCAGTCATGACGTGAACAGAAATCGCATAATATTTTAGTTCGTGGTTAGGTTGTGTAACTTGTGTTTATATGTTAGATTGCTGTCTTGGTTTTAGCTATAAATTGAGCTGCAGCTTTTAAATTTTAGATGATGCAATACATCTATTGATAAGAGAGTCCTTTAGTTCTAGCATGCAGTGCAAAGTGATTATAACGAAATTCTACCCAGTATATGCATCTGCAATGTGATATCGAGTTTGAAGAGGAACATGTAATGTGATATATGCATCCGCTTTGTCGAGGGTAGATGTGATTGATCAAAACTAGGTGTACAATAAACATTTCGACAACGATAAGAATCATTGAGTTTTGGGATAGATGCATTGAAATTTTAGTTTAAGACTTTAATACCCTATTGAACACACAATCTGATACATTGTAGAGCTGATTTTCATAGGTGATGACTTGTTATATGCATAGCTAACATTTCAGCAATGATAAGTTTCATGAAGATTCAACATGGGTTCTATAAACATTTTAACAATGATAAGTTCCATGAAGATTCAGCATGGGTCCATTGTAATTATAGGTTAGGCTTCCAATTATCATCTTGCATATCTTACAAATTCAATTTGGGACATAGGAGAAGTAATTCCTAGAGGTGATGACTGTATCATGTCATTTGAAATTTCGGTTGGGATTATTTTCAGGGTGGGGGCATAAACACGTGAGTGTTACATGAAATGTTCAACGAAGTCCAATGCTTAAATGAGTTTTTGGTGAACAAAAATCTAATTTGACATGCTATTTCCCACCGTGTTTTAAAAGTGTGAATTAATTAGCTCCATTGCTTTGGATGTGGAATTGAATTAATGCTATATTGCATACACAACATATTGTGTTAACAAGCAAGTTGGGAATTGAGATTTGGGCCATGGTGACCCAAGCCATTCACTCAAGAGCACATACTCAAACGTCCACATTTGCAATGACAAACAAGAATTTTTTGTGCTCCAAAATTTAATGTATATATTGATCTCAAAGTAAATGTATCGAAGGCAGTGATCCATTTTATATTAGAGTGGATATAAGAAACCTACAAGCACACTTTAGGTTGAAAAAATGCATTGTTATGATCATGTATAGTGATTAGGTAGTGACAAAAGGTTAGGTGTTTCTTCTATTTATTTTGCTTATAGTGAGGAATTGGGAAAATACTCCACTAGGTTAAATCTTTATACGTGGAAATATCAAAACTTTAATATTTTCAAAATATTCATCGATGTGGGAAAAATGTATTAAACATAGTGGAGGTTTGGGCCATGTTGACCCAAGCCACCCATTCAAGAGAATAAACCCAAAATACATGTTTGCAATGACAAATAAGAAATTTTCGTGATCCAGGTTTGTTAATGTGTATATTGATATTAAATAAGATGTATTGAAGTGATCCGTTTTATACAAGAGTGGATGTGGGATAACAAACACACTTTAGAGAGGATACAAGAGAATTACGTCGTCTCAACACTTTGTTGGTTCTTACATACCAAATTGGTCTAAAGGGTGTTAGAAGTCACCATAATCATCATATGTATTTGAAAAAATGCGTGCTCATGTAATGACAAAAGTTTGGTGTTTTGTAGATTTTTTTTTAACCCCGAATTTGAAAAATTATCCACTAGGCTAAATGTTTATATGTAGAAATTTAAAAAACTTTAATAATATTAAAATATTTATCGAGGTAAAAAAATATAAAACATGGTTTCAAATATCCAATAACAAAATGCATACATTTGTAAATTTTAAAAACTTTAATAAATGACTCTGCAATTAATCAAGTGCTTCTTGGTGGATAAGAATCAAATTTCTCGATCAAGATGTTGAATCTTTTTGATATGTGAAGATTGTAGTAGGTCTATACAAACAAACATCTAGGGTATGGTTGTGTCCGCAAGTGGAAATATCAATTGGCATGCAAGTTAGAATCAACATGAATGTGGATTTGATTAGTCTTTCCATAAAGAGAACCTTTGAATTTGTAAAACTACCATACGAAGTGTTGCTAAGGGGGATGGAGAATGTCTAAGAGTGTTTCAAGCAAGCTAAGAGGGCAGCAACAACATTATGGGACTTAATAGTGAAAACAATTTATGCTTAAACTCGAATCATGAAAAAAGAAAAGAAAGAATTTCAAAAGCCAATATTTAAGAATTGGGGAAATATGGCAAGATGACATTGATGCAGGTTTGAAGGCTTCAAATTGGGCCTTGCTGATTTTGTAGGTTGTCTAGTGAAGAGAAATACATCTAGGATTGTCAAAGGGATTTGTGATCTTTTGTTGGATTGCAAAAATCGAGAGCTCGACCATCAAGAAACAACTTGGAGAAATAATTGAACAAGGATAAAATTTATATCCAAAAGGGTGGATATGTTTCTTGTTATAGAAACAATATTGGTTGATAGGGAGATAATAAGAACATGGGTTTAATCTAGGAGGTGCAATCCGACCATCTCCCAATCTTGCTACAAATTGGGAAAGAGGATAGAAATTTCTAAGTCCTTTCAAATTCAATCCTTCTTGGTTAGAAGATGAGTAGTTCAAAGAGAGTTATGAGTGAATGGAAAAGCTATGATGGGACTTGGAGAGAATCAACTAGTTGCCAATTCGTAACAAGCTTGAAGACAATTATTGATAGCCTCTGATCGGACACATAAGAAATATAAAAAAATGTTGAAGTGGGAAGACAAATTTCATATTTTTATGAGCATGATGTCGAGGAGATTTTATAGTTGAATCCAAAGAAAGGGAAAGGAATTTAAGAAAACGAAAAGGGAATTATTGGTGGTGAAGGAAGCACCATGGCACATGAAGATCATGTTATTTAGCTAGCCAAAGGGATTTTTTTTTCCAATTAGTTTGCACACAACTCGAAGAATGTCAATACAATTTGGGAAATGACTTAAGGTGACAATAATTTTGCAAGAAGGTGAGGCATTTGTGGTTAGGGGTCTCACTAAGAGATACAATATACCACTTAACAATCAAAGTTACAAAGCAAAAATGAAACAATAGAAGCAATTATGATTAATTTCCCAAATTTTATTGATGAACCAAAAACAACATAAGATTGATCACGACCAACATATTTTGAGGAGACAACACCGCCAATTGCAATATGAGTAAACTAAGTTATGACAACACCCAACAACTCACTATATAGTAACCACTATCCTTGGAATAGGACTAACCCCGAGTTGATATGAGAACATAAAAGTACTTCACATGTTGACTAGCTAAGCGCGGGGAATGCTTATGTAGATGCAAGACCCACCGACTTACAACTTTGCCTTGAAGCTATAAGTGATCCAAATGACATTTACCAAACCTACCTAATTAAATGTGTGTCATAGTAGTATGTACAAAATAAGGTCTAAATGGACCCTTAATTGCATTTACATTCATAACATGACTTGATGCATACAAGGTGGCTAAATTATTACAATAACGGGTTTCTAAATCCTTGCCAACTACTCCTTCCACACATGCATCGATCTTTGTTGTATTCGACTTTGAAGATTATGCACATGTTCTCGCGATTGTGTGATATGAATCTAAGTGAATCTTTACACATTTGCTAAAATGAACTCATGCTACTTCGTTGTTTCACGGATTAGTTCATTTGCAATATGAATCTAAAATGGACTCCACATTTGCACGGACTTCTGCGACCTCAACCTAGCTTGTCCCAAAGACGACTTTCCCCTACTAGGCATTGACCAACTAATTGATTTCATCGCTAGCCATGAAATGCTATAACTCATGGACGGTTTCTCGGGTTACAATCAAATATTACCGGTTCCAAAAGATCAACACAAGATCGCCTTCATTACCCCTCGGGGACTTTGTGCGATTGAGATGAAATTCCATTGCTAATGTGAACATATGAAGGTGAAGTATACTTCATTGCACACAATAGAAGTGGTCCAACCTTATGCCTAAATTTGAAACCTATTGTGGAATCTAGAAGATATCACGAGATCCATCAAGCTACTCTTGATATACTTTATAAAGTAAAAACACCGTGAAAGCATAAAAGTCCTATTCTAATCATTTTTAGTGATGAGATTGCTTATGAACCAAGATGCTCATGAGAAAAAGTTTCATGAGTTATTGCTCATGCGAGCTCTTGCTTTGAGATTCCATGTCTTGTTGCTTCAACTGCAGTTATCAATGTTGCATATTCCATTACCTATGCATTTTTATTTCATCAACCAACTCTTGTAGTTTAGGTAGCACATTGTGTTGACCTTTGCATCAATTACCCTCTTTGCTTCTTCATGCACTTTCTTTAGCATTTGATGTCTCCAATGTGAATCTATGCTTTCTTCACTATTTTGCCCTTCAAAATAAGGATACAAATTCATCACATAGAAAATATTTGGAAAGTCAATAGCTTTTTGTAACTTAATCTCACATTCATTGGATGCAAACTTCTTTAATACTTTGCATGGTCTTATCTTCTTCCATTTCAACTTGTCATAAACATCTCTCGGAAATCTTTCTCCTCAAATGTGCTAAGACCATATCTCTAACTTGAAATTCAACATATCTTCTCTTCATATATGCATGTTGCTTTTATCATGTGATACTTCTCTCCAACTTCTTGCATGTTTGTTTGTGTGCTCCGAAATGTATCATGGAATTTCTTCAATTTTCGTTGTCTTTTCTTATTCATTAATTATGTTGCATGATTATGTAACTCCTTGGTTTACTACCATTTACAATCTAAAATGTTGTTTTCCATGCATTTTGATTTATAGGATCATTGCACACAAATTTTGCTTGAGCTAGTACAAAATCCCATGTTCCCAGCTTTATCTCCAACTAAGCATCTTAGAAGATTGCCTAAACTTCTAGTCACTACCTCTATTTGTCCATCTATGTATGGGTGATAGGTTGAACTAAATTGAAACCTTGCACCCAAGCTCTTCCATAAGGTTCTCTGGAAATGTCCAACAAACTTAACATCTTTTTGAAACTTTATAATGCATTAACCCATGTAACCTTACAATCTCCTTGATAAATAATTTACAATGTCTATCACATCACTAGTCTTCTTACACGCTATGAAGTGTGCTATTTTGGAAAATCTATCCACTTCAATTGTGTTCTAGGAAACCCCAAGACAAAATCCATATTGATGTCTTCCCATGGCTTCTTTGGTATAGGTAATTGTTGATATAACCTAGCATTTTCACTTCTCCCTTTATTCAGCTCACATATTGTACATTCTTACACATTTGCACTCATCCTAATCCAAAATATATTTTCTACTAATTGTGTATAAGTTTTGTCATAACCGAAATGATTTGCAAAACCTCCAACGTGCTTCTCTTTAATAAAAATTCTTTTCATTTATCCTTTCAAGATTCATAATTGACTACCCTTTAATGATAGGCCTTCCCGAACGAAATAATCCAACCATGATGTCTCGTCACCACTCACTAGTTTTGCACATGCTTTCCACACTTAATGAAAATCTTCATCATTCACATATCATTCCTTCATAAAATCAAATCTTACGACTTCAACTCTCAACTTATTCAAGAATAGAATTCTCTTGCCTAATTTATCTTCAACTTCGTTTGATTTACCACTCCTATGTCTCAACACAAAATAACTATGTAGGAATTCACACACTTCATGTCTCGATATGATTTATCATAATTGTTTATGAACTTAACACCTAATGATTTATATGAAGAAAAACTCCTTCGAAAGGAAATGATATCTCTATTTCTTGAGTGCTTACACAATTGCATAGAACTTATGATCATACATTTAATACATGTGCATTGCATTATTCAATTTCTCATTGAAGTATGCTATCGGTCTTCCATCTTGAGTTAATATTCGCCAATTGTTACTCTACTTACATCGCAATTGATTTGAAAAACCGTTGAGAAATTTGGTCATGTTAACATTGGTTTCTCAACTATCCTTATGTTCAATTTATAGCAGTGTTCCTCTATTTCGGTAAATTTGAATGGAATCAAATCAATGCTATGGCTTATAGTCCTCATCGGTCCTAGCCCATCTAACACATCTTCTAAGATCACCTTTGCAAATCCCCTCAGGAAGTCCTTCACCTCACGTGGAATTGTTTATTCTTCTCTTGTCATTGTGCAATCAACTTGCACATGTTTGGTAATGAGTGTAAAATAAGTGCTCTTCTTATTTGCCTCATTTAGGAAATGTTTTCTTGAAGTCATCAAGATTTGCAGACTCTTATTCACCTCTTCGCCCTTTTCCTTCAAAAGATTCAAAATGTGTCTCCTTATCCTTCACCATTGTGTAGGTGTTTGTGTTGCCATTATGATGTGCCTTCCTCATCTTTGTATTGATCTCGTCCGTACATTCACTAGACTTTGTTTGTTCACCAAGATTTGACATCCTTTCAACAAGTAAGAAAATTTGTAGGGATCCATATGTATAAATCATATTCATACCTAATTTATCCACCATCTCTTCCATAACCAAGTTATCGATATTGTCACCATCCACAAGCATCTTACATACTCTTTCTCTTGACTTGCCCAAGGTTCCGAACATTTTTTTTTCGCTATGCGACTATTCTATTCTTTTATCGGTTTTCACAAAATGTTTTCATTATCAAATTTTCTATTTCCATCATTGTGTGTGTGTAAGCACACAAATATTCTATGCCCAAATTTTCGACACTTGAAACAGTGCTTGTGAAGCTACATCCACCATATTGACCATAAGATCCTCTTCCTCGATTAGAGTCTCCCTTGCCTCATTATACACCATCATTGCATTGAGATGTGCTCGTCTAACCTTCTTGTGCAAAATTTCCTCTTTTGCGAGCTTGTCATGCTACCGTGCACAAACTTTCATTCCCCTCACATTATTCCTTGTTTCTTGCCCGATAGTTTTTCTTTCACATTTAGCACACACTTATATGCTTCCTCGGATGAATGTAATTTGATCATCCCAAATTCATCTTGAACTCCCATACACAATTCATTCGTAAATGTGAGATCTTATCCGCGTCATCTTCAACATGACCAGCTCTTATTGGTTAACTTTGGAAAATCTCCCATGTAATCACTTGCACTCATATCCCTTTGTTGCAAGTTTTGGAGCTTATTGAACAAAATCATGCAATAATCCCACAAAATGAATTTCAATTTCAACTTTGCTATGAATTTATTACACATTTTGATCTTCTCTTTGCCTTTCATTGCGCAATATTTAAGTTTGCTCATGCTCCCGTTGTAGAGACATGCGACCTTTCAACTTTGAGCCAACAAACATAACTCATAAGAGATCTTTATTGTTTTTATATTCAAAACATTTCTCTATTCAATGATCCAATAATTGAGTTTTCAAGATTGAAACTTCCAAAATATTTTGTGGGATCCAAATTTAATTTACTTGTCATTCTACCAATAACTTTTAGGAATTTATCTTGATACTCTTCAACTTCTTTTGCATCTTAATTCACAGGTGCTTCTTTGTTGACTTCGGTATCATTTGTGTCATCGACAACCATAACTCTCGGTACTATTTTTTCTTTGTAACCTACAAACAATCTTGTAAATCTCTCATCAAAACTTCCATACATGCAAATATGGGTGCTCTTCCATCGAGTGCTCCTACCAATCCTAACCTTTTTTTGCATTGTTACATCCTATTTTTTCCATTCCTTATGAATCAAAGAGTTTGTGGGGTTTCTTCCATATATGGAGAGAGCATGCACTCAATAAGGTTTAATCATCATGATATTCAATCACACAAAAATGCACATATATTAGAAATATCTCTTAATCCCCAAATCTCTACCAAATCTCCTAAATTTGTTACAACCCTACTATCCTATTATTACTTTTCTAAATCCCTATGTGAGTTGTATTTAAAAACTCACTTACATTATTAATAATATTATTATTCTACACACATTACAATAATAGTCACTCATAACTAATTAACTAATGTGGAGTATTGAGGCCTAATCTAACTACCCATGTGAGGAGTAATTCCTAACATCCCCCTTCGTGCGAACATGGGGAGAAGATATTATGGAGCTGAAACATTCTTGTTGCCTCCGGATTCCGTGTTGCTATTGACATTTGAGGTTTACCTATGTTGTATTCCCCCAATCTCAAGTAATTGGTGTCCCCGGTTTTCATCAAAAATGTGCCTGGGTACAAACGATAGTGTTACTTTTTTTTTTTTTTTTTTTTGAAAAATAATTTTTCTACAATTTTACAAATTTTTCCCTTTTAGTAAAACATATTCCCCCTTTCAAAAAGTCATCCTTTTATAAATATATCCTCTCTAATTTTTCAAAAAATCGAAAAAATGCCCCTTTGTTTTAATTTTTTTCTCATTTTTTTTTTTGAGAAAAAATGAAGTGGAGGGGTTGAACCCCTAACCTATTCCCTAATTCAAGGTCTTAGTAAGGGTTCTATAATCGATTGGGCTATGAACCCTATTTTTAACTTTTAAAATCTATTATGGATTTAAAAATAAAGTACGACACCCAATTAAAGTTAGGGCTCTTGTGTTCACCACGTCTAGTTGAGTGAAGGAAGGTTTCAACGAGAGTTGAGTGGAGCTTTGTTTGGGAGAAACATATGTGTAGGTTGGTTTGAACTCATTGCATGGGAGTATTGCACAAAGGTTGAGCCGAAATATTCAATCACACAACAATTACATATAATAGAAATATCTCCTAAAATCAAGGAGGTTCCTTTTCCGCAAATCTCTACCAAATCTCCCTAAATCTTTCACACCCAACTATCCTATTATTATTCTCCTAAATCTTACATGAGTGGCATTAAGAAACTTACTTATATTATTATTAATATTGTTGTTCTCCACACATTACAATAATATTCACTCATAACTAATTAACTAATGTGGAGTACTAAGTCTTAACTTAAGTACCCATGTGAGGACCGATTCCTAACATAGTTCCCTTGTGCCAATCTACTATATACACTTTACCCAACTCATTGTTGGAATATGTCTTCAACTACTTTCTATCTCCACTTCGAAAGCATAAAATATCAATAAACCAAATGATGTTCTTGAACTAGATGACACCAAATGATGCACACCGATACAAGGATTGAAAACTTAAGAGTTGATACCAAATGATGCAACCATAATTAGGGGTGTCATTTAACATCTACCTTATACAACATCAAAGTTACATAACAAAAATTGAAACAATGTGTCTCTTGGAATCAATCAGGATTAATTTCCGATACTTAATTGATCAACAACAACAAAAAATAAAATAAGACCGATCCACATCGATATAGTCTAAGAAGAGACAAAAGTAGCCAAATCAATTGTGATATGAGGAGATCAAGCTATGAAAAACCTAAAAATTCAACTATGAACCGATTACCATCCCTAGAATAAGAACAAGCTTGAGTCAATTTGAGGAGAACTTAAAAGTTCTTTGCTTGTTATTTACTAGATAACACAAGCATAAGGGCGTGCTTATATATATTCAAGACCCACTTACAACATTGCCTCTAAGGTATAAGTGACCAAAATGACATTTACCAAAGCCCCCTTAATTAAATGCGTGTCATAGTACTCTATGCAAGATAACGCTCAAATGGTCCCTTAACTACATTTACACTCATAACACAACTCAACACATACAAGTCAACTCAATTATTACAAGCATCGGTTTTGGATCCTGTTAGCCTTTTCTTCCACTCATTGATCGACAATGTTGTGTTTGAGTCTAGAGGTTACACACATGTTCCACCAGTGTGCACAAGACTAGGTACTAAACTCTCAAAATAATTCTCGTACGTTGTTAAAATTAACTTAGATTGTTTGGCATTTTCATAGGTAGATATGCACCATTGAGATGAACTCTCGATGCTAATGTAAACCATTGAAGATGAAGTATATGATGCTGTGCAAAAACGAAGTGATCCAACAAATCAAGTGAGATGTAGAGCAACTGTTTGAAGCCTCCTGCACTTGTGCCAAGTGATCCAAACTTACATCAAACACCATAACACAACGCGCCGTCTATTTAAAGATGTGTGCATGCCGCGAGATGATGATGTGGTGCATTATTAACCTCAATTTCCTATGCATAATCTTTTTAGTTGAAATACACATTTTTGTGTTGCACCATTGAAATAATTAGGTGCACCGCATTTTGAAAACTGTTCTAAAATATAGAAGATACTATGAACTATTAAACTCCTCTAGATATATTGAAAGTACAAACACTACAAAAACCTTAAAATCTAATTCTAATTACTTTCAATTGATGTAGGTTGCCTTTGAACACATATGCTCCCGCATCAAAAATTATGTGAGATAGTTGATATGGAGGTATCACATTTTAAAACTTTGTATAAAGAACTAGAGAGGTAAAATATAACAAAAATTATAAAGTTTACCACTCACTTTCCCGGTTATGTAAATAAAGAAGCAAATGACTCGTTAATGGAAGAAGTCACAAAGGAGGAACTTAAACTTATTCTAGAATCCTTTTTAAAGGATAAAATCTCAATTTAAAGGATAAAATATCAAGACTAGAATATTATACTATTGAAATTTTCATTGGCTTTCATGAATAAGTTGAAAAAGACTTGCTTCAAGTTGTTAAAGAATCCAACAAAATTAGGAAAGTTTTAGGAGCCTTCAATTCCAATTCATAGTTATTATTACAAAGAAGGACAACCCCAAATCATTTGAAGACTTCGATCAATCTCTTTATGCAAATGTGTTTACAAAATAATTGCAAAGGTCTTAACCAATAGGGTGAAGAAATTTTTACTAGATATAAGATCTTAGGAGTAATATCACTTCCTCAATGATATTATCCAATTGTGGCCCATGAAGGTTTTCTTACTATTAAAAGTGAGAAAATTATCGACAATGGTAGTAAAACTAGATCTCTCGGAGGTATTTGATGGAGCCATCCGGTTTACTTGAGACTAATTTGGGTTCAAATTGCAATATGGTATGTTTAATATTTGTATATTTTGTTGATTTAATCAATGACTTGGCTTCCATATTCCCTCTCATATTAAGGGACAAGGAAATGATTCCTTTCATCCCAACTACTATTTCGTTAATAAAAAGGTTAAGTAGTGCTATCTTGGAAGCAAGAGGCTATGGAGTTATTAAAGGGATAAAGGTTCGCAAGACAATTAATTTGACTCATGTGTTGTGTGTTTTTGATATAATGTTATTTTGTGATGGCTCCCATAGGGATGCTTCTAGGTTAAAAGACATCCTTGAAAATTACATTATTGTTTATGATATGGTAGTCAACATATACTTTTTTTTATATCATTTAGGGATGCTCATAAAAGATTTATATTTTAGATAATCCCTTTGCAAAAATGAACTTATAATATGGGTTAAAATACATTGTTTTTTTAAAACCGGATGCTTGTGGGATAAAAGATTGGAAATGGTTAATAAGTGAGGTAAATAAGGGAGTGCATATGTGGTGTAATATATGGATTTCTATTAGAGGAAGCTTCACATTAGTAAGTTTTGGGGAAGACATTAGTTTATTAGTATGATCTAGATTTCATTCCTTTAAGAGTTTTATAGAAAATTAGAAGAACAAGTGGAAAATCCTTGTAAAACCTAAAGAGAAATGGGGTTGGGGCCTTAAAACATTAACTTTTTAAGTAAACGAATTAGTTGCGATGAACTTACAAAGATTTATTTTTTACGGAGGTCGATTGGATAAGAAACGATAATAAACCTATCAACAATGTGTATAGTGTCTAAAAATCTTTAGGTTTGTCTTTTCTAGTGGTGGGGAATTGGTTAGATTGGAATGTAGGGCATAGGAAAGTACTAGAGTGGTTGATGATCCTTAGGTTAGGTGTGGGAATATTTTGGACTTCCTAACAAAATGATAGAAGCTTTGGAAGGTACTAGAATTTTTACAATGGCTTAGGTGGTGGATATCTTATGTAGGAGAATCTTGGTTTACAACAATCTTGCGCCACCCAAAAATATTAGTGCGGTTCCACACAAGTCTTGACGGTGCAAGTATTTGTTGATTGTTCAATGTTGTTGGAGTAATAATGTCAAGTGAGGACACCATTTAGGTGGGCCACCACTTCACACCCCTTGTTTAAAGTTTATAAACTTTATTGTTGGCTCCCATTTAATTAAATCTTTTGATTTAACACCCTATTTAATATGGTGTTCCCTCATGAAGTAGGGATTGTGAATTCACAAATTTGTATGTGTGCATGAAATTCTTATTTCATATTGTAAAATTGTTGTGGGAGCATTTTTTGCAGGGATCGAGGAGGAAGTGGAGGTATTGGGTAAACTGTGTAGGTAAAATTCTTTAACAAAGGAAAATGCTTTTGTGAGTGGGGTTTTTTAACTTTCGGGTTTTCCCCACCATATATCTTGTGTTGTGTTATTTACTCGTTGTGTTCTTACTTTGTAAAGTTACTTTGAATTCTGCATTTAATTTATTAAATTGTATCTCTTCGCACATTACTAAATGATATAATCCTTGACATTAATGGATATTAAATTATTTATTGATTAATTACTTTTCGTGTTGATTTCTCACATGGTATTAGAGCCCGTTGAAGGATTTTGTGTGTGCGAGATCTTTTGAAAATTTATAGGGTGGAGGAAATCGTTAAAAATTGCAAAGAAGTGTAGTAATCAAACTTATTTTCATACAAATTGTAAAAATTGGGAACTCGGGGGCATAAATTTAGTTCAAGAATAAATGATATACAATAGAAAAATGTTTTGGAAATGTATTAAAATTTATAAAACATTCTAAGTTCAAAAGTAAGTCAAAATTGTATTAAAATATGTTAAAGGCCTCTATTTGGCCTTCTTAAATCTAAAATTTCTCCATTCACTGATCTCCCTGGTTTTGATGTTTAGAAACCTCCATTCACCTTGAAAGCACTTGCAAAATGAAATAAACATCAATATGTATTTGTGTGAGCTTTAGGCCTAGGCTTTTAATCAATAAACAACAATAAATGTTAAAAATACATGATAAATAACAAATACAAATTGTAATAATTGTTGTATTAACCTTAGCGCCTCAAATAATTGGGAAAACCTACAAATATCTTCCATAAATCCGTTGGGCTCCTATTTTTTGCTAATAAACCTACATACTTGTAAAATCGATTTGATTTTGGGGTCTAACCATAAAAAACGCCATGGTATAGGCATTTAACTAAAAAATAAAACAAAAAGGTTTGATATAACCGTAGGCGCCGCATATTGTTTGATAAATTTTTATAACAAAATGTGCCCTTATATCAATGTTTTACCTATAAAACAATCTTGGCGCTTGGTATTTAAACTAAAACAACAATATATGAATAAAAAATGCATCTATTAAAGCAAAACTACAATTAATTTTTTTTTGAGAAATCTTGAGACGCCTCAACATCCAAATCAGCTTGCATTTGGTCCGATAGTAGTCAAAAATGCCCGAGTTTTGTTTGGAATCTTCGATCTTCTCTCCTGGTGCGCCCCCTTCCTGCAGACAAGCAAATAAACCAAAAATAAACCAAGTCAATAGTTAAAAGTTTTTAAAATAAACTCTCCTAACCCTAAAATTTAATTAGGAATTCTTTTTTAGAATTGTTTCTTTTTTTTGATTCATATAGTAAAAAATAAGAATAGAATTGTTTATGGGGAGTAAAAAGTGAAAAATAAGTTTTATCTTTTATATTTTATTAAATTTAAAACTAGTCATTAAAATTAATTGTTAGATAACTAGTTCATAAGAGCTAAATAACTCTTTTATGGTTAGGTAAAGGGTCCGTGTAAGATTTGGGACCACTAGAGGTGAGGTGTTCGATTCCCGGCCCTCGTAGTGTGTCATTATTTTAAAGTAATTTATTTAATTTTTAATTTTTACTAAAAAAATTAACAAAAATTCAAAATAATATTATTTAATTTTTGGGAGTTTTTAGAAAGACAGAGAGAAGGTACATTTAGATTTCATATTTATCTAAGTATATTTCAAAATCAAAGTTTTACTTTAATTTTAATTTAGTTTATTTTCGTTTGCAAAATTTTTACTAAATTTTGTTATTTAGTGAAAAATGGTTTTTTTCAAGTTGTTTTTCAAAATTGTGTTTGTTTGTGTTTATCATTGAAAATGGCTGGAATGGCCAATTTTTCAATTGATAAATCACAATTGTTAAATGGAATGAACTATAATGTCGATAAGTTAGGTTAAAATCTTGATTTATGGCGAGGAAACTATGGGATCTTGTCACTGGTGTGGAGAAATGACCCACCGGAAGGCAAGCTAACCCTAAAAACCTAAGCTCCTTTTCCCAAAGATCTCAGGAAGCCATGTTGATTCTATTGTAGAGCATAAAAGATGAGTTTTTACTGCATATAGGACACATGGACTCTCTTGCTGACGCTTGGAAACAACTGGAAACAATGCACGAGGGCAGTCACCTCTCAAAGATAATTAAACTCATAATGGAACTATTTACTGACTCCCATGAAGGGGGATGAAAAAATAGTTAATTATTTGGAAAAAAAAAAAATTAAAGCACAATTAGATGGATGTAATTGTGAATTGTTTCAAGATAAATTGTTATATTTTATCATTCAAATAAACATCCATGAATTTTTCGAAAACTACATCTCAATCTTAAACTCTAAATACCAAAACGAAACTGATTTACCTGACTTGGACACTCTTTCTTCTCTCCTAATTCAGGAAGAGTGTGTTATGGAAAATTTTGATTCAAAAGAGAATGCCTCTCAGGCATTGTTCTCATAGAATCGTAAACCCTCTCAAAACAAGAATAACAATAATCCTAATTAGAACCAAACTTCAAATCAAAATTTAAATCTAATCTAACTCTAATTATGTTAAAAACATTCAAAATTTCAAATTAAAATTCAATGACATGTGTAACTAATGTGGAAAATTTGATAATAATGAGGTTGGTTGTCGAGTAAAAACTAACAAGTTTGTTAAAAATACTAAAAATAATAAATTTAACAATCGGAAAAGGATCGAGAACCAAAACCATGCAAATAACACTGAGCAATCTATTGCCCTATAGACTGCACTCTCAACTTTGAATGACAACAAATGGATTCTTGATAGTGGTGCCTCCGGGAACATGACTCGCATTCGTAAATCCTCACAAATGTTGTAGAATGTGAGGAAAATATATATCTAGGGGACAATTCTATCATTTGATCTAAAAGTTGTGGGAATGTTAAATGAAAAATGGAATAATTACGAATGTGTTATTCATTCCTAGTTAAAAAAGAAACTTTATTCTTGCACACAAATTAACCAAAGAAAATTATAAAGTTGTGTTATTGAAAATAAATGGTATGTGAAAAATGAACTCAGTAATGTTATTGCATTTGGTATACAAAAAAATGGTTTATATATTTTTGATGGATTTGTTTCTGAATCTTGCTTTTCTTCTACTTCTAGAAATGATCTTCAACTTTGGCATGAAAGACTAAGACATGTGAATTTTAGGAGTATGTATGAAATGTCTCATCTAAACCTTGTAATATGTATCCCTAAAATGAAATTTGATCATGAAATGTGTGAAAGTTGCTTGCGTGGTAAAAACACATTGAACCATTTCACAAACATCACGATCTAAATTCATCTCACCTGTTAGAGTTGATTCACAGTGATGTGAGAGGTCCACTTGAAGTTTCCTCTCTCGGTGGAGCCTTGTATGTTGTATGCTTTATTGATGATTTCTCTAGGATGACCTAGTCATACTTCATTAAGAAAAATTCGATGTCTTGTTCAAATTCCAAGAGTTTAAAGCCTTAGTTGAAAATGATTCTAATATGAAAATTAAAAGAATTAGAATTGATAACGAATGTGAGTATGTTAGTAATAAGTTTGATGAGTTTTTGTGTCATGCGGGATTTAGCGTGAGTTGATAACTCCCTATTCCCCACAACAAAATGACATCACAAAAGGAAAAATATGACCATATTAGAAATGGCTAGGACTATGATTCATGCATTGAATGTGCCTAAGTTTCTATGGGAAGAAGCGATGAATACTACAGTCTATATTCTAAATAGAGTTCCTACTAAAGCATTACATCAAACTACACCTCATGAAGTATGGACAAAACAAAAACCAGATATTTCACACTTAAGAATATTCGGTAGTTCTACTTCTCTTTTATTCTTTGAAATTTAATTAGAAGAAACTAGATATGACCTTCTTCTCATGTATCTTTATTAGATATGACTATTGTACAAAAACAATTAAGAGTATACGATCCTTTCAAATATAACATAGTAGAAAATAGGAATGTTCATGTTCTAGAGAAAATATTTTATGAAACTTCTTGTGAACCCTCCTCTATTTCTCCTAAAATAGAGCTTGATAATCCTTCTCTAGACAATATGGAAACAAAAGTTCAAGAGGATGAATATCTTGCTCTAGATATGATGGAGATTGAGGGGAGTCATCTCAAAATGTGTCGCATTCTATAATTCCTAAATGGGCTCAAAATCTAGTTAAGGACTCTCATCCTATAGCCTTAGAAAGATGACCCGTAGTCAACATACTTATCATGCCTTGATGACCCTATATGAGGTTGAACCAAAATCTTTCAAAGAATCCAATCAAGATGAAAGATGGATTAAAGCTATGAAAGTTGAATACAATGCCCTAATAAAAAACAACACTTGAGAACTAGCCCTCCTCCTTCAAAACAGAGCGTTGTAGTATCCAGGTGGTTGTATAAAATTAAGTATAACTCGTAGGAGAAATTGATAAATTTAAGACACATTAGTAGCTCGTGGGTTCACTCAAAAACTCTGGTATCAACTACATTGAAACCTTTTCTCTTGTAGCCAAAATGAGCATTGTTAGAATTATTATAGTGTTAGTTGCTCAATATGGTTTGAAGATTCAACAAATGTATGTTGAAAATATTTTTTCTAAATGATGTCCTAAAAGAATAAATCTACATGTGTCAACTTAAAGGTTTTGAAGAACCCGTAAGTCACTATATGTGTGTAAACCGAAAAATCCTTGTATGGTCTTAATTAAGCTCCTAGAGCTTGGTATGCTTAAAATAAGTAACTTCTTTTGTGATATGAGTTTCAAAAATATTTTTACGATAATGATTTATTTGTTAATCTTGAAAATAATCATATTATCATTATTTTCTTATATGTTGATTTCCGTTGATTACTAGTAGTGATAAGAATTTAATTCTTAAAATCAAAGAAAGATTAAGATAAATTTTGAAATGACTGACTTAGGTCTACTAAATCATTTTTAGGCATGGTTATCTTTCAGATCATAAATCTATTGTTGCATCTCAATCACAATATGCTACTAATTTACTTAAAATATTTAACATGATTGATTGTAAACATGTTTCCATTCCCATTGAAGTTGGTGTTAAATTAGATCCAAAACCTGCATGTGATAAATTTAATCCTACTTATGTATAGAGAGCTAGTTGGTAGTTTAATTTATTTGACTATTACTAGGCCATATATTTCATATGCAGTAGGAGTTGTTTCTAGATTCATGTAGGATCCTTATGAGGATTATTGGAAAATGGCAAAAATAATTCTAAAATATGTTAAAGGAACAATTAATTATGGTTTGTATTATTCTTCTTGTAATGATGCAAAATTATTTAGATATTGTGATTCTAGCCATGTTGATAATATTATAGATAGAAAATCTACTTTTGTATATGTTTTCAAGTTTAGTGCAAGGACCATCACTCGGAGTAGAAAGAAGCAACCAACAGTTTCTATCTCTTCTACTTAAGTAAGTATAAAAGTCTTATGGAAGCAACAAAGGAAACCATGTGGCTGAAAAAACTATTAGATAAACTCCATATGGGCGTCAAATGAAACACCAATCTTCTATGTGACAACCAGTGTTGCATTTCTCTTATGAACAATCCAGTTCAACATCAAAGAATGAAACATATAGAGATACATATGCACTTCATTTGAGAGAAAATCCTAAATGATGATATTGATCTCAAGTTCTGTTTGATCAAAGATCAAGTTGCAGATATTTTCACAAAGCCATTGAGTGTTGTGAAGTTTTGCAAGTTTCGTGCCTTGTTAGGCATTTCTGAGTGCCATTGAGGGGGAGTGTGCATGACAATGCCACCTCTTAACGACCTTTTGTAAACTTCCTATACTTCCTCCATTTTGTAAAAGATCACTATATGTGAGTCTTAAGTAAATGATCACAACACATGAGTTTACTTGTAAATCCCAGTGAAACATTAGTTATGGGAGTTCCTTGTTTTATAAAAGGCTCCATAATCTGATGTAAGTCTTCATATGTAAAGTACTTGTCTTAAGAATTTTTGTGTTGGAAAATCTGTATGATTTCCCTTGTTTACATGCTATCCTAAATCGTTGTTGATGATTTATGGATTGTAAATCCTTTTATAGAAAAAGGTAATTTTGCATGTTTTCCCCACTTAACATTAAGGGGGAGTGTTGGGGTAATAATGTCAAGTGGGGACACCATTTAGGTGGGCCACCACTTCACAACCCTTATTTAAATTTTATTTATAAACTTATTGTCAACTCCTATTTAATTAAATCTTTTGATTTAATCAAAGAGTGAAACGGTGCACCCATGTGCAACCAATCACCCACCCTATTTAATAGGGTGATCCCTCATGAAAGTAGGGATTATGAATTTACAAATTTGTATGTTTACTTGAAATTCTTATTGCATATTGTAAAATTTTTATGCGAGCACTTTTATGGGACCAAGGAGGAAGTGGAGGTGTTGGGTAAATTTTTGTAGTAAAATTATTTAATAAAGGATAATGCTTTTGTGAGTGGGGTTTTAACCTTCGGGTTTTCCCACTATATATCTTGTGTTGTGTTATTTACTATTGTGTTATTTACTTTGTAAAGTTACTTTGAATTCCTAAATTTCATTTATTAAATTATATTTCTACGAACATTAGTAAAACCTAGAATCCTTGGCATTAATGGATATTAAATTATTTATTTGATTACTTATGTTGTTGACTTCCGACACATGTAAGGGTTGGTTGTGTAACAAATTTTTATTATGTTCCGTGCAAGTGTTGTTTTTACAAAATTTTGTGTTGTTATGTTCCCTACAAGTGTTGATTCCATGATTCTTATGTGTTTTGAGAAAACATTATGTTGGACAAGTGTCTATCGTAAGGTTTAATTATCACCTATATATGCACTAAGATTGTAATTTATATGTTATATTTTTCTCATAATTTCTTTTGCACAAGAGTGTTTGTTGTGTTATGTGGTTTTTGTTAATACACATATATTGTTTGATAGAAGTAGTTTCAAAATATCTAAAGGAATTCATGAGGATCACAATATCTTCTATAATTTACAAGTGGATTCCAAAAAGCAAAAGTAACATCATGTTGACACCATAAGGTTTCATCTATTAGCGTAGAGGAGACTGATTTATTATAGTGCACGAAAAAACCACATGTTTTATGGATCGTAACACATCAAGGTTTATCAAGGGATCACATTAGCAACATTTTTCATATTCTATATTGTGTGTCTACCCATGTAAATTTAGAGGTATTGAAGCTATATTTATATAACACAAGGATTTAGTGAAGCAATTCAAAGCATAGTCTTATGCAGAAAGATGCATAACTCACAGAGTCTCAAATATGATATTGTGATATGATACAAAATGGATTTTACCTTATCTAGTAATTATAACTATTGAGTTGACTCAATTTGACTCAAGTTGTAATTGGGCCCCATCTTGCATTAGAAGATTGGGAAAAACAATAGTATCATATGGGTCACTTATAAAATCAAAGTGGTTATAATTAGGTGGGTCTTGCAATAAACACACATTTTATTAGGTTCCACACATATATATCATAGCTCTTTCTAAATTTCAGGGGTACAAGTAATAACATTTCCCTACTACCAAGGTTGTTTATTTAGACATTAAACATGTTTTGAAAGGATTATAACTATCCCAATTTATTCACAAGTTATGCATACACTTATAAATGTGATTCTTGTAGTTTTTAGTGATTGGATTCTTTTTTCTCAACATCTCGTAAACATGTAACATCATGGATCAACGCCAATGTTTCCATGGAATACCGCCTCACCATATGAGCAATTGAATAAATCATTTGACTTCTAGAGAGAGACAAGAGAGAATGCTTTGTTATTTTCACAAAACAATGATTTTACTTCTAAAAAATGGGGTTAGAGAGAGGGAACAATTCCATAATGTTCACATTTAATCAATGCGTACTGAGAACAACACTACTTAATGGTGTTCTTACCGATTCATGAAGGATTTCTAACACAATGTATCTTTTATTGGATAATAATCTCCAAGAAATTTACATTGCAATGTCCAAGGTGATAAATTTTAATAATTGATTATTAAACAATCTGAACATACCAATTTTAAAATGTATTCCAAAAAAATTACATTCATCATCAACGTTGCTTGTAGTGCCCACATTTTACACACCCAAATACAACAGAAAAATACCAGGATAATTTTTTTGTCTTACATTGCTCACGACACACAACACAGTAAGGGCTCCAAGTACAGAACTCGACACACATGCGACAATCACATAAGTCATCGACTCACATAGACACATGCAGGCGACATCGACATGTCGATACCACACTCTTCCCAACGAACGAATACTAGCAAAGACCCAACCACAAGAAACGTGACTTTAGGAACGGCGAACCCACGACAAATCATTACTTTAAATGTATTTTAGTTACGGCTAACTTCCCAAGATCCTTATTAGGTAAGCATGATTTTCTCCCTTTTTCCACCTACATGTCCTGAAAATTCGTTTCACAGTTCACTTATTGTTCAACCATTTAATTTGCTCTTTACCCTTATGACAATCTTCAGAACTTACATAAGTATTTTTCCATATTTCAAAATGCCTACAAGATTCTAATTCTCTCATTCTTATGTTAAGATTTTGCTTCTCAAACGTTTATTTAATGGCTACAGTCTTACCCTTACACTCAAGCGAAAGTGACTTGATGTCCAGAACGAAATCAAGGATTTGACGGAGATTTAGACACAGGGCAGCTTTTCACCAAAATATTTCTCGATTCACACTATATTTATTTCTCTACCATTGTTATTATAATTTGAAAACTTATTGAATTCCTATAAGATTTATATATAGCTAGGTATACATATCTTTTGTTTTCTCAAAGTTTGGTCGCACCAAGGTAACTTATATTCTTTGCAACGCATGAAAAAGTTTAATTAAGTTATAAAGACTCCAAGATTGACCTTAGTCCTAAACTCCAATCTCGTGTGCAACATTATATGATATGCTCTTATATCGCACTAAGGTCTCGTTCTTAGCATCGTCTCGAAACAAAGAGATACAAAAGCACTTGTCTGACATCTTAAAGAAGTACACAGCTAGGAGCATAATAAACTACACATGAACACAAGTGATCTATGTACACGAAGATCCCATGTCACTACACTTCACGATTCCGCATAAGGAATATTCTTTATTCCTTAATGCCATAAATGACATAACAAGGGATTAAGGGACAAGATTACAATTTCTAAGGTTCTCTAGAATCAACATCTTTCCACTCAATTTTGCATACAAGGAGTTAAAATACAGTTTCTACCCACAAGTTAGCAGACAAAAACCACTAGGGTTTAGTTTAATTCCAATATGCACCTAGCGATCTACGCCTCTACTACATGTGATTTTGAGGCAAGTGGACATAATTATACTAAACCACATTCAAGAGAATGCCAAGATGATTTTGATAGAAACCAAGGTAGCACCGCTTAGTCGATCCTTCGAACAAGGACTCATAAGGTGACTCCTAAGGCGGTCTTCAACACTCAGCCTGGTATCGGACCTGAAGAGAGTACATTCTTCTCGCGAATGCCAAATCTAGAAGGAAACCGCATACTCCAGATAGGTTGGACCATGACATTCCTAAATATGGGTTCGCAACAAAGTCGCTAGAAAAAAGACTATGACGGTATACTCCAACGAGGGGTTTTATTTACCTAACCTATGAGGTCTCATCAAGTGCAAAGTTTAAGGTCGTTCTTCGGTTTTAATTTTCTTATTTGGTAGAACGGGATCACACATACAGGCAAGTTATGCACGAATATTTTATTAGGGTTGAGTGTTCCCATTAAAACTCTTTAATGTGTCTGCAATGTAAGAAGGTAACCCAATAATTAATTTAATCATTTATTACATACTGAGAAGGTACTACAATGTATTAACTTCGATTTCATTTACTATATATATATCAAATCTTCCTTTTGCCATACTCAACTAAGAATCAAATTGAATCTGGTGAGTAGATGCACATTTCTTAAGTATCCCTAAAACTAGCATATCATGCATATTAACAAATTTCATTTATAACTTTTCGGTAACAAGAGACTGCATTAGTCAGTTATTCATTTTACAATAACCTATAAAAATTACAATAATAATAATTAAATCACACATTGCCCTTTTCGTCGTCGAACTTCCATCCTGCAAAACCCACGTGAGCATAAAATCAGCGATAATTCGCTGGCATGGCATCCACCCTAAAACAATCATAATTATCATTTTTCAGTTCCCATTTACATCTGACAATAACCACAATATGCAATCGAAATAAAAAAGGTCTAGAAACATGTAATCATTGCATTTCTTTTTCTTCATTTTATAAACTCAGAAGAGAGAGAGAAAGGAAGAGAGAGAAAATATCATTTTGTCTAAAGTTCCAATACACACAACAAGTTTCATTCTAGTGTTTTAAACAATTATTTACGTGTGTTGAAAGTTTCCAGGGTGATTTGGCAACCCTACGAGGGTCCGCAACTTTCTACTTTTACATTTTCTCACTAGCTGCAAAACGTACAAAACGGGCTCGGAGGCTAAGAAACTGCTTCCAAAGGTTATCTTCCGATGAGCACGCATGTCACGACTAACTTTCTACGTGTCCCTAGATATACCAAGAATTCATAAAGAATCGACGGAATTGAAAAAGAGCGCACGGTTTGCGTTTGGCGGCTAGTTTTCTGGGGTCACTGGTCGTAGTTCACCTAGTTGTAAAATGACAAAAGTTAGCTCGAGCACCCAGAAAACCGCATCCATAACTGACGTTCGATGGAGAAGAACGCAACGAGACATCTCCTACTAGTTCCCTTATATAAAGAGAATTCATCAAAATCAACGGGACTAAGAACTAGGAAATCATGTTCAAACGGCGACAAGTGTTCTGGAGCAACAAGACGAAATTGGACCAATTTGACCTCGTCAAACTGCGACCGGAGGCCTACAAAACGGCTTCGCCAAACTATCTCGAAAGGTGCTCTCTCCTATACTGAATGTTCCATGCATTTTTCTAGTATAAACGCTAGAGGTTTGCGAAGATGGAACGTGATTTCTCTTTCCGGGTTTCAAATGGTGGTCCAAAATGAAAGTCAACTTTCCAGTTTTAACAACTCTCTACTGTTGTAAACCGATGTAACAGACTCTTATAAGAGCGTCAAAAGGATGTCAAATGATCGTTTCGGGTCAAACCAAAAATCAAGGCGACTCCTCGTATACCAAGGTACACGAATGAAACTTCACATCTCGTTTCTAGAGTTGCGAAGGGTACTTGGTGAGTCTCCGAAAATTGCAAAATTTAACTATTTAAAACAAGGAGAATGTCAACTTTATCAATGGGGCGTCAAATTTGTCTGGTCGATAAAACAATATTGAAGCGATCAAGAAGGGTAAGAGTTTTCTATGTCATCTCGAAGCGAGGGTGATAGTTCTTTTTTAAAGTAGGCGAGTTAAATGACGTCGTGAGTTATGACACGACGATTTATTGTTTTGCAATGAGTTGAAGGGACAATTAACTGTATTAAAATTTCTAATACTTTAAAATTCTATTTATTTACAAAAGAGAACCAAAACACGACAGTTATGAGAGGTGAGGGAAGAAGGACCATGCCTGGAGAACGAAGTCGGTCGAAGCCACAGGCTTGGGTTCAGTCTCTTGCTTGACACTTCGTCAACTTGACCATGAGCGTCCCCAGCTCCACCATTTAACATACATGTCTTCTGGATTTGACCCACCACTTGCTGAGCATGATCAAAGAGTTTCTTATTGTTGTTGTTTGGATAGGAAGAGATCTTCCTCCTTTTGTGCGTAGCCTCAAATCTTGCAACCATTAGACCAAGATTTTTTTTTTTGAAGGCGTTTAGTCAAACACTTCACATGCCTTAAGCATGCCTCCACATTTTGCACATTCTCATGTGCTCATCAAAACCAGCAACATAACGATTAATTTTCGGCATGATTCTACAAGAGGCACTCATGCCAACGAAGTATTTACAACCCTCATGCACTGAACATGCATGGCTGAAAGCCAATTAAACAAAAATGAAGCTTACATGGTCAGGGTTTGTTCCATAAGTCCACATCTCTCTGAGGCATTATGTCAGGAAAATCACAGGCCTTTTCTTCACATCTATGTTGTGCATATGCTGCCATCATGGCATTCCATGAGACAACATTTCTTTGAGGCATTTTATCAAACAGTTTAGCGCCTTTTTTAACAAACCCATTTTTATTTTATTTTTTTGCACATGCTAGAGATTCACTGGTAAAAAGGTTGTGAAGTCTGGCTTAACACGTACCAAAAGCATTTGCTTGAATGTTTCAAAGGCCTTTCACCAAATACCTTTGTGCATATCCTGCCCTCGTGGCATTCCAAGAGCCGCATCTATTTGGGGCATTCTGTCCAACCATTCAAACGCCTCTTCTACACCTTTGTTCTATGCATACCTGTCTACCAGGGCAGTAGCAACTAAAACGTCTGACAAAATGCCTCTCTAGTTCTGGTCAGGTCACCGCCACACGGGTCCCAAAGCTTGTTTTTTTTTTTTGGCGCAGACTGAGAGGATGCTGGCAAGTCACATAAGGAAACATGGCAAATCCATGGGATGACATTTGGCAAGGCGCCTCCTTGAAAGAAAACCAGAAAACGCCCTAAGAGCATTGGTTTGAGTGAAAAGGGCTGCAAACCACCTTTCTTTCAGGCATTTGCTCAGAACAGATTGGAGTTTCCCCCCCATGGCGGCGGCAGATGCACTCTCCCTCTCTACACAGCCAAAACGATGGAAGGAGACTTTCTGCCCTAATTCGCCCTAAGAGGAAAACACGGATTTTTTTTATTTTATTTTAATTTCTTTTAAATTTATTTATCTATATATTTATTTTTTTGTTTGTTTGTTTTAACTAAATAAGAATAAAAACCATGAACGAGGTAAAAAGAATGATGAGCACAATTAATGATGATCGCCCTATTCACAATAACAACGCAAATTTATTAATAATAATAATAATCGCACCTCGACCTTATAAATTATAATATTATTATAAACATTATTTTTATGATTTTATGGCTAAACAATGATAATAATTATTGATCCTATTAATGTCGACGACCCGACAAACTCGAAGAGCCGAGAACCAAATTTTCCTTGGACTGGATAGTCGTCCATGACGCTACGAGGTCCACAGTTGGGGTGTCGACAACGACCCGAAAGGCAAGAAAAAGAGGAAAGGTGCAAAACCTTCACTGTGGCCTAGACACGGTCAACAACGGTCAACGAAAGCACACGCACACCAGTCTCCCAGGCTTAGCAACAAGGTCGTCATGTCGTGACTGGGAACGACAAACGGGCATTACATTCCCAAAATAGTTCTCGTGAGCCACAACAAAATAGTCTCGATGTGATTTTAGTTGTGGAGTCAAATTTTTCTTTTAATAATTAAAGGAATTTGCAATTCTAGGGTGAATAAAGTGGGTACAAAATAACCCTTTAATAAAATTGCTTGTCTAATGGATACCAATTCCATTACCTCCATATCGTTTCATAATTAGATGAAAAGTTAGGAGGGTTAATAAAAAGTTTCTCCACTATGATATACTCGTTTCTAGCCATACTATTATGCAAGGAATTAGCTATAGGAGCATGTCACAATCAAGAACTGGTAGTGGATAGGATTGAATGCATGAAGAAACTTGTATGTAGTAATAAGATTTGAAAAATACTCGAACAATGAAGAAACAATACTTCTATAACAAGAACAAGTAGACGAGAAATCTAACTCTTCATTAAGTGATTAGACTTCATTATCATTTCCTTTAATGACCTATTATGACCTAAGCAAGCTAAATTAGACCGTGTAGGTAAAACCACAAGGTGGGTAAAATCCTACACCAACACCCCCTTAAGCATAGCTTAGGTGGGTAGAAGAATGGGTCCTGAAAACAAGGCCTAATGAGGTACCCAAGAACAATGCAAATCTCTCATAAGCATTGAAAATGAGAAACGACGGTGGGAAAAAATCCCCAAAAGAGAGAAAAGAATAAAGGAGGAATAGAAGGCCCCCCAGAAGATGATGTTGATGTGTCTCACACCCCAAGAAGATCTCACAAGTGAAGAAGCTTTCTCTTAGTGAAAGGTTTGGTGAAGATGTCAACAACTTGATCTGATGTTTGGAAATATTGAAGATCAATGACCTTTCCATGAATCATCTCCCTGATGAAATACATGTGAATCTCAATGTGCTTAGTCCGTTGATGCTGAACCAGATTCCTGCAAATTTGGATGGTGCTTTGGTTGTCACAGAAGATGACTGTGGGTCACTTGTACTTGAATACCAAACTATGTCAAAATCTCTTGAAGCCATATGGCCTCCATGGTAGCATTTAAAGCTCATCTGTTTTAGCCTCAATAGAAGATAAGGCAATATCATTCTACTTCTTTCTTGACTAACTAATAGGACCATAACCTAGAGAGAAATTGTAACCTAAAGTGGATTTATGATTCGAACATTGCACGCCCATTTTGAGTCTCATATACCCAACCAAGACAATATCAACACCAACTCCATAGTGAATCCCAAATATTTATGTACCCTGAATGTAGTGAAGAATTATTTTAGCTACTTTCCAGTGTAATTCATGAAGCTCCTGCATGAACTTGGAGACCAGGCCTACAACATATGAAATGTCAGGTTAAGTATGAGTCAAATAAATGATGCTTCGTACAAAGTTGTCAATACAAATTACATCAACCAATGGTAAAGTACAATCATCCTCAAACTTGACTCTAGACAAGAAGGGAGTCAAATTTGGCTTATAATCACCCATGTGAAATTGGGAGAGAAGATCCAGAGTATATTTTTTGCGATGAATATCCCTGAGTCAAATTGTGAGATTTGAATCCCAAGGAAGAGTGTGATAAACCTAACACTATCATGGAGAATCTATTCCTGAGGGCTTCTTTCACCGTTGCAATGGACGATGAAGAGCTCCTTGTGATCAAAAGGTCATCAACATAAAGAACCGAACCAGAAGTGAATCATCTTACCAAAAAAGATAGATGTTGGGATCTTAATGGAATTGGGTGAAACCCACAGAAAGAAGGAAGGAATCCATTTTGGCATACCAAGCTCGAGGGAACTATTTGAGACCATATAAGGATTTCCTAAGTCTACAAACCAAGGAAGAATCCTGAACAAAAATCTATGGTTGTTTTGTGTAGATATCCTCTAGGTAACCATGAAGAAAGGAAATATACACATCCTTTTGATGAACATCCGAGTGATGAGCGATGGCAATGGCAAGAGTAAGTCTGATTGAGCTCATTTTGGTGACAGGGGCAAAGATCTCAGAATAGTCAATTCTACTAACCTCGAGAGAAAACCTTTTGCTACTAATTATGATTTGAACTTGTCATCATACCCATCTCTTGCATATTTGGTTTGATAAATCCATCTCGCATCAAACTATATTTCTTCCCTTAGGAAATAGTGTCAAGTCCCAAGTGTTGTTGATTAACAAGTTATACTCCTCCTACATAGCAGTGTCCCACTCAAGATTTCTAGAAGCCTCTCTCAAAGTTTGTGGATCGAAGGAAAAGGCAAAGAAAGCATGAGTCCCATCCCTGAACTTTGATCATATATGTCAAACATCTGTTGGATCCCCTACCCAAGTACTTGCACTCTGCAAAGTCTGTCTAGCCCAACGAGGACCAGTAGCGAGAGTGTTAGGAGTAATCTCATCATTGTACAAGTCATGGCTAGATGTGGAAGGAGATGAAGTTCCATCACTTTATTCACTATCATAACTAGAAGGAGAAGAGTCCTCAGAACAAGAATAAGAACAATAACTTTATCAAGTTCCTTATAAGCTGTTAGAATCATCCTCAAAATTCCAAGTGATGTTGATGGAAGTGGAGAAGAGTCAAGTGTGGAATCTGGTGGGCCTTCTTGAAATTTGACACTCCTCTCGATGAATAACTCATGTGTGGTTGGATGAAAAATCTGGTACCCATTAACACAATATTGGTATCCCACAAAGATACATGACTGACTCTGAGGTTCCATAGCCTTCCATTTCTTCTTAATGATCTCGAGCCATAACTAGAGATCCAAAGACTATGAAGTTCTTAACTGATGTTTTTTTACCATGCCAAGCTTCAAAAGGAGTGACTCCCTTCAATGCTTTATGAGGGACACAATTATGTATGTAATTTATACAATTAATAGTTGTTGCACAATATTGTGGTGCCAAAGATTTAGCGTGAAGCATACAACCGACCATGTCTTTTAGAAACATTTTTTTCATTCAAGAAACTTTTTTTGTGAAGGATGGTAGGTAAATGTTTGTTGTAACTCAATCCCCTATGTAGTGTAGAATTTCTCAAACTTGTTATTGACATATTCCCCACCATTGTCTGTTTGAAGAATCTTGATGAATTTCCCAGATTGTTTCTTTGTAAGGGCCTTGAAGTCCCGAAAGAGGTCATAAACATCTGAATTCTCGACGAAGAAAATAGACCTAGGTATCTCATGAAAAGTCATCAATGAAAGTGAGAATATATCGTGCCCTGGTGAAAAAAGGTTTGGGAAAAGGCGTCGAGACATCATTTTGAACCAACTCCAATACCTATATAGCTCTCTAAGATTTACCTTTGTCAAATCTCTCTTCTAGATGCTTTCCAAGGGCACAACCCTCATAGAGACCTTTAAAGAAACTAACTTTAGGAAAGCCTTTGACCATTCCATGTTTACTCAATTGTTCCAAGTAGTTAAGATGGACAAATCGCTCATGCCATAATTTGCTAACCCCATCTGAATGAGTCAGCAGAGTAGTTGGAGAAGAGTCTGGAGAAAAATGAGAGAAGGTATACAAATGTTCATGGTGGTCTTCCCTTCCCTCTGTAGTTGTAGTGTCATTGTGTAACTCTCTGATGATAACTGAATCTGGGTTAAATTCGACTCTCATGCCCTTCCTAATGTGAGTGATCTGGTAAACTGACAACAAATTGGTGGAAAGTGTTGGAACACTTAGAACATTGTTGAATGTTCCACCATCTACTTCTATTGATCCACACCCTACAACTGCTACAAAGGTGTCATCACCCAGTGTGATAGAAGACATATTGCATGGTTTCACAAAGAAAATTGAACATGTGAGGAACCCATGTGGTGCGAAGCACCAAAATCAATGACCCAAGATGAATTCGAGCCACTACTACCACTAAATCCTTTCCATTCTTCTTCTCTTTATTATTGTCTTTTTCCTTAGAATTTTCTTGGTTGGATGAATTTTGTTTGATAGATTCAGGGACCCCTATGTTATCTTTATCAAGACGATGAGTAAGGTGGTCAATCTGCTTTTTCATATACTTGTGTTCATCATGGCCAAGTTTCTTGTAATAGGCACACTATACCTTTTCCTTCTTAGGTTTATCTTGAGAGGAGGATTCAGTGTTGGATTTTGGTTGGGATAAGTTTTGATCCTTATTTTGTCCTTGATCCTTTTTTCTAGTTTCTTCTCCTTTTTGTTAGAAGCCTTAGATTTCACATTCACTGCAATCAAGAAATGTGATTTAGAAGACTTAAAAGGGCCCATTTGTATCAACTTATCTTGTTCCCTAGTTAGCTAACTAAAAAACATGTCAAATGAGGGCATTTTCCATGATGCTCCAAGTGCATCCTTGGTGGCATGGAAGGTGGAGACAAAAACTGAGTAATCCGGACCCAATTTAGAAAGGATAGAAAGAATGAGTTGAGAGTCTTTCTTATCAATTCCACATTCCTTCAATTGTAATCTTATTAATTTGAACTTTTGAAGAAGTCCTAAAGTGTGTCAAAGTTGGTGGGGCTTAAGCTAATGAGCTCATTTTCTAGTTCATGTGATCTCATTTCATATGTTTTCCCAAAGAGACTTTCTAATATGGTCCACACTTTGTTGGGAGATGTAGCAACTTCAACATGAAAGAGAAGATTTGGAGACACTGACGACACGAAACCCAAAGGCTTCATCACAATGGTTAAACCATTTCACTTTGTCTGAATATGAAGTTGGTTCTATTTTAAGCCCCATTGTTATTCGATGTAGACCCTTACTCCTAAAAATGATTTGTATTTTGGACTTCCATTCAAGATAGTTAAATGGTGTGACTGGTGTCATATAACTGATATCCATTGTCTAACAATTGTGCTGAAAATATGAAGGAAATCACCAACAGAAAATAATGAGAATACCTCCAATGAACTTATAGATGTTCAAATTTTTAAATAATGAGAATACCTCGAATGCAAAGAACATGAAAAAACATGCACTTTAAAAAATGACATCTAAAATGGAGCAGCTAGTTGAAAGTTATTCCAAATCAGAGTTTTAACCCTGTCACACACCTCCAAAATCCTAAAATGTAGTTTATCAGGGTTTATGTGATGCAAAACATTTGGTAAATCCCAATAGATGTTAATAAGGTAGAGGAACCGACATATGTACATCATGAAGTGAAACCCGACATGTGTTGAGCGGGAATCGGAACTCGAAAAGTGTTAAGCAAGTGGCAAAACTTGACAAGTGTTAAGAAGGTGTCTCAACAGTGCAAAGCATGAAGCGGAACCCAATAGGTGTTGAGCATGTGTCGAAACTTGATAGGTGTTAAGCAAGTGGCGAGAATTCTACATGTGTTAAGTAAGCATCGGAACTTGACAGTGTAAAATATGAAGTGAAACCCAATAAGTGTTGAGCATGCGTTGGAACTGACAGTGTTAAACATGTGTCGAACTTGACATGTGCAAAATAAGGCAATAAACATGACACACTACAAATGAGAAAAAAATAAAGAACCTACGATATGATAAAACAATAAGTTTTTCAGTATAAAACATCGAATACCCACCAAGTTATTCGAGAAACCCGAAAAACCTAGAAGGTATTTTTTTATTTGAGCCCAAACTTTCATGGATTTGCTAAATTTGAAGAAAAAGCCTTTAAACCCTCAAAAAGGTTAAAAATACCCGTCACATAGAACTATATCAAGTAACAAGAAAATATAGGGTTTGGTATCATTTTCAAAGTCAATGACACTATCCATTTTCCATGTAGAGACTATAGAGGAATAGATCTGCATGGATTTTCTAGAAACCCCACCAAACCCTTGAAAACCGAAATCAATGAAAAAATTGGAAAGAGATAGAATGCTAGATCTCACACGGAGAGCTACGACATCCGGCTACAAAAATCACTATGATACCATATAGGAGCATGTCATAATAAAGGATTGATACTAGATAGGATCGAATGCACGAAGAAAATTATATGTAGTAATAAGATATGAAAAATACTCAAACGATGAAGCAATAATTCTACAACAAGAACAAGTACATGAGAAATATAACTCTTCATTAAGTGATTAGCCTTCATTAGCCAAAAAGTACATAGGAAGGTACATTATATAGTGAAAAATTAGGTCACCTAAAAAGATAACTTCTTAATGAATAAATAGAAAATGACTTAAAGTACATTTCCTTTTAATGACCTATTATGACCTAAGAAAGATAAATTAGACCGTGTAGGTAAAACCACAAGGGTAAAATCCTACACCGATATTTGTAAGGTTTTAGAAGTCACTTTTATCATTTTTCTCACAACGTGGGTTAGAGACAAGGCTCACTTTAATAATTTCGCAAGGAATTAATTTTTTTCTAACTCGTATTTTTATAATTTAAAGCCATAAGAAACCATTAAAGAGAACAAATTGCACTAAAATGGAGTACAAAATATTTGTTTTGCGCCCATTGCAAATGGGTTTTGCTAGGTATAAAGGGGCAGTTATAACACTACGACCGTGTGCTCTAGAGATAGTGAATCTAATAGGAGAGAAATACCAAATTATTTGAACACAAAGCATACCCCTAGGCTCTAAAGTAAAAAATCTACACTCTCTTATAAGATTACCGATTTTTTTAGTACCAAAACCAAGGCTCCTTGTGGGGTCCAAAATGACAAAACTAAACCAAACCATTTGGCACCCAAAAATGCTTCTTAGCACATAACTCATATGGGTCACATTGTTTAACCAAAAATACATGCAACACAACATGTTTATAGAATTAGAATAGTTTGCACCTACCAAGAGTGTCTCAAAATGTTAAACGGGTCAATAGGGCCTAGTTTCCCCATTGCACGATCTAGCCCAAATGGATACAAAAGGCCTTCCTAAATTATTTCCAAGTACTTAAATGGAAAAACTAACGCTTCTACCCTACTCTCTATTATATAGAGAATCCAACAAGACTTCCGAACCTAAAACTAATGAATAGAACTCAAACTGGAAGCACCTTTATGGATCCAATTATTAAAATTTAACTATTAATCTTTAGTAATTTTAGCCAAGGTGGCTACAAAATGGGGTCCAAAAAATACACAACTAAAAACATATTTCATCAAATATATTTAACTCTCATGTACATATAGAATCCAACACAATTTATAGAATATGTTTTTGATAACCAAGGTTCAAACTATGACCTCCTTTCCGGAGAAGGTTATCGTGACTAAGGTAGTTTTTCCTTACTACATAATTCCTAGAGGCCTATAAAAAATGCTCGAAAAACCAATTCCCAAATTAGTTTTCCCGAAACTAATAGTTGATAGCAATTGTAATGGAAAAATTATAGAGGTATGTAATGGTAGTTTTTAGTTTCTCACCATGGTTCTCTAAACAACAGTCCAAACCAAAATGATTTTTCTAGTTTTTAGCAAATGTCCCATAAGAAAAATGACCAACGGGACTCAAAAATGCATTCAACTAAAGAATTAAATGA